>OY283144.1:602500-1187480 GCA_958299785.1 Medicago lupulina | reverse complement strand
ACCACGAATTTTGGGAGCATATTTCCCTTTCAAACTTTTTACAGCAGCCGCAGATAAAGGAGGGGTTTCTGGAGCCTCAACTCTGACAGCAGCAGCACCTTTAACAGCACGGCCACGGCGCTTTCCCAAAGCAGGAGAGCACGAAAGAGACAGAGCGGCTGTGCGGGAACGCTTCTTTGGAGGAGGTTTCTCAGCGGCACCATTAACATTACGACGTGGACGCTTTTTTGGAGCAGTTTGTGATATTAATGGTGTTTCTTTTATCTTCTGACACAAGAAACAAACCCTAAAAATCAGAAATCACACATAACAAAAACTGCTTAAGAAAATTGAGCAACAAAGGAAAATATTTTCATACCTTTTTGAGAGAAGTTTTCATGTTTGAATGCCGTTTGAGTTTACAGTCTGATTCAGTTGCAGAACTGCAAGCCTCAACTTTGACAACGGTGCCGGCACCAGCATTAACGGCACAGTGGTTTTGAGTTGCCGGAGAAGGAGGACGGGTCCTTTTTCTCTTGCAACCCCAACTTGATGGTATATATGTTACTCAGCAAGCCAACATGACAGTGAAAATCAAGAATGATTTCAGCGACTTCCATCTCGCTCTTTGACCACTCTAAAGAAGAAGAAGTTTCTGTTTTCTTTGTTCTTTCATCTCTCTGTCTCTTCATCTTTCTGTTTAAAGAATGAGTGAATCAAATGGAGTGTTGTTAATGTATGAAAAAGTTTAAGCTATGAATTTGTTGGAAGTGTGTGTGACTGAGAGTGTGAATGTGAATATTTATAAACTATAGAGAGAAACAAAATTTGTGTGTAGCTGCTTCAAATCAACTTACAGAATTTCTAAATCAACATTGTTGTCTCTTGAGGTAGGGTTTATTTATATCCAGTTTAAATATATTCTATGTACATATTTAGTTTAATTTTTTTTTTTTGGTTACAATTTAGTTTAATTTTTTTTTTGAAGGAAGTTTAAATATGTTATTATTAGGTTTTTAGAGGTAGGGTTTATTTATATTTACTTTAAATATATTATTCTATATTATTATATAAAAATAACCAAGCATTAGATAAATCTCTTTTTTTTTTAAGCAAGCATTAGAGATCTCAAAAAATAATTTATGCCACCATATCTTAGTTTATAGGGACATATGTAGAACCGGGGTTCGAACCCTAAACACTCTATTCATACACTTTAAAAAAAAGGTATTTCCAACCACTATATTACTCGACAAATATAAAGACCTCTCAACAAAAAAAAAAGAAGAAGCAATAGAGGTAGGGTTTATGTATATTTAGTTTAAACATATGTTATTCTATATTATACTATATACTATGAAAAAATAACTAAACAATTGAACTAAAGTAATTAATGAGTTCCTCAAAGATAATTTGTTCAGAAGAACATAAATTCGATTCTTAAGTGTAACAATTTTTTTGTAAAGAAATAGTTTTGTTTTTTTACAAATGGTTAAAAAACTTAAAAAAATTTATTCCTATTGATTGTTGGTGTGTATATTTTTACTTGTAATATATATATATATATATATATATATATATATATATATATATAAAATTCTAAAATTATAAATATAGGACAATACTCGTACCAAAAAATAATGTAGAGTGACGTTTGATAGTGTCCTAGTTATGGAATAATTTTTTTTTATCTCAAATCAACCCTATATTTTTATGTGGTTGTATTTTATGTACTTTATAAAATTGAATGAATTAATATCGTTTTGTTTTTATAAAAAAATCTAAATCTTGTATTTCAATAAAAAAAAAGATCTAAACGAATATTCTAAACACAAATATAAATCATAATTCTCAATGATATCTTATTTTAAATCTAAAATATATTTAAATATGAAATCTTCAATGAATATATTTAGACATTTTATTCTCTAAGATATCTTATACTAATTGACATCGACAATAATTTAATAAAGAGCTAAATTTGATTTTAATCTATATTTTCTTTAAGCAAATTTAATCTATATATAAAATTACGATTTTTTTAAATTAGTTCCAACAAAAAAGTTATTCAATTTTTTTTAGTCAACATGTTTGGCATCGTTAAAAACGTAAAGGTGGATTTACGAACAAACTCACATCTCTCAGGTTAATAGCATACAACAATAAAATATCTACAAATAATATCATAAAATCTAAATGATCAGAATGTTCATGCTTTCGGATTTGCAACGTTGACTCACAACGCCACACTCAAACAATAAAATCACGAAACACACACAAAAGAAGAACCAGAGATACGTGAAAACCACTTGTTTAGATGACGAGAAAGTTAAAAATATGTAAATGAGTGATTCTAGGTAAAAAATTGACCTAAAACTTTGAGTTTTTGTCCAAAACTTTTTTTTTAGGTTAGTTTTGTTTTTGGTCTCTATATAATGGAAAAATTTGAGTTTTTGTCCATAACTTTTACCTTTGTAAAATTTGAACCCATCCTTGACAAAATAAAATAAAAAATCAACTGATAAGTTTTCTTTTTTCGTTAACCTTCTCAACAATTTAACCCATGGCTTCTATTGGATAAAATGGTATGCTTGATCCACATAGCAGAATCGATGATTAGGACATTATTGAATTGTTTAGTCAACATAATCAATATGACAAGTACTAAATTCAGAAAGGGGCAATGTTTGAGATGAAACGTAAAAACCCTACAATTATACAATAGCGGAAAGATGGACACTCATATGTACTCGTTTTTCTGCTCTTTTTATTGCACTAACACATGTACATAACCAACAATATTTTATAGCAATTTTATGTGTAAATTACAAACAATAGTTTATATAATTTTTTTACATGGATTAAAATTATAAGTATAGATATTTATGAATTTTAAATGTAAAAAACTCAACAAACCATATTTATATTTTTCAATGACAACAATTCTATAACAATGTTTTTAATCTTTATTAATAATACCAACAATATAACATTGTTATAGAAAAATTATTTAAGAATATAATTGAAATAACAAAAAAATCAGCCCAAAATCCGTCCAAAAGTTATGGACAAACACAAAAGGGATTAGCCCATGACAGGCTTAACCATGAAAACATAAAATAAAGAATAAATAGACGAAAGACATGAACAACTGAATTAATAGATAAATAAAAGTTAGAAATAAATTACACTCCAGAAAGGAAAGATGTGAGTTTAAGAATCACAAAATTAATCCTAACTTTAATTCACTAAAAACAAGCACTCATGCTCATCTATGAAGAAGATAAGATGGAGTGAGAACTCTAGTGGTTGCTAACCCTAACTCGAACATGGCTGCTCAATTCTACCTAGTAAAATTTGGACCTTTGGAACTAACACGTGGCTATCCTTTTATAGTACAAGTCCAACCACTACGAGTTTAACCCTTTGGTCATTTCTCCTATTATTCGCTATTATCTTATCCTATTGGCACTCAACATATTCTTTTATTCTTCGTACTACAATGACAGGAGCCAACTCATTGAACTTATCCCTTAAGCAAAGGCAGACAAGGACCCAAGAGTTCGTACACTTGTACGATCATACTGTGCGATCCAAATTGATACAACCATAGACATCCTTCTTAGCGATGCATTTCCATACATCGCCAAACTCCTTTCTAATGTTGTATCTTCTTGTATTGCTAGAGCAATTCCTTAAGATGTTCCATAAAACAACCAAAACGAGTATCAACAGTTCAAAAAGCTAATTAAAATCATAAATTTCTAAACAGTCAATGATTAAAGGCTACATGTCATGCAATCACTCAATTTATCATAGATTATAAAGGGATAAATGCAACGTAATAACCTACAGTTTTACCGATTATCAAGTAACTTATTATATGATATTATTATTGGTAATATAATAGATAAAAAAATATTTAATATGACATAATGAATAATTTACGACGAAGGAAACTTATCTTCACACAAGCGGGAGAAGGCGAATCACTTTCGTCAAATAGTTTGATTTGGAACAAATTGATTTCTCTATGTGTTTTTATTGATGTGGAAATTCTTCAATAATCGTCTCCCAACAATCCGAAAATTTGGTTAAAACGGGTTTATTATAGAGTAAATTATATGGTACATCCGATAAATTTGTGTGTATCGGTACACCAAGTCATAAAATTAATAATAAATGAATTGTTTTAATATGATCCTTATAACAATGAAATGATGTTTTTTTTTTTTTTATGAATTGATGTTTTTTAAAATATAAACATTAACAAATAACTTTTTATTTTATAAAAATGAAGGTTAATTAATAAATTTTGTGTAAAAAGAGTACCGGTACACTACAATATATTATAAAAAAAATACGTAGAAGCTCCCTTTTCTTTAACCTTTTATAAAAAAAAAATATATTATTGAGAAAAATAATCATGATTTAGTTTTTTAGAGTAAATTACACTTCCCTCCCCTCAAAGATACTTGAATTACACTCCCCTCCCCTCTTATGTTAAAATATACACTCCCCTCCCCTCTTATTCAAAATATATTAGAAAATATTTCACTCCCCTCCCCTAAGAGAAGCTTGAATTACATTCCCCTCCCCTCTTATGTTAAAATCTACACTTTAATCCCTCAATATTTTTTTTATTTCTAATAATCTAGCAAAAAAATAATAATCTAACACACTTTGGAAAAAAATAGTATTGCGGGTCTATTTTAATATAATCAAAATTTGAATACATATTTTTCTTTATTTTTTATTAACAATTTCATTATCATATAGGTTTAAACCCTAATACAAAATATAAAACAACCCAAAATAAAATAAAAATATATGAAAAATTACTAAATACAATAAAGCATGGTTATTTAAAAGTTAGTTTTATACTATAAAATATGAAATTAATAGCAAAATATTTAAATTTAATTATCATTGATATTTAAATTATAAAGAAATGAATTTATTTTTTTTAAATGGTGGTTCAAAATTACTATATATCATAAAAATATTTATTTAAGTTATAATAGATTAAAGTGTAGTGCATATTTAATTATTAAGGGAGAGAATTGTAATTCAAGCATCTTATAGGGGAGGGGAGTGTACATTTTTCTTTTCAAGGGAGGAGAGTGTATATTTAAACATAAGAGGGGAGGGGAGTGTAATTCAAGCATCTTTGAGGGGAGGGAAGTGTAATTTACTCAAAAAAATATATATTATTGAGAAAAATAATCATGATTTAGTTTTTCACAAAATTGATTATGATTAGTATAGCATTTTTTCCTACAAACTTATCTGTAAAAATGTATTAATTTACTTGATTATTACTTTTTAGGGGTATGAACGGGGATTATTCTTTTACTTACTTTATGATATAGGTAGATGTATGAAATGAAATGACGATGAGATGAAAGTTGGTCCGTTGAGGCACACAGCCTGTGTAACTACGGTCGTTGGAATATCATCAGAAAAAAAAGGCACATCTCGCCGGAAAAATCCAAAACCATAAATCACTATTTCAAATCCCTTAAATTCACCAATTTTCATTCATAAATTTCGTTTCCCTCTCTTCTTCTTCCACAATCCAAATCCCTAACCGCTTCGAGTTGGTTCCGTTGCACGCGATCTAGGTACAAAAATGGCAGCACCACCGAACATGGATCAGTTCGAAGCGTTTTTCAGAAGAGCAGATTTAGATGGAGATGGTAGAATCAGTGGTGCCGAGGCTGTCAATTTCTTTCAAGGATCCAACTTGCCTCAAAACGTTCTTGCTCAGGTACCTTTCTTTCTCTTCCATAATTGCAAATCAGATCAACTTTACTATAATTGATGTGATTATTTTGATTTTAGGTGTAGGATTTTCATAATGGATTATTGTGATTTTGTGCTTGTTTGGTTAGAAACTATGATTTAGGTTTTCGTGTTGATTAGGGATTTTAACTCGATCTAGTGTAATGCTTATTGATCTTGGTATGGATTACAGGTATGGATGCATGCTGATCAGGCCAAAACTGGTTTCCTTGGGAGGAATGATTTTTATAATGCTTTGAAATTAGTAACTGTTGCGCAGAGTAAGCGAGATTTAACGCCGGATATTGTGAAGGCAGCATTATTCGGTCCTGCTGCTTCTAAAATCCCTGCACCGCAGATAAATCTTGCTGCTATACCTCCACAGCGTCTGAATCCAGTGGCTTCCTCGTCGGTTGGGCAGATTGGTGTGAATTCTGGACCAACACTGAGTCAAGGTTATGCTTATAGAGGACAGGGGTTAGCAGGTTCTGTCGGGAACCAGCAATATCTTCCTTCTCAGCAGGGTGCTAACATGAGACCGCCTCAATCACAGGGGTTCACAGGTTCTGTTGCGAACCAGCAATATCTACCTTCGCAGCAGAATGTTAACATGAGACCACCTCAATCACAGGGGTTAGCAGGTCCTATTTCAAACCAGCAATTTCTACCTTCGCAGCAGAATGTTAACATGAGACCGCCTCAATCACAGGGTTTAGCAGGTCCTGTTGGGAACCAGCAATTTCTACCTTCGCAGCAGAGTCCTACTATGAGACCACCTCAATCACAGGGATTTTCAGGTTTTGTTGCAAATCCACAATATCTTCCTTCCCAGCAGAATCCAAACATGAGACCAACTCAATCCATGCCAACTGTTAGTGCCCCTGGTCCACAACAATTCATGCCTGCTGGTAACACTCCTCGTCCACCTCAGTCGATGCCCGCTGGTACAGCCCCTCGTCCGCAACAGGGTTTTGCAGGTCCCAATCTCTCAAACGCTAACATCTCAAATGATTGGAATGGTGTAAGGACTGGTATGGCTCCAGTTCGGCCTGCAGCAATCACCCAATCAGCTGCCTTACCAACACCAACATCGCTGTCTCTGGCCTCACCAGTCTCCCAGCCAACACCTGTTACCACTAAAGCATTGACTGTGTCTGGAAATGGGTACCCTTCCCGTCCAGTTTTGAGCGACGATTTTTTCTCTACTGCTGCATCCACACCAAAACAAGACCCTCCTCGACAGAATTATTCTGTTAGCAGTGAACCTGCCTCATCATCCATTGTTCCAGTTTCCAGTAGTGCCAACCCTGCAAGTAGGCAAAGTTCACTTGATTCATTGCAGAGTGCATTCTCAATGCCACTTACAAATAGTCAGATTCCGCGGACACAGTCTTTACCAAACACAAACCAGCAAATTTCACCAGCAGCTTCTTCTCCGCTTACCACATCTGGGAGATCGGTTGGACTTGGAAATACTAGTTCCGACAATTCACAGCCTCCGTGGCCAAAAATGAAACCTTCTGATGTGCAGAAGTATAGTAAGGTTTTTATGGAAGTTGACACCGACAGGGACGGGAAAATGACTGGAGAGCAGGCACGCAATCTTTTTATAAGTTGGAGATTACCAATAGGTAAAACTTTTTCATTCCAACTACCACTGTTTGATGCAGTCTTTAAGCATTTTGGTATGTTGATGTGATAACTAATCCTTGAAGCATAGAAAATAACTACTAATAAGATCAATAATCAGCTGAAGTTTTTGGTTTTAGCTTAGTAAACTCATTACTTTTCTACTCTTATTCTTTCACTGACATCCAAAAACTGGCTACTGTAACCTGATTCTGAAAATGTTATTGTTTCTGGCAAAATTAATACAAATTTGTTGAATGTAAATTTTTGTAGTCAGATCCTTTTTTCTTGTAAAAATTTACAAGCTCTTATTTATTTGGAAAGAAGCATTAGATTCACGTGATTGTCAATAAATAGAAGTAAAATGGAGTATGTGCATGTTCAGCAACACATGTTCTAGCACATACTTGAGTGAAAGTTGAAGATCATATCATACCACAAGTCAAATGGTTTAGGTGTATGTATATTGATGAAGGGACGTGCAAGAAAAAAGAAGATGAAGAATGATTCTATCAAGGAAAAGTGGACAAAATTTCGCCCGAGATGATTTAGTCATGTGAGGAGAATAAAATAAGAGACCTAGAAAGAAGAGCTGATAAGATCGAGGATAGCCTAACAGATAGAGATAGAGGAAGACCAAGGAACACTGTTGAAGCATGCATAAAAACAGACCTATACTTAAAACTTGGATTTTTATAAAACAAAGTGGTGATGTTTGATCTATGTAGTTCACTCCACTTATTGTTTTTGTTGTTATAGCTATCATTTGATGATTTTCATTTATTATTACTCTTAGTTCCTTTATACAGGAAAGGCAAGTTTTCACTATCACCTAAATAAAATATGGACAAAACTTAGGTGCATTTCCTTAGGCATTGTTTGCGAGTTTGGAAGGGAAGGGAGAGTAGGGTTTTGGCGAAAAGGAAGGAACAAGCAGAAAAAATAGAGAACATTGGGAAGGGAGGGCTTTGGGGGGTTCATTTTTCTTTATAATACAAAACCCTACTCAATTCGGGGAACTCAAAAATTGTAATGGAGGAGGGTTTTGAAGGGTTTACATGAATTTTTCAAATTTAATTTATGTTGTTATAATATTGTTAAAATAAAAAATATATTAATCAGAGTCATTAGTTTATCATTCTTTTAAAAAACACTCTTTCAAAAGTCTTGAAAAATTTCTCCATGTTCCCCTATATTTCCCACCCCCCGAATCTCTGGCTTCCCCTCCCCTTCAAACTCCTAAACAAAGCCTTAGGTGCATTTTCTTAGGTGCTTTTCATGTGGTTCTTCACATAAAATTGAACTTCTGTGCTTATAACAAACTTTGAGAAAATTGTGGATTTGAGAAATCATTGGTAAGTTATGAGTATTTTATGTGAAGAACCACACGAAAAACACCCAAGGAAATGGACCTAAGTTTTGTCCATATATAAATTACTCTCACATAATCAACAAGTACTTCATTGAGAGATTTTTTATTCTTTTTTTGAACAGGGAGAAATTCTTTATTCTGAATTTTAAGGTATCCTTAGCAAACCTACCGAAAAAAAACCAGTAACTTCTAGAAACACAGAAAACACCGCTAACATGAGCTACAACATTAATGTGAAAGAGCTCTAAATCCCATGTGTCTTTTGCTTTGTTTTCTTCCTTTTGGATTCTAGAGGAAGCTGTTATTTGACAGATGGAGGAGTAAGCATCAATGAGAGGACATAAACACAATGCTATATTATTTTAAGGGTAAAGAGACCTCCTTAAATATGAGTGTTCCTTACCAACCATAGTGGAGAATTGTAGCAACCTCACATTGCTTAAAAACCAGGTCTCCTTTTTCCGGCCATAACCTTTAAAGATTATATTAAGAAACATCATGAACTTGAAAGGAGAAAACTGTTATTATCAAAGATCCCCAAAGGTTCTTCCATTATAAATTAGTCACCTTAGGATGCAATAAGCGGGATGCTGTTTATGAGCTAGTCCTGGAGATAACACTGATGTATGGAGAAAGAGCTGTGCGCAGCCTATAAATCTGCAACTTCTACTGCCATACAGTTTACAGTGTTCCACAATTTCAATGTCGAACATCATGTTGGCTGCAATTGTGTCGTTGCTGATGCCTGATGAAGCTTCTATTGCCAGGCAGTTAGGCTAGTATAAATTAAAACTGCTTAGAGAAATGTGCTACATAGAATAGAAAGCGTCAGTAAACATGTTTCTTTGCTGTTTTTATTTATTTATTTACTATTTACTTATTTGCTTTTAAGACTCTATTTCTTCTAGTTCTGTCTAACCACATACTCCACTATTTTGGAAATTTTCGTGGATAGGTCTTGGGATGGCCTTTTATTATTTCTTGATAGTGCATTCTGAATAAGGTCTTTGTGCACTTTCTGCAGATGTCTTAAAGAAGGTGTGGGACTTATCTGATCAAGATAATGATAGCATGCTTTCATTGAGGGAGTTTTGCTATGCTGTTTATTTGATAGAGCGGTACAGGGAAGGTCGTCCTCCTCCACAGTCTCTTCCAAGTAGTGTTATATTTGACGAAACATTGATGTCTATGACTGGGCATCCGAATATCGCTTATGGACATGCAGCATGGGGTGTAGGCCCAGGTATATTCACAAATTTATACGATCTCTTTTTTTCTCTCTTGTTGGATATTTCTTCACTAATTTTATACTCTTCCCTGTCACAAGGTTTTCAGCAGCAACAAGGGATGCCAGGTGCTCCACCTGTGGCGCCAGCAGCTGGTTTGAGGCCACCAGTGCAAGGAACGCCTGCTCATGCTGATGGCACTGTTCCGCCCGATCAGAAAAAGTTTGGAACATCTGTGTTGGACGATTCCTTTTTGAACGACACAGATAATAGTGAGCAAAATATTGAGACTGCAGGGAAAAAGGTATATATGCTTTGCCTTGTAGTTTTTGTCCATATGTAACTCAATTTTGAACGATATAGTTTTTGTCCAACATGAGAATCTAGTAAGCGTAGCGGAGATGAGGATGAGGATGTTGCGTTGTGTTGGATGAGTGATAAAACTAGACGGGATAGGATTATGAATGACACCATTAGAGAGTGTTGGGGTAGCACCTATAGTAGAAAAGATGGTAGAAATAGGCTTAGGTGGTTTGGGCATGTCGAGAGGACATGTAGATGCTGTAGTACGTAGAGTAGATCAGATGGAGGTTAGTCAGATCAAAAGAGGTAGAGGAAGACCTCGAAAAACTATTAAGAGAAACTATTAAGAAAGATTTAGAGGTCAATGAGTTGGACCCAAATATGGTTTATGATAGAACATTATGGCGTAATTTGATCCATGTAGGCGACCCCACTTAGTGGGATAAGGCTAGGTTGTTGTTGTTGTTGTAACTATATTTGGGAAAGTAAATTTTCCATTTCAATGATAATTTTTTTCCGTTTTTACTTTGATACTTGTTTTTTTTTTTTTCATGTTAAGGAGGATTTGTTGTAACCAAATATCAACTTGTCTATTGCCTTTCTTGGCACGGACTCCAATAACTGTAGGTTAGATATATAGTAAATACCTAATTGAATTCAGAGACTAATCACACTTTCCAAGACACTTGATATTGGTAAGAGGATAAATCAAGCTGCAATACACGTACTAAGCTGTGAAAAGCACTGTTATAAAACAAGCTACTTGTTCATTGAGACCTAAAGAAAAATGGTTTTCTTTGATGTTATAGGCTGAAGAAACACAGAATATGATATTGGATTCAAAAGAGAAGATTGAGTTGTACCGCAACAAAATGCAGGAATTGGTGAGTAATTCATATATTCTTTCCTTTTTCATTTTGATCTTGTACTGATGTTGCATGCTTAGAATTTAAAAATAAATTTATTATGACCTTTGACCTGTTGCTGCTATATGGAAGAATTACCACATGTTCGCTTTGGCTTAATTTTTACACAATGAATGTTATGAGCTAAATATCTCTCTTGAGTATCCGATTATAAACATAGAATAAGCCAACACAAATATTTTAGTGTACAAGAACTGTGTAATTTGGCATGAAGAACTGGTTCACTATGTGACAAATAATGTGGAATGGGTCAATACTGCTATTAGTTGCATTTTATATACGTTTTGTCACAGAGGACCACATTTTCGTTGACTCGTGACTGTCTATGAATTCAATTTACCTTGTTCAGAAGATAACTGACATAGATGGATTCATAAATCATGCTACAGTGACTTGATGGTAGGGTTATGGTTCTAGTTAGGCTTTAGTTTAATCCCTGGAAATTGACTTCTGCTTAGGAAGACTTAATCTTTTGCAGAAGGGAAATTCTTTCCCTCAAGAAATGGAATCGTGCAATCAGTGAAAAGATTGAGGATTTAAGTTGGTAAAGTTAAGGAGTTTATGGGGTAAAACCATGTAAGGATTTATAATCTTTTTATATCTTTTTTAAACGAGAAAGGTAAGTGTTTATATATAATGAATCTGAATAAAGGAAAATGGATCTTATCTGCTTGAACATTTGGCCAGTGATAATTTACGTTAGGTTGTGCACTCACTCTCTTTTCTGCCACTCCCTTATGGTTTTTCGTATTTCAGGTCCTGTATAAAAGCAGATGTGATAACCGCTTAAATGAGATTACAGAAAGGGCATCTGCAGATAAGCGTGAGGTATTTTTATTTTTCTGAATATGTTTTGTAAGTTTAAGATGTCAAGAGAATTCACTCACGTTTGGTGGTGTGCTACAGGCAGAATCATTGAGCAAGAAATATGAAGAGAAATACAAACAAGTTTCAGAAACAGCATCTAAATTGACTGTAGAAGAAGCTAAATTTCGTGATATACAGGTAGTTGGACATACTATATTATATGTTGATAGACATGCTTTTGGTTAGAGTTGAAAAAATTTTGTATCCTGATATCCTCTATATTTGCATTGTTATTAGTGTTGTTGTCAAGGACCAACTTTTCAAAAAGCTTTAGCTTTTAGTTCAAAAATCATGAATAATTTTATAGCTAAAACACTCCTTGATGCTAGAGCCCTTGGGGCCTGAAGCATACACAGTGTACAGACACAGCCTACTTTTTTTGTGAAGTTTGACTTATTTTAGAATGGGGATGTCAAGAATCAAACTTGTGTGGCTGAACCACCTTAAATCACGTGTCTGTATATATTCTTAAAACTCTGTTTGTGATCCCTATTACAACAACTTGCTTGTTTGAACATAAAAAATGGTGATAAAGTTCTTTTGAATGCTTTTCCTAACAAAATGAAAATACACTTTAATATGCTTTATATTCTTATGAAACGGTAGGTTAAGAGGAAATATGCACGACAGCAGATTATTTGATATATTGCACTTAATCTACTTTTGGAACTTTTGGCAAACCTAATGTCAAATCAATTGCATAATCGATATAATCTTCCTGGTTGTAGCTACTGTGGCACAATGTTTCTCAACAGTAGACTTCAGTACTACATTTTGTTTCTTGCTTTACCAGGAAACTACTAGGTTTCACTTTCACCCCTACAAAGACATGATACATTCTGACTAATAAACATAAGTATGTGCTTAGAGCTGCATAGCCCGACGATTGTTGCAGAACCTTTCTCTTGAATCTTCTTTAAGTACTTAATTGTGCAAGTTAGAGTGCTCTATTGGATGTTAGTTAGTGAAGAAATGGAGTGCCTTACAATTGGCAAAGCAATGTCCCGCCTGCCAGACCACTTATCTTTTGTATCTATTTCTGTGGGTGACCTTTTTCTCTGGAACCTTCTTCAAGTACATAATTATGCTAGTTAAGAGCTTTCAAGTGAGTAGTAGATAGTGAAGACATACAGTGACCTACAATTGGCAAAAATCAGTGACATATTTTCTCTAAGATAAGAAAATATATTTTCTTGATTGCATCATGACTTTGCTATCAAGTATCAAGTATATTATTTAGATACCCAAATCCTTAGTGTGATATCTGGTTTGGATGAAGTCTATTAGAGCATGTCACTGGCTGTTTTGAATTGATTCTGGTATTAGTGACTAGTCATTTATTCCTCTCCGCATTTCATTCTTTCTTTACAACAATGAACTCATATCGTTATAGTTAGGAAGATATATGGCTATCTTGAAACATTTCAGTGTGCATCTTTTAACCATCATTTGACACATTTAGGAAAGGAAGGTGGAGTTGCAGCAAGCCATTGTCAAAATGGAACAAGGAGGCAGTTCAGATGGTATTCTTCAGGTGAACTTATTTTATTGAATTAATACTAGGATTTCTGTGCGAACCTGCCTATTACCCTGTTACTGATTTTCAGTTAATTCCATAGGTTCGTGCTGATCGGATGCAATCAGATCTCGAGCAGTTATTTAGGGCTTTTGATGAACGGTGCAAGAAACATGGGATAGATGTGAAGTCAGCTGCAATGGTTCCGCTTCCTGAAGGTAATTTTAATCTGACGTTGCCTTGATACAACATCTTTCTCTACACTTATTTCTGTTCTTTGTTGGTCCTTAAAGAATCACCTTACAAGTTTGTATTTATTTTGACTTAATTTCTCTTGCTATATGCAATTCTTGTTTTTTATTCCCTTGTGTGGTATATCCTCTTACACTCTTTAAGCATCAATTATTGAAACAAAGGCATTACCTATCAAGTGATGATGAAATGCTTATATTTGTTATGGGATACTGTTGGGAAAAACCCTAGTGATCTAGTTTCACATCGAAGAGAAATAAAGCGTGAAAAGTGTTTATGAAGAATGACACTCCTCACATTAACACTTTGTTTGGGATGAGAAAAATGGTGAAGAGAGAGTTACTGAAGAGAGATGCTGCATTTCTCTTGTTTGGTGTGCATAGAAATAGGAAAGAGAGGTCCAAATATTCCGGGTCCCACAACTTTTTGCAATCTTCTCTCTTGTGCGAAGAAATGGGATGGAAGCCTGGTATTTGACTGTATTTCCATATATACCCTTTGTTCACTTTTTTAAATCAACAACTATAATAAAGCCACCAGTATACTTGTATATATATATAAACAAGACCGACACAATTGTAGTGTAGTTATTTTTTTTTATGAACAAGTATAATTTTTTATGAAAAATAATAGTATTTTTTTTTTGAAGGATGAAAAATAATAGTATAATATTTATGTAACGAAGAATGAACCGCTAAACAAAACACGCCAAATATCCTTTAAAAAAATATTGTCACAGACACGTAGTAACGTTATCAAATGGTAATTTAATTAATTATTTTAATAAATTGAAAAAATAAAATCAATTAACAAACAACTTTTTGACATTTTTATTTTATTTTTTCTGTTTACTACAAATATTAGATTTTTTAGATGGAGGCTTTTTTGTCAACTCATAAAATCATTCAACTTCTCTCTTTTCAATTTCTCCTTATACAAAACAATACATCAAATCTACTATATTTCTCTCTTTTCACACTCTCCCTTTTTTCTCTCTTCACAACTTCTCTTCCAAACCAAACACACCCTAAAAGTTAATTTTGTAAGGATGAATTAGGCCCAACATAAAAACCTAAGATGATATCAGAGCCTCACGATTCAGGCCACGCACCATACTATCCACATACCTAGCCCAATAGTGTTAGGCATGAGTATTGGGGAAAAACCCCAAGTCCCACATTGAAAATAGATAAGGTCTGAAAAGATTTTAGGAAGAGCGGCACTCCTTACCTTAAAAGTCAATTTTGTATAGATCAGTTAGATCTAAACGTAAGAGATACTTTTTAACACTCATCATTAAATTACTTCTTTAATATAATATGCATGCCTTTCTCGCGGAAGGTTGATAAGGCCAGTCTAAATGGCTAATTCACAGATAGGTCAACTTATTACTGCAGCACACTTCTACAATTGAATGCACTTTCCTGTATTAGTGTATTTCAAATTTTAATCTGGCTGTGTATGAACCTAATGAATTCCAAGGTTGGCAACCCGGTAATCCGGAGGGGGCAGCTGTTTGGGATGAAGATTGGGATAAATTTGAAGATGAAGGTATGCCATATGCACTTTTCTGAATGCCATAATTTGCTTGATTGATATAACTTGTTTTATTAATTGGTTTTTTTACTTCCAGGATTTGCCAATGATCTCACTTTTGATACGAAAAATGCATCTTCAGAGCCAAAACCTTCATTCATTCCTGGAGAACAAAATTCTTTTGATGATAGTTCTGTTCATGGTTCACCTGTGAATGCAAATGGTAGGCAAGAAATTTTTACTAATGGTGATTATACAGCTGAGGAGGAATCTTATGCACAAAGTGAAGATGACTTGGCAAGAAGCCCCCGCGATAGCCCGTTTGGAAGGAATGCAGTGGAGAGTCCTTCCAAGGAGTTTTCAACCGCTCACTTTGATAAAGCTTCCGAAGCAGATGCAGAAACACATAGGTAATCTGTTCTCTGTTTTTCTGGTCATGAAGGTGTTGGTTTATGTCTCATCTTCCTTTTTTTTTTCTTTCTGTTTCTGCAATCTGTGGCTTTGAATGTGGTGCATTTAGTAACTGTGATGTTGTTAATCTATGGTAACAGAAGTTTTGATGAATCAACCTGGGGTGCCTTTGACAATAATGACGATGTGGACTCGGTGTGGGGTTTTAACACCAAGGTAACATGTGTTATGCTCAGCTTTTAATTTTGTTGATTTTCTCTTAATCTTGTTATCAACCTAGTTTGTTCTAGTTATTGAGAAAGAAGTTTTATGGAAGTTGTTTTAGATTTTTTTACACTGGAATTGATGTTAGACGCAATGGGGAATTTTTTCTTTTCCATCTTATTTTTGCAATGGGTTTCTTAGCACAACTACTGAAGAGAGTGTGTGCTAATTTCAACGACCAAGTTTGTTTATTTTCTTGGCACATAAACCTGCCACATGATTATGCTTTTGTGAAAAAATAATTGAAGTAAAGCTACTAAATTTTTATGTTTGGTTCTGTAGGACTCTGACTTGGATAAGCAGGGAGATTTCTTTAAATCGGGTGATTTTGGTTTAAATCCAGTTAGAACAGGATCTACACTTACAGATGGTGCATTCCATACAAAAAGCCCTTTTGCTTTTGATGATTCAGTGCCTGGAACTCCATTTTCCAAGTTTGGAAACTCTCCAAGGTACAGCGAGGCAGGGGATCACTTCTTTGAAACGTCAAGGTTCGATTCCTCCTTCAGCATGCATGAAAGTGGAAATTCTCCACAAGCAGAGAGATTTACGAGATTTGATTCCATTAGTAGCAGCAGAGATTTTGGCAACAATCAAGAGAAATTTTCAAGGTTTGATTCCATTAGTAGCAGCAAGGATTTTGGCTACAGTCACGAAAAGTTTTCAAGGTTTGATTCCATAAGCAGCAGCAAAGATTTTGGTTACAATCCTCCTGAGACGTTGACAAGGTTTGATTCCATGAGTAGCAGCAAAGATTTTGGCTTCGGTGGTCAAGGACATGCAAGGTTTGATTCAATTAGTAGCAGCAAGGACTTGGGCTACAGTGCTCCATTCTCTTTTGATGACTCTGATCCATTCGGCTCCTCTGGCCCATTTAAGGTCACTTCAGAGAATCAATCTCCAAAGAAAGGCTCTGATAAGTGGAGTGCGTTCTAGCCTGCAATCCAAGTTTTCCTGGTTTTTTTCTTTGTTTCCATTTCCTTTGATTGTTCATGATTAGCCTATTTTTTGTGTATAGCTAGAAAAAGAATGTTAGACGGTAATATTGTATGGCGTATGTATTATTTTCAAGAGAGCTTTCCCTATATTTTTTGGGAAGGGATAATGTGAGGATGAGTGTGTGTGGGTGGGAGATAAGAGATAGAATTAAATGACATGGTGTGAATGTAATACTAAGTTGAATGACAAACACATGCACAGGTTTTTTTTTTCTTCTTTTTTTCCTTTTTATTTCACTACATGCATTCATGAAGGTATTCTTCGTTGCCAGCTTTGCCAGATCATGAAATCCTCATTTCACTGAAAATAGATCGATTGAACTACATTGGCAGGGATGGAATTTTTAGAGCTTCCAAGTAGTTTGGCTGGCAAAATCATGTTGTGTGCCATTCTGTGTTTCCCACCCGTTTTTGCCCAAACCTGTGCCTGAAAGTGCTATTGAATATATTGAAGCGAAACGAAACACCCAAAGCGATAAACTGAAAATAGAAAAAATATCTCCAACTTGTTTCATCTTTGATGTTATGGTTTGCTGCAAAAAAACTGTTCAAAGCTAATGTATATTCTCATAAAAACTTCAACAGTACAAAATGAAATAAACACCAAGAAACTTTTCATTTGGTCTTCATTGAACGCCAAAATCTTGCGACCCTCAGTCAGATTTGACCTCCACTTGTGATGCCGCTCTGGCAGCCTGTATAAAAGAATAAGAAATTATTACCAACGCGTTAAAACAAAGAGAAATGATATATTGACTTGTCCAACGTCGTATATCTATACTATATAGATACTATATCATTTTTTAATTAGTTGTTTCTTTCTTGTAGTCACATCAATAGTTATAATTGATGTATGTTTATACTAGTTGTCCAAAAGTTGTTGATTTTTAAATGTTCATATAACATTACTCTAAAACAAATACTCATTTCATTTGTTAGTTCTTCACTTTATCACACCCAATAACTTTCTTTTTAAATCACTTTGTTTTTACGTCTGTCTCTCCTCTCAGCTTTGGGAGCAAGGAAATATCAAAGGTTTTGGCCCCAATTACAGGAATTTAATTCAAGGTCTGTTTAGACTGGGGTTCAGGAAAGAAATTAAAGATAGAAAAGCCATATTGTGATCGGGACTCTTGTAAAACGAAAAGTGAAGGGGGGATTTGATAAGAATACAACAAATTCACTCAACCCTTGTAAATGTTTTCCAGTGAAAAAATTATTGTAAATGTGTTTTGGAAAATCATTCAAATTTAGTTAGTCATCAGTTTATTTTACCTTATATCAATCATTTGTGACATCCAAATATCAAACAAGGGTAAATGCTCACTTAGCATTTAAGAGAAAGGGAATTGGGGGTCCTGGGTTCAAACCCAGAGGAAGGAGTTAAAAAATTGATCTAACTACTAAAATTTGTCATTAAAAACAAAGCAAAAATACATAGTCTTGGGAAATTAATACCGTCCCTCATGACATTACTCGTCGTTTGCTATCCACTGTGGTTTATTATTTGACATACTAACCTGTTCTGGAGAATAGCTTTATACAACACTTTCATTGAGGTTTTAAAATCATTTAGATTTCATCTTTTATATTTCAAAGCCAGACACCTTATGTTATACGATGGCATGCCTAGTTCCTATGTAAAAACTAATTTTGTTTAATTTTAAGCAAAAGGGTCTCCATATTAAAGAAAAGGGACTGAGATTAAAAATTAAAATATCTTATGCCACAGCGACACAAGTATCTCACACACTCGTGACATTTTATACTTATTTGTTTTCATCTTCGTTCATAATATATGTTGCTTAAATACTACTATACACTGCAATAAACAGATAAAACACCATAGTCTTGATGTGAACTTATATGCAGCCAAAATAAGAGTAAAAGAGAGATAAAATAAGGAGAAATGAGGTTATCTATACCTGAAGGAATTGCTACTTCTTCATTCTTTGGTATCTTCCACCTCTTGATGAAGTTGGTTAAAAGAGTGTAACAATGATGATCGCAAATTTGCTATTTCAATGAGTGTCTCTAGTGCTGCAAAGAATTTCAATAGACAGAATGTGTTATCCTGGATGTCGTCAAGTATAAAATAAAAATAAATGACTAAAACCGCATACACAAAGTATCGAAATTTAAGGTCTAGAACTGTGTCAACCACCTTTCTCAAATGACAGTTGGGTCGCCCGAAGCTTTGGGGAAATCAAAACTCCAAAAACTGACAAGGACTTGTGTCGCTCCTTTTGAACCTATGAAAACCACCAAGATTTTAACAGTAATTCAACTGATAGTTCAGATGCTCATCTTAATGACTTAAATATCCAAATCTATAATTTATTCACCCTTTGAATCCATGAGGGGAAAGATATTAGAAATCCAATCCAACTCTACTTTATGAGAAGCTATATTTGAAATTTTATTATCAAAAAAAAAGTTGTACCAAAAGGTTATTATAAAAAAAAAGTTGTACTAAAAGGATGAAATACTTAAAATGACATTTTACGAGAAACTATTCAAACCAATTTCTCATTTGAAGCTTTCTTTAAAGAACCTTTTGTTAAAAAAATTATAGCCAGAAGATACACTATAAAAACATTTTTCAAAAGAGCTATAATAAACGGGTCCATTATCTTTTTAAAAGAATCTAAAATAGCAAAAGAAAGTGATACAAAATTTCACATACTTACTTCATCATTATCTGCAAGTCCCATTAAGTTCTTTGTTATGGTCGCCTCGGTAGTTTGCAAAACCAAGTAAGAAAATGAGAAACAGCAAACATACTACTAAAAGCATATAGTGGCAAAATCATATTATGGATGAAGTAAAAGTATGTTCTAAAATGTAGTTTGACATTTCATTTCAGGATTAACCCTGATATAAAGTTGAAATTACAGAATGCTAATATCTAGAGAATGTTTTTGCATTATATTCAGAAGATAGGTTCCCCCTTTACACTATCGATGCCAACAGTCAACGGGGAAAACATATTTGGTATTCAGGGAAGAAAACTGTACCAGATGATTTCATACTATGACTATCCTGTGGCTGCTCATTCTTGTCTTCTAATTTAGTACTTTCGGCTTCGTGTTTAGAGGATACCCATTTCTGCAATGTAAAGTGTCGTTGTGTACCTATTGAATCAAGTGCAATAGTTCATATATTAAAACAGAGGTTCTTTGGGGAATTAGTCACTTTAGTCGCTGAATGCAGAGAAATTGCAAAACAGTCCTTGAATGTAGACTTTGTTAGTCAATTTCAAGGACTAAAGTGACTAACAGAGTCTACATTCAGGGACTAAATTGACTAACGGAGTCTACATTCATGGACTAAATTGATTAACATAATATACATTCAGGGACTATTTTGCAATTTATCTGCATTCAGGGACTAAAGTGACGTCTCATTTCCTATTTAGTGACTAATCTCCCATGTTCTTTCTTATTAATATAAAGTACATGTTATGTTACAAAAAGGCATCATAAAAAAGCAAGTGAAAACATGCCAAGATGATACTAGTAGGATCAAGCAGTTGCAAGCAAACATGTCCTTAACTATAAAACACAAAATTTACCATCTTCATTTTCGGTTATCTTGAATGTTGTAGCAGCTGAATGGAATTTGAGGTCCAATAAAGAAGTATTAACACGCGAAGTACCCATAGAATATCTAGCACTAGCTAACTCCAACCACCCCTGTGAATATTGTGAAATTGTTAGAGAAAGCTTGTAGAAATAGCATATGCCTCGTCCATAAGATTTCCATAAGCTCACCAGAATAGCTTATGAAAACAGCTTATATAAGGGTTTTATGATGATGATGATGATGAAAATTAAATTGAATTGAATTTGATTAGGTTGTGTTATGTACGTACATGTCGAAGTGTGGAGGAGAGAGAATCGGAAAGGGATAGATAGTTATGAAGTGAATCCATAAATTGCAAAACGACTTTGTTTTCATCTTTAATAACAACTTCTTCTTCTTCTTCTTCACCGTTCAAACAAACCTCTCTTCTATCTTCTTCCATTCACAAGATTTTCGGGATCACAATTTTTTTTTTCCTTTCACTAGATTTCCACACTTTTACACCGTTATTGTTTTTTTCTTTTTTCCATACATAGTTTTACAAATAGGTGTGTTATTTGAAAAATTATTTCAATCATAATTTATGGGACAACTATTCATTAGAAAAAAAATATTGATGCAAAAATTAGATTAATAGAGAGAGAAAGAAAAATATAATACAAGTATAAGAGATAAAGTTGTCACAAAAGTCGTAAAAAAATAATTGCACAAATATAATTTTTCTTTTATAAATTGGTCATAATATTACTTTACATTTTTTTTTTGTCAAAAAACCTTTGATACCATCGTATCGATCCTTTAATATATTTAGTTATGGATATGTTTATTTTACTATCATATCAATTTTTATAAATAAAAAAAAAGTTATTGTCAACTTTGTGAGATTATTCTGACGTCAATAATCATTTTGATTAACGAAGTGTAAATCATTTATAATTTTAATATATTGAGAGATTATTTAACTACTCGTTACAAATTCAAACATAACAATGACTACACGACAACATAAAATACAAAAAAATACTCAAATAAGAAACACAAACAAAGCAAAAAGAATTGATTCATCTACGGTAGTGAAGTTTGAGAGAGTTTTGAAAATATAGAAATGAGAGATAGTGTTTTAGTGGTTGGATATTTCAATCCAAAGGAGAAATAAAGGCTATATTTGGTATAAAAAAAAATATATATGATAAGGTAAGATGACTTATAAACTAATTTATAGTTTATCACAAATGAATTAGCTAAAGAAATTTGTAGTGTTTAGTAAAATTAACCATTGAAATAGTTCATATATGAAATGAAATAAAAAATATGTATTTCAATTAAGATTGCATATAGAAATATGCTCTAACTTTAAATGGAATTGAACTTTTCGAATTAATCGACTATTGGGTTATATACCGAGTTTTTTTTTTTTTAAACGTTACACAAACTATTATTAACATATGAAAATACTTCATCTAGTCATATTCATAAACAACTTTTGTTTTTCATATTCATTAAACAACCGATGTATCAAAACTATATTATGATCAAGATATATATATCACTTTATTTGACGAATCTAAAAAAATAAATGTTATTTTTAAAAATGTGACAAAACAGAATAAACTCAGTATTTTACAAGCTCATATTTTTGTCTTAGCAAACCAGAACCAAGTGAAATTTCCACCTGAGACAATCAAAATCCAAACCCCACACCCAAACGCGGGAAAGGCAGGGTGCGTTTCACCGCTTCTGTGCCATTGGATTTATCTAACGCTTTAGAATACGCCACGTTCGTTCTTCAATTCAAATATTCAGGTTTCAACTTCTTCACTCTTGTTCCTAAAAATTGAAGGGTTTACAATCTAATATTTATTCCTCGCTGTCGATTTGAATCTGTAAATTTTACGTATAACCTAGAATTTAGATTTCTTCACTCATGGCTTCCAATTCGCAAAAGGATTTTCCTGCTCGTATGTACCTATAATCGATCATGATGATGATTATACGTTATTGAATTATTATTAATTCTAAATTACTATCTTTATTTACACTTTTTTTGTTGATGATTTTGTAGATGATCAGCAGAGAACAAAAAATCGAAAGAAAAAATAAAAAATACAAGATTAAATCATCCTCGACAGCAACTCGTGGACGTGGGACTGGTTTTCCAATCAACCCTTTTGATTTCTCATCTCTTATCTATGTAAGCTATTCTCTCCTTTCCTGTGTTATTTTATTTGCATTATTATATCATGTGTTGGTTTGTGCTCTATTTATTGATAAATTAATTCAAGAGTTTAAGTTAAGTGAAACAATTATTTGATAACTTTTCAACTCTGAATTACTAATGTATATGATATTAGTAATAGTATTTCATCATGGAGACTTAAAATCTCAATAATGTCATAGGATACAAATATCAAGGAATTGGCTGAACAAGCAGAAAAACATCCATCATTCAATCAGATGGCTCAACAGGATGGTCTCCCTAAATCTCATGAACGGAAGAATTTTTTTTAACCATGAAACGGATCATAACGAATCTTGATTTATGGACCTTGGCTGAGCACCTGAGTGATGCATTGATGCAGGTATCTATAAAATTTCTTCGTTATGTTTGTAAGTTTGTAACTCATCTGCTGGTTGTTTGATTAGAATGTATATGATGTCTATCACAGGACCCATCAATGTCTTCCATGCTTGAAATTTATGCCAATCCATCATTTAAAAGGCAGCGTAAACAGAGAACGGCACACTTGGACAAAGATCCATGTTTGAAACTTATTTTAGATGAGATAGAGAATGGTGGTCCTGCTGTAATGATGAGGTTTAAATACCATTTTTTAAAATCGTATTTTGTTGTTTTGGCATTTCAATATTTCCACCATAAATTGTTGTGGTGTAAATTGGTAAATAATTTCTGAAGTGATTCTTTCTATGCAGATACTGGAATGATGAGAAGGTTTTGAAGTTGTTTGGACTAGTCATCGGCATTCCTCCAGACTCTGGACGGAGATGTAGTTGCATCTTCAGAAAATTTTGGCCCAGATAAGACAGAAGATATGAGAAATGAATATGAATCAATTGTTCATCATACTGCTATTATTGGCAACGTCGAGGTATGGCATAGTGGCTATTAGTATTCACTTTATCATTGAATCCATTCAAATGAAACGGTTAAAGATAAAATTTGTAGTTGTCCTCAAGCATGAAACCTTATTGGGTAGATGGTGCAGATGTAGAACACATAAGTTAAGGTTAAGCTCCCAATAGATGGGCGGAAATATTTGAATCTTCTTGAATTTTAGTTTATGCCAGTTCGGGGATCAGGGTTTCATAACTTTTAAATTGGGGCTTTTTAGGCTGTGAGAGATTCTGAGTAATTAAGTGTGTTGTGATGGAGTTAAACACTAGATACTAATTCTCTGTCCTTTATTGTTAAGTTGGGTTTTAATTTTCCAATAATTGTGTGTTTGTGCATGCTTCTTTTGTTTTCAAAGGCTGAGAAAGAATCATCCTTCTCGAGGGTGATTTCTCTTGTAAAATGCAACTTCGTTCGTTTGTAATCATTCAAATTTCTCTGTGATTTGGGATTAGATACAATGCGGTGACTTTGTGTTGATTGTTGATTGTTAGACACTAGAGCACGAATCTAAGAACATAGCTCTTCTCCCTTCATTGCATGTGACACATTTGTACTTCATCTTTGATAATGCCATTTCTTTGCCGATCAGATAATACCTTGCAGATTTTCTTTTTCTTTTGGAGAATGCAATGATCTTTCCTCTGAGTTGACTGTGTATTTGAGAGATTTTAGTTGATTCTTTAACATCAATAAGCAACCTGTTATTATTGTTGTTATTATTAATACTATTAGGGTTAAATAAGTTTTTCGCCCCTAAAAATATAGTGAATTTTGATTGTAGACCCTAAAAAATAAAATTGAATGTTTTTATCCTCACAAAAAAATTCATTTTGTTTTTTGTCCCTATAATGGCCAATTTACGTTGTTATGAATGTCAAAATTATGATTCTTTTATGTTTAAGATGTGTCTCATGTTCATATCATGTTAAAAAAATGTCAATAACCTGTAAAACTTATATCTATTATGGACCAAAAACAAAACAAAATTTTTTGCGAGGATGATAACATCTCATTTTTTTTCTAGGGACTAAAATCAAAATTTGCTATATTTATAGGGACGAAAAACTTATTTAACCCTCACTATTATTGTTATTGGTGTTGTTGTTGTTTTGATCAACATTGTCAATTAAATTGTATAAGAGTTTTGTTCTTTCATACTAGTTGCGCTGTTGGA
This sequence comes from Medicago lupulina, assembly GCA_958299785.1. NCBI lineage: Eukaryota > Viridiplantae > Streptophyta > Magnoliopsida > Fabales > Fabaceae > Medicago > Medicago lupulina. Next base: position 1,162,525 of record OY283144.1, on the reverse strand, counting down.
ATTTGAAGGAACTAGCCAGCAACCGAGTGTCTCCCCAATCGTCATCAAAGTACAAATGCAAACAAATAGGTAACTCAAATCATCTCTTTTTAATTTCAACCAATTATATGTATGTTTTTATTCTATATTGTCTTTGTTTAAGATTAGGCAACTTAAAGTGAAAGTAAGTTTGCTCAATGTTGTCCATGTTGAACTATTAATATACTGTATTTTCTGCAGTTGGTTGAATTAATCTGGGTTAACATGTACTCCATCTTATCTTTCACGATTTAGATTTTGACTTTAACACCACATGAAGATGCAATCTTTCTTTCTTTCTTTCTTTCTTTCTTGATTTTATGAACATACAAGCTCTTTAGTATTGATGGTTGGGATTGTTTCTAGACTTGGCATATTGAGCCCATTTTGTTCATTATTATTTTAGTATATTGAGGTATTGATGTCGTCTTATAGGGATTTGTGATTTCATTCTTTCTTATTTTTGCTAGAAAGCACACATGAAGAGCATTCTTTGGTTGTATTGATGCTCAAACTCAATCTAGTGGACCTTCTCTTTAGACGCAAGCCCCGTGTGCCTTTTCCTTATTATTGGGACGGCTATGTGAGGGCTCATTCCGGCAATTCAAGGATTAAATTTAAATCTTCAGCTTCTACCCACAACCTACCTGATCAAGAAACCCAAGCAAGTTTTTTCTGCAAATGTTACGAAAGTTTATGGGGCCGTTAGCAATGCTTTTGATTCTAGTTTCATAATTCTCGTTTCTTTGTGCATATTTAAATCTTTAATATCAATTTCTGAACAGCAGGGGGCTGGGAGAGACGGGTTTCTTACTATCCTGACTAGAGTTATGAGTGAGACTCCTTCCGCTCGATTCATATAAGAATTTGTTCTAGTTCTCTTTCTGTATCATTGCCTTTGCACCATGCCTCGTGACCAGTTTGATGAAGAAGACCCGGAAAGTTTTGTTCTGAAAATCTTATCAAATTTTATGTAGCCTTTAGCAATGCTTTTGATTCAAGTTTCAATTTTTTTTCCTCGATGCATATTTGAATTCTTTAATATCAGCAGGATGAAAGGGCAGCGGCATTCTTTGCTAGGGAAAAGGAATACTGGGATAGGATTGACAAATTGGAAAGAGAATGTTTAGAGGCTGAGTGAGATCAAGGCTGTCAGAATAGGCAATTGACGGGTCCTTTTGCCAATGGTCTTTACACTGGAGCCCCCCACCTTGAACCTGTCAATACATTTTTAAAAATTTGGAGTAAACTTTTAATGGGTTGTTTGAAGCATATGCAGATCAATGGAACCCACAAAGAACCAACAAATAGAGATCACCATTAGAAGTGTTCACATCAGAGCCCCATCTTAAAACCCCGTCAATATATTTTTGAAAATTTATATATAAGAGCTTTGAGAATTATTAATAAAAATGTATTTAGGGACCATAAGTTGACTATTATTATTTAAAAATACATAAAAAAAAATTGATGTATTCCCTTTTTATATTATTATAGATTACTATTACTTAAAAATACATTAAAAAAAAACTTAATTTAACTAATTTATTGTCATTGAGATAGTTGTTACTAAATATTACAAAGTCGTAGACGAAAAATATGTCAAAATATTATTACAAAATGATAAATATGATGTTAATGTGTCCAATTGTTTTTAAACTATCATTCGATTCGATCTAATTTAATACTTATACATTTTTTTTATAGACTTGAGTTACATGAACGAGTCATTTTGTTTAGTCATTCATATAGTTTAATTGATGACTTAGTTCAATTAGTGAGTTAGTACTTAGTACTTTAATCGAGTTGATAACTAGTATGGATTTTAAAACATGGTTTTGAACTTTGAATCATATTCAACAAACATGACCTCGAAATATATTTTTTTTTTGAGAAATAACCAATGATTTTTTTTGAGAGAAGAGAAATAACCAATGATAAAATGTACTAATAAAAATAAATAATCAAACCCCATCATCGGTTTTTTTTTTTTTTTTTAAGAAAACTCCATCATTGTTGGTGGATCATCTGAGATGTTTTTTTTCTGGTTCTGCTACCCTCCGTACCATATAATTTTAAAGAGGAATGAATTATTTTTTTTTGACAAATTAAAGAGGATTGAAATAAATTTTTAAATTTTCTATTTTATTGTTAAATTAAGACTGCAGATGAGATTTTTTTATGATAAATATTAATGTGTTAATTATTATTTTTACAAAAACAAAATGATATTCATTCATTCAAATCGAAATATTACATCATTCAACACCACTAAAAACGTAAAGGATAAACCTGCGAACAAACTCACAACATCTAAGTTAATAGCTTATAACGGCATAATGCCCACAAAAATATATGATAAAATTAAAGTGACCGGTTTGACGCCCAAAATCGATCTTTCAATATGAATCAAATGAACATCGCAAGAAGACGAGAAATCAAACAACGCCATACAAGACGACGGACAACAAACCACCACACTTAGATGATGAAATCACAAAGAAAAAACTTAGATCTATGTGAAAATCACTTATTTAAATTGAAATAGAGAAAAAAAAATGAAGATGAGTGGTTTCATGTCAAGAATTAACTCAAAACCATCCTTCAATAAAAAAATTAAAATAGAAAAAACTATGACCGACTTGTTGGAGAGCGAAGGGATAATTTTAGAAGTTGCACTTGGACCAACACCTTCCCATATGTGGTAATTATTATGTTAGTATGACTCATATTTTTTTGAAAGTTAAAATTAAGAAAAGTCAGTTTTTTTCGAGAGCCAACCTGGTTTATTATGGTAGAGAGGTGTATGATTTGTTAAATTATTAATTATTGATTGATTGTTCTTCATGTCTCTCTCTCTCTACATTGTCTGACTTGCGACTACCTTTGCATCGAGTCAACCTTCTCTCTCTTGCTGGAATTTCTTCTATTTTATTTTTACAACATTTTTTCAATTTTTGCATTGTTTTGTTTTTGGTGTTTCTCTCTCTTCTCTTCTTTCTCTCTCCTTCAACTCAACTAATATCTTTCTTCCTTCCTCTCAGCTCCAACTCTTGTTTGTCACCACCATGCTGCCACCATCACAACAATTTCATCGCCCAATCAACTTTCCTTCAACCCTCTTTCTTTGATTCCCAAACTATATACTATTAACCAAAACTATATATTTTTTCCCTTTACACAGGTATGTTTATTTTTCTCTCGATTTGTTTCATAATTAATACTCTTTATTCACTTTGTTTGTCTATTTTCCTTAATCATCACCTAACTAGTTTCTATTTTTGATCTAGTTTCTATTTTTACTTAAAACACCCCCTTCCAATATTACTAAGATACTAGTAGTAATTTTCATGAAAAGTATGCTCAAGTAATTTTCGTAGGTCCTTGTTTCTAAATTAAGATTATATATGCAATTCTGGTTAATCTTTATGATATCATTCTTAATTATTGATGCTTAGTCATTAACTGCATTTATTGTTTAATTTCTTGCATATCATTGCATTGGATAAAATATTACTCCTATTTACAATTCTCACATATTTGTTTCCTAATGTTCCTAAAATACCATTTTGTTTATCAATGTTTTTAATCTTGCTAGACACTTAATAGTACAAGTATTAATTATGAGTATAATTGGATGAAGAAAAATATCTAGTAGTTTTAAACAGACTTATATTTAAAGACAATTTTTGGTTTCTTTTGAAAAGAGTCGTATAATTGGACTACTGCTTGTAGTTTCGAATCATTCTTGTGATCAATTCCGGAAACAATTTATTTATGCTTTTAATTTGAGCGACTAATAACTTAATCTTTGTGGCTGTCGGTTAGATAACTGGAGATATGATGTCTTCTAGCTGGGATGGAAGTAATGACCCTGGCAGTCAGTCAGATGATAGTTTTCTGTTCGAGAGGATGCATATTGAGCCTATATATGATGCTTTTGTATGTCCTTTGACGAAGCAAGTTATGCGTGATCCCGTTACTTTAGAAAACGGACAGACTTATGAACGTGAAGCAATTGAAAAATGGTTCAAGGAATGCAGGGAGAGTGGACGGAAACTGGTTTGCCCACTGACTCTTCGAGAATTAAAAAGCACCGAAATGAATCCTAGTATGGCTTTGCGGAACACCATTGAAGAGTGGACTACCAGGAATGAAGCTGCACAGCTGGATATGGCTCGCCGGTCATTAAACACGGGCAGTCCTGAGAAGGAAACCCTTCAGGCCTTGAGGTATGTCCAGCACATCTGTCAAAGAAGTCGGTCGAATAAACATGTTGTCCGTAGTGCAGGGCTTATACCAATGATTGTTGATATGCTGAAGAGTAGCAGCCGTAAAGTTCGTTGTAGAGCTCTTGAAACCCTTAGAATTGTGGTCGAGGGAGACGATGAGAATAAGGTTGTTGCAGGTTTGCTAGTTATCATTTCATTTCCTTTACAGTTTTTTGCTATCATCAGTGTGCCTGCCTTTGGAGATTCATGTTAACATCTTCTCTTTGCTCAACAGGAACTGTTGGCTGAAGGTGACACTGTGCGTACGGTTGTAAAATTTCTCTCTCACGAGCTTTCTAAAGAAAGAGAGGAAGCTGTCTCCTTGCTTTATGAACTCTCAAAATCTGAAACCCTTTGTGAGAAGATTGGTTCAATCAACGGATCTATTCTCATATTAGTTGGAATGACAAGCAGCAAATCAGAAGACCTTTCCACTGTCGAGAAGGCTGATAAAACATTAGAGAATTTGGAGAAATATGAGAATAATGTGCGGCAGATGGCTGAAAATGGTAGATTGCAGCCTCTTCTGACCCATCTTCTTGAAGGTACTAGCACTTCTCTTTAACTTATATCGCATCATATCAATGTTGTGTGGTTAGTTTGATCGCTGTTTTATGTTAATTCTCAAGAGAACATAAACCGCTTGACTAGCATTCCAGCCATATTACATGTATATTATTGTAAAATGATGTGCATATGTTCCTTTCGGAATTATGGGGAAGATTAAGACAGATTATTTGTTGTATGAATATTTCAAGGATCGGGTGAAATGAATAACATTTATGTGGAAGATGTTTTAAAGAAGCTTCCAACTAAAGATTGATACCATTTCTATGCATTAGGCAATAATATAATCTGGGTGGAAAAATAGCTTCTTAAAAAAATTTCTTACAACATCTTGTAGTTTGCTAATGTTCTACAAAATCTCTCCCCCTTCTAAGGTGTGAAATTCAGTTCCCCCTCCCTCTTTACTAGGAGTTTAGTAGAATTCATATTTTTAGATCAACACCTTTCCCTTTTGCAACCAATATAGAAGTGTTATCTGGAAAATATCTTCGTCCCCAAACATCAGAAATATGTTGATATTACAAGCATCTGTCAAAAAAAAAAAATGTTGATATTATAAGCAATTAGAAAATATACGATTACCAAAAGTTAGAAAATATATAATTACAAGGAAATATTAGAGAATGCAACACTAGAAACTTGAATTTGATGGAAATTAAGTGCATACAACTTAGTTTTGATTAAATTTGCTTACTTTAACATACCTGAACATGGTTATTGGTATCTGACTGAACATGTGAGTCCTACCTTGATTCGATATAAAACCGAACTCAATCAATGTGAACCCCTATGTGTATAACAATTCATTCTTATAAATCACAGCATGAACTTAGTATAGTATGCTACTTTAGTCTTGCCAACTTTGAATTGTAACCCACTTTTCTTTTGTCATTTGATTTAGGACTTGTATATGATATATTAGCTTATATTTTTGTTACGTCACTTGCTTTTACATGAAAATTACATGTCTTTATTGATGTGTATCTTATAATCCATAATAATAGGTTTTCTGATTTATAATCCATAATATTTTTATTAATCGTGTTTCTTCTAAATTTTTGGAGTCAAGATGTGTCATTTGCTTGAAGAACTCTATTCCTTTGTAGATATTAATCCAATGTCTTGTTTTTCGTTGAAAAATTTGCAGGGCCACCAGAAACCAAACTGTCCATGGCTGGAATCCTTGGTGAGCTGGTTTTGGACAATGACGTTAAAGTCCTTGTTGCCAGAACTGTGGGCTCATCCTTGATTGATATCATGAAAAGTGGCAACATGCAGTCAAGAGAAGCTGCACTAAAGGCACTAAACCAGATATCATCGTGTGAGCCAAGCGCAAAGGTTTTAATAGAGGCTGGAATACTTTCTCCACTTGTCAACGACCTTTTTGCGGTGGGCCCTCATCTGCTTCCCACACGACTAAAAGAGGTCTCTGCTACAATTCTTGCCAGTGTTGTGAATTCGGGAGAAGACTTTGATTCAATTCCACTTGGACCTGATCACCAAACTCTGGTCTCAGAGGATATAGTTCATAAGCTACTCCATCTTATAAGCAACACTGGGCCAGCAATTGAGTGCAAACTTCTACAAGTTCTTGTTGGACTTGCTAGTTCTCCAACTACAGTGCTGAGTCTAGTTTCTGCTATCAAAAGCTCCGGTGCCACTATCAGTCTAGTTCAATTCATTGAGGCACAACAGAAAGAGCTTCGTTTAGCTTCCATAAAACTTCTTCAAAACTTGTCTCCTCACATGGGCCCGGAATTAGCCGATGCGCTTCGTGGTTCTGTGGGACAGCTTAGTAGTCTAGTTAAAGTCATATCAGAAAATATCGGAATCACTGAAGAGCAGGCGGCTGCTGTTGGCCTCTTAGCTGATCTACCGGAGAGAGATTTAGGCCTCACAAGACAGCTCCTGGATGAAGGCGCTTTTTTTATGGCAATATCAAAAGTGATTGCCATCAGGCAAGGAGAGATTAGAGGCACTCGGTTCGTGACACCATTTCTTGAAGGGCTTATGAAGATTGTTGCAAGGATTACATATGTCTTGGCTGATGAGCCTGATGCTGTCGCGCTTTGCCGTGATCAAAATCTTGCTGCACTCTTCATTGAATTGCTTCAGACCAATGGACTTGATAATGTACAGATGGTTTCTGCTATAGCTTTGGAGAATTTATCACTAGAATCAAAGAATTTAACCAAATTGCCTGAGATGCCTGAACCGGCCTTTTGTGCTTCATTCTTTTCATGTTTCAGCAAACCACCAGTGATTACCGGATTATGTAGGATCCACCGAGGGAAGTGTTCTTTAAAAGAAACATTTTGTCTCTACGAAGGACAGGCAGTCCTTAAATTAGTAGCTCTACTGGACCACACAAATGTGAATGTGGTTGAGGCAGCACTTGCAGCCTTATGTACTGTAATAGATGATGGAGTAGATATTGAGCAAGGTGTAATGGTTTTGTGCGAGGCAGAAGGAGTGAAGCCAATAATTGATGTGTTGCTCGAGAAAAGGACAGACAATCTTAGGAGGAGAGCAGTTTGGGCAGTGGAGAGACTGTTGCGAACAGACGATATAGCCTACGAAGTTTCTGGAGATCAAAATGTGAGTACTGCACTTGTGGACGCTTTCCAACACGGTGATTATCGAACTAGGCAGATTGCTGAGCGTGCCCTCAAGCATGTTGATAAGATACCAAACTTCTCAGGAATCTTTCCAAACATGGGATGAGTGTAGGTTTGTTGTAAATGCTTCACTGCGATGTTTATGATAACAAAAATCTGTACGTAATTTTTATGCGTTTAAAAATCAGTTTTGGATTGTATCTAATATTGTATGCTATTGTCTTGTATGCATTTATTTATCCAACTGTAGCCACTGGGATTATTGTATACAAAATTACCCATTCTTTTAGGAGGTCTTCATTTGCTTTTATTGCTTTTTTAAATGATCAGATTTTTGTTTCCTATAATCCAGTTTTTTTTTGTCAGATAGCCTAGTGACTAGAATTTACCTGAATAAGTGGGGTGTCCGAGGTTCGAACCCTGACCCTTGTATATAATAATGCATAGTTGTGGCCGTATCCACGAGAGGTTAGCGTTGTATAGATGTAAGGGGGCTACCTCAGGGATATAAATTCTATTAATTCCTTCCATGGATATTAATAGACATTTATTCCGTCCCTTGGGGCTACAGCTTTCAACCAACCATTAGGGGTCCCACCCCTACTCATCATCTTAAGCTCTGAAGCTACCACGTGCGTGATACAAAGCCTCTCGTTTTCCGCAACCACTTACGATAAAAGTCACGATAGTTGCTTTTATCCAGTCCAGGGAAGCAAGCAGGAGTGACAGAGGTAGAGGTGTAGTAGAGCCCTTACTCTATTCCTCGAAGGAATAGCGGGCTCGTAACGGTGTAGTAGAGCCCTTACTCTATTCCTCAAAGGAATAGCGGGCTCGTCACGGGACTATAATCCAGCTATTTGATCTCTTGTTTGTACCTTTAGTTTCTTATTTGACTTCACGGGATATTTTTTCTATTCATAGAAACATTTTATACCGAAAAATAAAATGCAACAAATCAGTGACTTTCCGTCGATAAAGTCGTTCGATCTAGATGCTTTTTCGTAGTACTTATCTCTTACCAAATAAATACAAAAATCGTCTCAATTTATTATTATCAGTGTGTTTAAAAAAACGGAAAGGAAAGAGGGAGAGAATAAGTTTTAGAGAGGTGTATTGGATTAAGATTTTGAAGGACAATTTTTGCTTAAAAATGTCTTGAGGATTTTAAAAGATTTTGTGTGATTTTAATGACTTTCAGGATTTTAAAAGACTATCAGGATTTATAATTTGGATTTCAATGGATTTACATCATGAGATTCTTAAAGATTTTAAAGAATTTCAAATGATTTTATTGATTTATAAGATTTCAAAAGATTTTATCAATTTTAAAGATTCATTGAAATAAAATGATTACAACACATTCTCTATCATAATATTTTCACTATATACTTTTTTTTTAGATATAGAGAGATGAAGAGAGAGAGAGAGAGGGGGGAGGGAGAAGAGAGGAGAGAGAGAGATAGAAGGGAGAGGGGGAAGAGAGGGGAGAGAGAAGGGGAAGGGAGAAGAGAGAGAGGAGAAGAAAGAGAGAGATGGTAAAATTTTAAAAGAAAAATAATCCCAAGAAATCTCATGTTTTTATGAAAGACTTTTTCATGCTAAAATTTCACTAGAATATCCCACAAAATCCATCAAAATCCAATTTATTAAACAATCCTTCAAAATTTGAATGATTTTGAATACCACAAGACTTTTTTTAAATGATGAAAAGTCTTGATTGAATACCTCAAGACTTTTTTAAAATGACAAAGAGTCTTGATTGAATACAACAAGATTTTTTTTAAGTTGCAAAGAGTCTTGATTGAATACCTCGAGATTTTTCCATCATTAAAAAGTCTTTTAAAATCCTTTGAAATCCTAATTCAATACATCCCCCTTAGCTTTAATATTTTAGCATGAAAGAATCTCTTTGATTTGATCTCATTTTTAATTTGGTGATTCACAAGTATAAATAAGGAAAACAATTAAGGGGCAGAAATTATTGTGATTAAAATACTGTCTTTTGAGGTAACGCTAAGGGGCAGAAATTATTGTGATTAAAATACTGTCTTTTGAGGGATCGCCTGAGGGGTGCATAAGTAAATCCTTATGCACCGTGCATAAATCTCAGCTCATTAACCGATAGTTCAACATAATTGTTTTCTACACCCTCAAGCGAAACTAAATGAAACAAAATGAAATTTATCAGCAGATCCAGCGGGCACAACATATCCATTTATCATTATCACATGTGTATATACATGATATGGTATATTGTACATAGATGTTATATTTATAATAATAAAAAAAAAACATGTACTGAGTCAACAATATTATGCTTTTTTTTAATTATGTGGAAAAACATAAACGATTAAGGATGGCTCAACAAAAAATAGGTTGATAAAAAATAAGAAGTAGTGATGATTGTACATGTTTTGTATAAAATTATGCCAAAACCATTTTGCTGTAGAAAAGGTTTTTGTGAGTTGTACTCCAAAACTATTATATGTACTTAATGATTTTCAGCAGGTGAAAAAAACGAAGGACCTAGAGTCATTGTCATCATTCAGTTTTGGACTGACACAATTGGAAGAGGAGGAAAGAAATGGTTTCTGTGAGTTGTACTCTATAACCATTTTGTTGTGGAAATGGTTTCTGTGAGTTGTACTCCAAAACCATTTTGTTGTGGAAATGGTTTCCAGCAAGAACAACATGAACAATATTTTCCAGCAATTCATTTTTTGAGCTTTCACTACAAATCCATCAAACACTTTTCCAGCAAACAATCATCAGAATCACAATACACTGCAAATTTCGAATTCTTCTCTTCTATCAATTTTTTGGTTTCCGAACTCAACACCTAATAACAACAATCAAAGTGCAAATCAACTAAGTCATCAACTGCCATTTTTCACATCTGTTTCGGAACAGCAAGCAACACAGATCTAAAAGAAAGAAAGAAGAAGAAGCAAGTACGTGCACAAATCGTCCACAAATCTCCAAATCTGAATCGAAGCAAAAAGGAAAGAAGCATAGTCCGAAGCAAAGAAAGGAACGGACCGAATCGGATTCGTGAAACAAAGAAGAGGTAGTTTCGTTTTCATTTATTTCGTATTTTGATTTGTAGATCTGGACTTGTGTGTGTGTGTTTTTGGAAAACTAAGTGGATTTTTGAACTGTACGTGGAAAAGGATGTCTGAATCTATGTTTGGATTTTAAAAATGAGGTGTTTGGGAATTCCGACGCGGTGGTGCCGCCCGTTTGAGCCGGTCACCGCCGCGCCGGAGTAGAGGTTTGTTCGGAGAAGATGAAGCTCATGCTTCATGTCACTTATACCTCTTTCTTTATTCCTTGATTTGGTGTAGTTTGAGAAGCCTAAGATTATTACACGTGTATACTAGATCTGATGGTTGTGAAGTGTTTATGTACGGTGCATAAGGATTTCCTTATGCACCATAACTTTTGCCAACGCCTCAACCCTCAAGTATAAAAACAAAACCAAACAACAATCAAAAGATCATCATCATCTAATTCAGGTTGGTCAAAGTTTGCAATGTTGTTTCTCTTATCTTCTAGTACATTATTTCTTCGTGTATATATACTTATTAGGTTTATGCATATGCTCTAGCCCTACTAATCGTTACATTATTGATGATTCATGCCGTGGTTGTATACTTCATTGTAGTAAAGCTTTTTAGAATAGATCATTTTATTAACATTCAACAAAATTTATGTTTTTTTAGGATCATTTAAAAAATTGAGGTTCATAAACATTTGTATTTGACACTTTTCCTACAAGAAGATGGAAGGAGGCAAAAGGAGCCGAACGAGTTTCGAGAAAGATTGGCCTTTGCTTAAGACAGGTGTGAACAAATTCATAGACCTAATAGAAGGAGGTATTGAGATTAACAAGGAGGTGTTGAGATTGACAAGGAAGTGTTGAGATTGACAACTCAAGTTTCACCGTTCAGGATTACATGTCCATTTATACGCATCCTTCTTATACATTCACACTATCATCAGATCATGTTCTTTAGATCAGATGTTCACCAACATGATGACTACACAAGTTTTATGTCTGAACCGCTTGAACTGTTTGATCTTGATTTAAAGGTCATTATACTGTTTTAAATCTCATATGTTAAACATCTACACAACCATTTCCTTTCCTATATAGTTTTATTATATATTACATGATCTTAACTTGTATCTAGAACTGTTTATAAGTTGAAGGCAGATGTGAATGACATAAATTCCGAGCTACTATGTGACAATTATAAGAAGCTCTTTGCAAAATACATTAATTCCAAGGTAGTCTAATTTCTTACACAAATGTAAGTATAAAATCTTGGTAGTTGTTAATTTAATCACATGCGCAAAATTAACTAAAACATTTTCTCGTCGTTTATTAGGTTTTGCCATCTCTGCGAGCAAAGGGAAATGAAGTTTTGTTGAGAGAACTACTCAAAAGATGGTCAAATTACAACATCATCACTTTGTGACTCTTTCGATCTCTTGAAACATATGACATTAGTAAATCGATGGATCATTCTCTTGAAGAAATTGGCTTCTTATCCTTTTATGATTTGGTTGGTCATGAAAATATTCCTTTGAAAACTTACACTGCTTTTTCAAAAATTTTCCCTAATTATTATATTCTGTTGACAAGTCTATTTAGAGGGTTCTTTTTAAATTTATTTTTCTTTTTCATGTTAAGTTTTTTACTTTATTTTTATTTTTCATTCTTAGTTCACTTGTGTTTCACCACTACAAGTAATCCCTCGTTTACACCATCAAACAAGGTAATCGTGTTTTGTGCATTCTAATAGTCATTATGATGTCATTTTTGTCCTAGGTATATTTGGAAGTGAATACTCAAGTAATGAATGCTATATTATCTATGGTAAGATATTCTCTGATTTTCTTCTACTATTCATGTGTGATTTTATCATTCCACTCTTATTTTTGTTTATGATTTTTTTTCATAAATGTTGATTTTTTATTTTCTACTTTCAGATTGCTGAGGATGGTGCTGGAAAGCAAATTGATTAACAACATTTTGGCTTTCTACTCGGAGATTGGGGATAAGACTGGAAAAATTGATCCAAATTATGTTGCAGAAAAAATGATTGAGGAGAAAAAATGACGAGGCTTCAAATTGGATGGCGAGTCTTTCCCTCACAGATAACACTCCAAAGGTAAATTTCAGCTAGTTTTCAAACAAAAGTGATTGTTGTTATATTTTATTGATTTAATTAAATTGATCCTAATTTTAATTTGAAACATGATTTTGGTGAGTAATGTAAAATATGATCACTTTTTATTTTTATATATATTGCACATCAAATGTGGAACCCTGAAGAAATAATGCGTCCAATTAATATTAAAAAAAATGTTAATGTTGCAGGAAGATAAATTGAAGGAGGACTCATCAAAGAAAATCAAGTTGAAGAGTTATGATGGTGATGTGTTTGAAGTTGACTATGATGTAGCAGTTATGTCAAAAACAATACAAGATGTTATTGAGACTTATCCTAATGTCGGTCTTATTGAAGATTGCATTCCTCTGTCGTGTGTAGCAAAATCTTGGGCAAGATCATTGAATACTGCAAGAAGCACAATGATGAGTATTTTATGGAGGATTGGGATGCTGAATTCGTTGAGTTATACCTGAGATTTATAATTAAAAAAATGTTTCATTAGGACTTTTCAATGTTACCTTGCTTCTTGGAGATATTATGTGTGTTTGGATTAATGTTTGCAAATACACTTTTGATTAATAAGACTTCAGATTCTTCTGAGTTTCATCTTGTTTAGTTTATCATTTCATTTTTTTATGTCATTTTGCTTGTTAGCAAGTATGTGTCTTATAAAATTATTAGTAACTAACATGAAGTCTTATTTTCAATTTCATATTTACTTTGTTTGTTCAGTAACTCATCAAACATGAAGTCAAAGAAACAATATTGTCATTACTATCAATTGGAATTGTAAGTTCCAACTCATCAAATTTATCAACTCATTACTATCAATTTTTTTTCCTTCGCACTCTTTAATTGTGGTCAATATTGCATTGACTCCTGGTTTTTTTTTTGTGCTGCGGTTTCTTTTATTTTGTTGCTAGAAAAAGATATACTCCTTGACTCTCTCTCTCTCTGTTAGATATCTTAAAATATTCTTTCAACCCTTCAAAAAATTTATTTGTTTTTAGTTTAATTCTTTCAAATTTTAAATTCTAAAATGTTTTTCATGTTTCCAATTTTTTTATGTATTGAATCATCAATGGAAGGGCTGACAAGCAACACCTAATTTTGTGGAAATGAGGTCGTATAACTTTAAATTTTTTCTCTTTAGTCTTTATTTATAGTAATTTAACTTGTATTTTTTATATACTGTGCTTATCCACTAAAAAAAATTACAAAAATGAAAAGAAGTAAGTATGAAATTGAAAATAGAGATGATTGTTTATTGAAGGAACAAGTTCACAAGGTAAACATGGATGAAAAGACAATGAAACGAAAATATAGAATCTACAATTAAAAATGTACTTCTAGTCAATGGCTAATATTGATACAAGTTTGTGGGGTTTATTAGAGAAAAAGTAAATGACATCATGCCTAAGGTACAAAACATGAAATCTAGACAAATTTAATGAAAGAATGTTGAAAGTGGGTGTAAATTAGTGAGTTGTGTTTAAATAATTTAATAAAATTTATAAAAATGAGTGTATATAATCAAGTGTGTGTAGATTGCTAACTTACACTTTAGTGTTTGAGAAATGATATTTTTTTTTGACAAAAGTAAACAATATTCATTCATTCAAATTGGTAGAATACATTGATACAATACAAATTCAAATTCGCTAAAAATAAAAAGGATAAATCTGTGAACAAACTCACAACATCCATGTTAATAGCATAAAACGGCAAAATATCTATGCCTACAAATATGACTAATATGACTATATTCAAGTCTCCGGAATATTCATGTCTCTGGATTTGCAACGTTGACGACGCCAAAGTCATTGTCATTGATCGGATCTGCACTTGCTCAAAGTTAATTTTGCAACTTGAATCAAATAAACACCGCACTAAGACAAGAAATCAAAAACACACCGCACTAAGGGAAATCAAAAACACACCGCACAAAGACAGGAAATCAAAACAAACAGAGTCGTTCAGAGACGACGAAATCACAAAAACAAACAAAATAAAACAGAAAATATGTGAAATCACTTTATTTAATTATGATAGAAGGAAAAACAACTTGGAGGGGTGATTTTTGGGTCAAAATTGACCCTAAATCACCCCTCTGACACTAAAAAGAAGTAAAAAGGGGTGACGGCTAGGGTTTGAGAAGGAGAGAAGAGAGAAGGAAAGAAAAGTCTCTGAGAAATGATATTTATACAGTCATTTTTTAAAACTTTTTGACAACTTTCTCTCTAATACTCACATGTTACTATTATCCTCTCTTTTCCTTTTTCTCTCTTCAATGTTTTTAACTAATAATAATAAGAGAGAAAAACATAGTTGTCATCAAAGTTAGTAAACTTTAATAAACTATACCCACTTAAAAACACTAAGAGCAATTATATGTGAACATCTGTTTAATGACAACTATGTTTTTCTTCATTTCAATATACTCTTCATTTCAAATTCATGCACTAATTTCTTCATTTCAATATACTCTTATTCAGCCAAACGAAACACATGAAGTTAGTTTTATATATAATTTACGACTTATTTTATAAAAATCATCGTAGTGTTATATATCATCATTTCTTTGTTATCTGATCTGCATCATGCTGAGCCACCTTAACAATCGCTCATTTCTTTGTCAGCTTCAATTTCTCTTCTTTTTTCTTTCCATCCTCCTTTGTGGTGTTTTTTTTCATTTATCTTACGTTCATTTTCTTTGGTTTCTCTTT
This sequence comes from Medicago lupulina, assembly GCA_958299785.1. Classification (NCBI taxonomy): domain Eukaryota; kingdom Viridiplantae; phylum Streptophyta; class Magnoliopsida; order Fabales; family Fabaceae; genus Medicago; species Medicago lupulina. Next base: position 1,147,145 of record OY283144.1, on the reverse strand, counting down.
CGATCACATGCAACTTCACTCCAATGTTAATGTTTGACATATTCCCTTTATTTTCTTTTCTTTGATTTTTTTTTGTTTTGTTATATTTATAAATACATCCACAATGTAGTTTTTATTTTTTGATATTTATTGTATAAATTGTACTTCTTATTTTGTTATTTTCTTTATTACACACGTATTTCATTTGATACGAGTAAAAAAATAAATAGATATTAATAATTCATTTTTCTTATCCATAACAAATGAATTAAACGTGTATGAAGAAAATAATAAAATAAGAAATACAATTTGTGCAAGAAATATCAAAAATAAAAACTACTTTGTGAGTGTACCCATGTAAATATAACATAAAAAATATTATCAAAGAGAATCAAATAAAAAGAAGATGTCAAATATTATCATTGAAGTGGAGTTGTATGTGAACGAAAAAGAGGTGGAAGAAATCTGACGTAAAAGAAATGAAAATAGCACCTCAATGGATAATGTAAAGAAAAAAGAAGTGAAGTTGAAATCTGCAAGGGATGTTATATATCACTATGATAGTTATTATAAAATAAGTCTTATATATTTATTAGTATTATTATATTAAAGCATAATATGTAATGAATAAAATTTGGTTGACTGAATAAGATTATTATATTGAAATGAAAAACTTGGTGAATGCATATTGATGATTTTTTGTTTTAGTATTGTTTTTTCATTTTAATGTATTTTGATTTGATTTTCATTGCATAATAAAGAGAAGAAGAAAAAAAACTCACATATTAACAACATTGTTCAGTGAATATGGAACTGAACTAATTAATATTGTTTGTTACAGTCAAATGTTTATTTTTATTATTATTATAAGGTAAAAATCGAACACTTTCTCCTATTTTCCAAAATAGTTTTCTTGCTCAAATCTCCATCTTCTCATCATATGATGTTTATGTCTTCACTTTCTACACCTTCCTCTTCTTCCTCTTATACTTCCAATGTACTGTCATATGGTTCCCTTCGTTTATCACTCTAGTAATCTTAGCATGTCCTCAATTTCCTTTGGTAGGGTTGTTTGGTCTCTGAAAAATTGAACTCAAAACAATATTAACACTTGTATTATTCAATAGAATCCTTTTTATCAATCTCAGCTCTGTGTTTTTCCATCATCACAAATACAATATCAAAATTTGATTTAGAATTCTCGATTAACTACTAGACTAGAAACTCCTGCATTTTCTACGGATATAATAACTAGAGATTAATTTCTTGTGGATTCTAAGTCTGCAGGAAAATTCCAAGGTAACTATCATTTTTGCTAAGACATTTCATACGGAAGAATTTCAGTATTTGTTTTTACATTTCTTGCGAATTTTAGTAAAGTTTTTTTGACAACGTTGTCCCATTTTGTTGACCTACCAAATAATTAGGTTTTGGCTTTCCTTTGTTTATTCTTAATATTATTAGGTTTTAGGTTCCTTTATTTGAAGAATTTTTTAATCCAAACAAGCCATGAACAAATACTTACCCTATGACGGCGCACATATATTGTAACGCCAAATTTGCTTCTTTTTTTTTATATATATTTTTTAAATAACAAAGTTATATAATTTCTTTGATCACATGCGACGACTGCTATATAATTTTGATGCCTCAATTTTAACTTCTTTGAATTCTCTGTAAAGTTTGGATAATTGAAATGTAGCATATTAGAGTTGTTTACAATTATGCCAAACTCAGTTTGGTTGGTGGAATTATCCATTATGCCATCGATCACTAGCTTGCAATCTAGTTGAATTGACACACTAGACATCTCCAATTCAGCAAGCCAAAAGAATAGCTTCTTGAGTCCCAATGCTTCCGCTTCCATAGGAGTTGCTACACCGTCATACCATGTTGTCCAAGCTTTAATAAAATAATCTCCAAAATCATGAATGCACATACCTGTTCCAAAGCGATGATTTTCTTTAAACAAGGTTGCATCAATGACACTTTACCTCTCTTTCTCTATGTGGCTACCAACGATCATGATTTTGGTTGTGTCTATTATGAGCTGCTTCCTCCACTCGTCAGACTTTCCTCCCTTGCGCCATATAATCGCTAATTGCTAGTTGAACCAAAACACACACATCTCTTACCACATGCTCATGTACTTTTTCATTTCTTCATTTCCAAATACACCACAACATCATATAATAAATAAACTAATCTCTTTGAGATTAATTAGAGGTCTTAAGTAGGGATGAGAATAAATCAGACCATCTAATATAGACTCATAATATGACCTATTTAAAGCCTAGTTCCATCCGATCCGTTTAATATAAAGACTAGGTTCCAGATTTTATAAAGTCTTTTTACTATGTAGTTGTAGTTCTGTCATGTCCGCTCCATGTATTGAAGTATGATTTTAATTTTAGTTTATTATGCTACATCCTCCGTTGATAAATTGTTGATAAGAACTATTTATGATTTACGGCTCATTTGGTTGAAATTCAAATGTACTTGATATTAGTAAAATATTGGTTTCATCATTTTCTTTTTAGTACTTTTCATTATTAAAATTGGGTCGTTGATTGATTTTATGTTTTTCTATGTATTTTGTTGCATCGGTGCCATGTTTTATTGTCTCCGGTCTCAATAAAATGAATCATGATTTATGAATTTATTTTTGTAATTCCTATTTTTTTTATTTATACAACTAACACCATATGTATTATATTTACAGTTTGGACACAAAGATCGTCTTCAAAATGAATGAAGCTAATGAAATACCACGAAGACTAAGATGTTTCTACGATTATTGTAATATTGTGTTCTCGTATTGGTAGTGAAAGTTTTTACCTATAAATACTCATTATATATTGTAATAAACTCATCCAATCAAACACAAATATTTTCCCTTCTTTTTATCTCTTTATCGATCTACCATAATAGTGATAGTTTTTCCTACAAATACTCATTATGTAAATCGTAATAGACTCATCTAATCAAACACAACTCTTTTCCTTTCTTTTTATCTCTATATCGATCTACCTTTATCTTATCTTTTTATGCATTTCGTAGTCTAATAGCAAATAACCCAAACATTTTTATCTTTTCAATTTGCCGAAATAGAAAAGAGTCCAAAAACAAAACTAAACAATCAAACACACATTTTAACACAAGCAGGGCTTAATTTTGGATTGAGAGGGAAGGCTGGGATTCACAAATAAGAATGAGGATTTAGGGATTGAGATGATGGCAAGTAAGCTCAGGCAAAAGAGACAGTCGTAAACTTCTTCCCCTTCCCTTTGGTTATTAGTGGTTCAAAAGAGGGGAGGGAATGACAGAAGAGAAGGAAGAAGAGAGATTTTAAATAGTGTTTGATTTTTATTCCTATTCTATGAACCGAGGTGTTATATTTGATTAGAGCAAGGGAGAAAGACACTTTAGTGAAGATCATAAACTTACATTTTATACCCTTAATGTTAAATATCACATTCAATAAAGCATATTAAAGTCTATCTATTTAAAAAATATTAAATACATCTTCAAACCCCTCCCATTATTATTAAGGAAAACTAAAATTAACTTGCAAAAAATATTTTTTTTCTCTTCCCCTTTTCACCCCTCCAAAAAAATTTCAAATTACCCGAAGTTTCTACTTCAGTGTGGCATTGACTTTTTACAGTTTGACCAAGGCAACTATCTAATACAGGAATGCCCAGTTACAATCATTTCAAATTCAATGCTGAAAACATGAGGACTACGAAGTATGAGTATGAATTGTATAAGCTCTTTCCATTTTTACAAAATATATTAGTTGGAAAGATAGCATGCGAATATAATCTTATTTGCACTTTGAAAGGGCTACTGTAATTCATAGATTAGTCAGTGACTAAGTCTCATTTCAATGCATAGAACAAACAAATAAAATTGGACTGCATATAGCCACAGCCAAATTGAATCGGTGGTTGATGACTGCAGCTAGCAATATATATAGAATTGTGGCAATGAAAGATGAGAATAATTCATTTACAATAACATAATTCCAAAAACTCAGAAGGCTAACTAGCTAGCATGAAAAATACAAGTGCAAAGTCAGGATGAAATTGAACTTTATGATCGGTGTAAAATGAATTAAATTGAAAGGTACATTAAAAAGAAAAACACAGAAACTGAGAAATCAAGAGTTCAGAAGACTAGCCGTTATACAATTATATGCAGCAAATACAAAGCAGGAGTTACCGCCGGTCATTTTGCATCTCAAAATAACATACATGGATTATTTGAGATTGTGCTGTTCAGCTTACATGTACATAGGACTGTACCCTGTAGAAGTTCAAAGGTGCATTACTGCCACAGATTTGGTCACGCACGATGAACCATCCAGCTCATGAGTGACATGGTTCCTTGAAATATGGTTCCAGTTTGACATATCAGTCACATCACATACAGTGAAAAAATCCAACACCTGGCCAAATATTTTGAACATCTCAACTCCAAAAATCAAATTTTTGTCGGCCACAAATACAGCATTCCAGTCCATTGGGGCATCAGGATGTACAGAGACTTCAGTCCAGGTAAGATACATGAGATCTAACTCCCATAATTTTCTAACAGCCTTGTTTCGGCGCCCAATTTGACCATCACCTTCGCACCATGACACGGAGAGCATGAACAGACGGCCTTTTGAAGATACAAGTTTGGGGTAGTACTCATGTACACGAGGTGGGATCGGAGTGGCTTGAATTGCAATCCAGAAACCTCGTTCTATGTCATATGCTGCAAGCTTGTCTGTTTCAGAGTAAACATAAAACATCTTGCCACATACAACTCCAGAACAAGCAATCCCAAAATCAAAAGGCAATCTTGGGATTTCAGTCCATTTATTGGAGATAGAATCATATATTTCTCCCGAGTCCAGAGGCTCATCCCAAGATCCAAGACCTCCAACAGCTATCAACAAAAATCTTCTACTACTCTTTGAACTTGAAAGATCGCTTATTTGTCTCATGAATTTATGTGCCTTTCTACTAGACAATGATGAAGCTTCTGTCTCATTAAAGGTTGATCTGCAATGACGTCTCATCGAAAGCTTATGAGGATCCTCATAGACGTCTGATACCCCACCAATCTTTGATTTTGGAAAACGCCTGTCCTGCCGACTCTGATGGCTTTGAGAACTTGGAAAATCCAAACTGACTTCAAAGACTCCCAGTATAGGAATTGATCTAGCATACTTCATGGCTGATATTTTACGCCAAGATTTTGTCAAGGGGCTAAATGAAAGCACCCCTCTGTGCGTCTTGAATGAGCTCCGATCCACTTTCCCAAAGTTAGTCAAGCTAGAACATCCTCCAACAATGAAGATATCATCTTGTACACTAGCAACGGAGAACAAGAACCTTCCTCTGAGAAAACCAGCTTCGATCCTATGCCATTGATTCTGAGACACATCCAACGCATGTATCTCACCAGAGCAAAAGCCGTCTTTAACGGCACCAAACATAAATAACCATGGATTTTGATACAAACCCTCCCTTCTCAGCTGGAGGAATCTAGGTGTGGTGGTCAAGGACCTCCATTTTTTGCAAACAAGTCGGGCATTCATCAAACTTGTCAACGGAAGCCTCACCAAACACATTTCAAGAACATCATCTGGAAGAAAGACATGCATTTTATTGTTTGGTGTTAACAATTGATCAAGTTCAGAATTCTTTCTGTGGTGTCTCCTCCAAAACCTATCTCTCACCCCATGTGAGAAGCAGTCTACAACAGCAGTATCTTGGGGACCACAAACCGGTTTATATCCCTTGCCTTCTTCACTGGAACTAGATCTCCTTCTCGTGCTCGAATCTCCTAATTCTTCACTAGTGTCAGCACCTACCTTGCAACCTCCACCCCGGCCATACAGACTTAGACATTTTAAAGAAACTCCATTTACATCATCATCTTCTTCCCCTAAACTTCTGTTATTATTCTTCTTCCTCAACTTCTGGCTGACACTCCTAACAAGACGCTTGGACACACTCAAACCGTGGAAATCTTCTTGACAACGAGATTCTTCTGCCCCTGATCTTTCAGAAAACATTATTATGCTCACCAACTTTTCACAACAAAATATACAAAACCCATATCTTATCTTGCAATATGCACCGAGAATAGAACACAAGCTCGCCTTCTATGAATCAAATCAGATTTGAGCATTGTCAGATAAGAGAGGAGAATAATTTGATACACTCTCAATGTATTTTTCTACACTAACAATCAATAAGAAATCATCATTTGTATGAATGTTAAGTTAATATGATATGATGATGATTGAGTGACAGTGTAAAAAATATTTACACCGTCTGTGCATGTGATTAAATCTATAAAAGAAACACAAACACCCATGTCACAGATTATCAATGTTTTGGTTATCATTTCACATCTAAACCCCATATAATATTAAATAAAAAATGTAAACAAGTGAAGCTGGAAGAAAGAAAAAAAAAAGATGCGAGACCCCAAAAAAACATTAATTTTTTTCTTTCTGCCAAAAGCAATGAGTGAATCCAGATCCTGATGGGAAATTGATAGAAATGGGTGAAATTTTAAATGAAATGAAACACAATATTCATAACAATAATAATTTAAAAAAAAAAAAAAAAGATTCAACAGCGAGTGAGAGCTAGGAAGGTAAATGAGTGTGAGTGATGCATACCTAGACCGAACACAGGCAAATTAATTTTCAGAGCAGTGAAGAAGCAAATTGATTTTTAATAAGAAAAAAAGAAGATCGATTCGATATGTTAAATAACGAATCGAATGAGTAACGGTAGAAATCTAAAGAAAAAAAAAAGAGAGAGATAAGGAATACTTACAAACAACGTCTGCAATGCAGTTGAGAAAGAAAAAAATGAACCACCAAAATCGGTGCTATGCTATCACTTTACTCTTTTTTCATTTCAGAACAGAGGACCGATTATTATTATTATTAGAGAAATAACAACAAAAAGAGAAAAAGAAAAAAGAAAATTGGACAATTTGATGCTTTGGTTGTTGGTTTGGGAATTTAGTAAAGCGACCGCACCACTTATTATACACCCACTCACACCCATCTCCTCCTTTCTCCTTTCTTCTTTACTTTTTGGTACTACCTTTCTTTCTTTAATTAATCATCAATTATTATTATTATTTATTTTACTATACTATTGTCTACCTAACACTAATTCACTACTACTAATCTTTTTAACTTACTTTTTTATATTCTTTTTCTTTTTTAAACCTCTGATTAATACAATATGTTATGTAATATAATAATGTATCATATATTATAAAGAGAAAATGTCAAGTTATCATGTATTTCTTTATGTATATGAATGAATAATAATGATGGCTATGTTAACATCACATTCAATACCGCATGTGAGTGATTTATGAACCCACGTTCGAGTTCAACGGATTATCTTGCGAGTTTATGTGTGTGTAACCTCCCTACTGCACTTTGTGAGTCTCTTCACGTGGGTTTGCATCGCTGTGTATTTGGATAGCACTTGGATAACATAGAGTTGGATGACATTAACCAATAACAATGTCTGACATTGCGATTGATCAATGTCATCAATGTCATCCAGCTTTATGTCATTCAAGTGCTACCCGTATTTTCAAGGATAAAATCTTTTCATAATAAAGGTTGTTTGTGGTACTAGTCACTCTGAAATCTAACAAGTATATTAGGGTGTTTCGATTGCAAGATTTACTGAACAATTTTCTGTCTTAATTGATGTTTGGTGGACAAAAAATAATTTTTAAATTTTTGATAACTTGTATTTAGTGAGAGGCAAAAAAAATAGTTTTATCATGTCATTTATTTTCGAGTTTGTCATATTACAATAATGATCAAACACAGTGTAATTGAAATTGTCTTGTCTTTTATTTTATAGTGTATTTTATAGTGTAATTGAAGTTGTCTTGTCCTTTATTGAAGTTGTAATTAGGTGGACAAAGGTTTTAATGTAGTTTTAACCTTGTTATTTTGACTAAGCCGGATTTTAACCCCGATATTTTAAAATTCGTTATTTAGCCCCCTACTTTAAAAAAAGGCTTAATTCGATATTTGGTCCCCTAACTAAATTGTTGTTTTCGTTTTGGTCTCATAAGTTCTAAAATCAATGATTTGGTTCCTTTGCTTTTGCTCCGTCAGTCAATATGGTCCCTTCTGTCAAAAGCTTGTCTTTCCCGTTAGTTCTTGCACACGTGGACGATCTTATGTGGCTCCATCGTGGCACGTTTATAAGGCGTTTTTGGACATAGAGAGAAACGGAAGCTGGTTTTAGAAAGTTGAAAAGGTTTTAGAGAGAGAGGGAGCAAAGAAGAGGAACAAAGGGTTGTTGAAGAATCGAAGAGGAAGAAGAAGGTCGTTTTCGCTAGCTGAAGACGAAAATGGCTGCAGAAGATCCCGATTTTGAGGGTCCGATTGTCGATGTATGTCTTCTTTCTCTTTCGTTTTGCTTTAGGGTATATGGTTTTTTCATATTTTCGAGTTAGGGGTATGGTTTATGGTTTTTCATGCTGGTTTCTGGGTTTGGGATCTAGTTTAGGGTTAGGGTTTTCGAAAAATAACAATTTTTTAATCAATTGTTTATCGTTTTATGGTTTCGAAATTAAATGAACTGCAAGTCGTTTTAATCTTGTTGTTTACTGAGTTGAGTTGTTTGTTTTGATTTTGTAACAGTTAGAAGGAAGGTTTATACTTATGGTTCATCATGGGGGGTGTTTGTTGAATTTCACCATACCAAATATATTGGAAAACAAACTGTGTTAGAAGCTGAGCCAGATTACTGGAGTTACTTTTCTTTGCTAGCAACTATTAAGAGACTAGGAGGCCCATGATTACGAGCCTTTGGTACCATGACCCTTATCTAGAGAAAAACTTGATTAGGTTGAGGAAAGCTTTATTTTGATGTAATGGTAGCTTTATTTTGATGTAATGGTAGCTTATTTTGATGCCTAAGTGCATATATTTTGATGTACTCATGTCACTGACATGGTTTAGTAACGACCAAGTACTTTATGAAATATTGCAATTTAATTTACTTGAGTCTTTCTTACTTACCATTACTGTGATTACATCTGTTACTGCTACTGATTGTATTATTACATGTCTAAGACTTACTAATTTCATCTGAGTTATAAGTGCATATTTTGGTATTCTTTGACAGTCCAAAACATCTTTCATTTTCAATCACAAAATTTGGTGTTCAATACAAAACTACTTTTTACAAACATTTCCATCATTTCATATCAAATTACACAACATTTTAAGCGACAACTTCAATTCAAATCACATTTGAAAACAACAATTTAAAGGCAGATCAGGATAATTCATTCATTTCAAACTTGTTCAAGTTACACAACCAACCAAAAGTACATATCACCATTTAAACTTGCATCAATCTCATAGTACAACTTTCTAACGATCTTCCTATTTCAAATAAACATTACTGAAGTTTCCATTAGGGTTGCATAATTGCATTGTTCCTAACACTAGGCAAACTCCAAAACATAATAATCCTAAAATAATCGAGATCTTAAGCCAAGATCTGATCGTCCCCAATTGATTCTTCAATTTTGTATTCTTTTTCTCCAACTTTGCAATCTTCAAATCCTTGTCATCACAGAACTCTTCATCAACTAATTTGAAGAAACTACAACCCTTGTCAAATTGATTTTTGTAGTTTCTGCAACCCAATAATTTTTTCCCTCAGTTTGGATTGTATGTATATGTAACACAGTTCTAGCAACTGTTTCTTCTCCACACTTGCATTCCGTAATTGCTCTCCTTCTCAAATTCGAACCTACAGACATAACTGATTGACCCATATGATTTGACATTTCTCATATTCGAATACAAGAGGATTACCAGGAGATAGTGGCGATTCGAATTCAAACAGATTCGAATTGAAGGAAGCTGTGACTTTGGGGTTGAAACAACACTTTGAATCTGGATTTCAGAGTGAGAGAGAGATGGAGGCGATTGAAAATGGAAGAGAGAGATAAAGACAATTGAAAATGGAAGAACCCTAATTTTTGGGTTTTTTGATTGCAGCCATGCCTTACATACGTGCCACGGTGGAGCCACATAGGATCGTCCACGTGTGCAAGAACTAACGGGAAAGACAAGCTTTTGACATAAGAGACCATATTGACTGACGGAGCAAAAACAAATGGACCAAATCGTTGATTTTAAAATTTATAAGACCAAAATGAAAACAACAATTTAGTTAAGGGACCAAATATCAAATTAAACATTAAAAAAATTAAGAATTAGGACTCAATCAAATTAAATGACCCAAAAGTCTGACTTTATTTTGTTTGAATCTGGCGTGAAAGAAGCAGCGAAGTAATTAGGTAGACCGAAAGGAGATGAAGATCTCAATGTTTCATCTATGTCTCTTCCTCTTACTCATCGGAATGTCTCATGCTGTTGATGACAAATGTGCTGCCTGTAAAGCTGTTGCGGTAATAACCTCCTCATTTTCATTCCTCGCAATCCAAATCAATCTGATTCATCTTTCAATTATCTAGTTTCTTGTTGATTTGATTTCATTCGATTCGATCCGTGTTGTAGGGGGAGCTAGAGATTGGACTTGCCCGTGTAAGTCACATGTTTTATTTCAATTCACTTGTGTCTGTAATGTGATGATCCATTCATTCATTCATTCAATCATTGGATTTACATTTAAACAGGAGAAGCCGCGCAATCATTTGGATATGCGCCATCGCTTGGACGCCAAGGGCCAGCGTCAAGGAAAGTTAATCGATTACAGGTACTTAATTTTGATCTATCCGATGAAAGAAAAATGTATATGTTATGCTCAGTTACTGTCATAGATGGACTATCTAACTAACTATGAAACTGTTTTGTACAATACTCAGAATCAGCGAGCTGAGAGTCGTTGAACTTCTTGATGACCTTTGTGAAAAGATGCAAGACTACACACTCAGGGTGCGTGCTTTATTACTTTCCATTGATTTCTTATCTTCATTCTTAGATATTCTAGAATGAGATTATTGACAATGTTCTGTTTTCTTCTGTTTTTACAGATATTTCCAGACTCACATGAATGGTACAAAGTCGGTAACTGGGATAGCCTCAGAACAAGTATGCACTCTATTTCATCTATCTTTGATTTAGCGTGCTTGACTTCATGAAATTTCTCTCTGTTTGCCAACAAATCAATATATTTCTAAAACTGTTCAGCCTTAAGAAAAACATGCTAAAGTTTTCATGGAAAAGAACTGAGGAGCAGAGTTAATAAGATACTATGCTGTATTTTAATGCTACACCCGTTTATTCTGGTATATTTGTGTTTTCTGGTACTCAACATAGCAATGGTATGTTAAAACAATTGAAAATGATAAGAGATTAGTCGTTACTTTGCTTGTTGTGTCAGAATTAAATGGTTTGTAAATATTACAAAAGCTCATATGCAGGATCAAAATATACATTAAATTTAGCATTTTTATTGCTTGTCTCCAAAAAATGGAAAGGTAGCTGTAATTTGATTAGATTCATCATATATTTGAGAATCATGTTTTGCAAGATTTTTACATGTCAATTTATCAACCTGTCACTTAACTTGCAATGCAAATTCCTGATTTTGAAGTCCATATTTCACATTTGGCATGTATAACTTAAGTATTAAGGTGCATGATTTTAATTCCTTAACGAATAACGAGTATGAATTATTTCAGTTTGTTGCATTGTCATGCTTATTCCAGTGTTTAGTGTTTAAGTTGTTTACTTTTGTTTTCTGTTTTTAGTACTTTGACGAGTAAATATTTAAAAAGGTTTATTTAATTCTGACGAGTTATTTGAACAAATATTGTTCTCGGCAGATAAACAAGAGGCTCGGGCACATTCTAAAGACATCTCTTCTTATTGTGGAAGGTAAGAGGCAACTAGATTTATGTTTTAACTTTAATATTTTTCAACAGGGGATATTTATGGCATCAAAGCTTTTCCATTATCCTTTGCAAGAAGTGACTTTAAAGCTTGAGTACTGCCGTTGTGCACTAACCATCTGTGTGTACTGTGACCAGATTACTTGAAGAAACAGAAGATGAGGTGAACTTTCATTTTTCTTGACTCTTCTGCTGTTATCGTACATATGTTTATCTGCATTATCTGTACTGTGAATTAGTTTGTAACGATGCCATGTCTTGTAGCTGGCTGAGTTGATAAAGACAGGGTCTGTTAAAGTGGGAGATGTGAGCAAAGTTCTTTGTCAAGATTTGAGTAAACATTGCGGTCAGATGAGGTAACTTCAAAGATAATAGTTAGAATTTATTTTGCCTAAGTGATTCACTAGATTTTCTGGTACACATTTGTTGTAGTCGTGACCTTTTGGGGTACCCAAAAGTTTGTATGGTTCAAGTTCATATCATTATTTATTGACGGAGAACATCTTAGGTTTCATTCGGTACTAGTTTGAGGAGCCCTCCCTTTCTGGCCTGTTGTTCCTGATGGGGCTTTAGTAATCAGTTTGAATGTGTCAGTCATAGTTGACCTTTGAGTTTTGACATATGTGGGGATTAGGATAGTTTCACACTTGCTTTTCAAAACCGTTGCTGCTCTCTTCAGAAGTCCCTAACATCCATTTGGCCAATTGCCAAATACTCTTCACGGTTGTCTAATCTTACTTAAGGTTCTAAGATGTTACACAAACTCCAAAATGGTAACTACAAGGAACCTACCTTAAGAGGGAAGATTAAAATAAAATCATGATGAGATTCTTGCAAGTTGGCCAGTCAGAACATACTTGCACTATGTCAAAATCCTGTATTTATTACTTAACAATTGATGCATTCTTAAAAATTAAAAAGATATTTGTAGATATAACTGTGAATGTATTTATGCAGTGTATCAGATGAGGCGGAGGTCGTCGAAGACAGAGAGCTTTAAATCCCTGGATATTGGGGTGGCTGGAAATCTGCCTTTGGGAAATTAAAAATTAACAGAATACATCACAAAATTGATGGTGTTGTCCGTTTTGTAGTTGGAGTTAGAATGACTTCCATTTTTCTCAATTAAGAGACATTTTAATGATACGGTTGATTGGATTCTAATCAAGTTATGATCGTGACTTCATATGCCATCACTGCAGTGTAAAATCTTTTATTTTGAATGCCTGGTAATTCAGAGGTAATGCCTCTGCAGATAACTACTACTAGTTACATAAAAAGGAACCTTTGCAATTCTTAAAAGACATAGATATAGACATAGTAAGGCCTGTGAAATTTACATTCAATTCAATATTTTACATTCAGAACATTTGCAGACGTATGGATACAGTGAACAAACATAGATGTGCTGACTGAGGAAACTTTGGTTTTTTTTGGTTCCTTTGCTTTTGTTTATTCAGATGTTGCTTCCTCTCATGCACTTCTCCTGATGGAGGATGGTTATGTTTGTAGGATGATTTGCGTATTCTTGTTAGTCTTTTTATCTTAAAGGTTATACTAATGTAACCGAGACTATAAAATCAATAATTTATTGATTGGCTATATTGCAAAAGTATGACCAAAAGATCACGTTCGGATTGTTTTATGAAGATTCCAGAGCTACTTTTTCACTTTCTTTAGACAGCGTTAAAAAAACTTCAATAAACCGTAAATAATTGGTTCATAAAAAATTTCCCATTAATTTCATTGCAAACCTAACCTTAAAGAAGTTTTCTGTCTCCCTCAGATATAAACGTTTACTGTCAAAGTGAAAGCAAATTATCATTTTATATTGTTTGTAAATGTATCATAGCATCTTGGCTGAAGTATTCAACATTCTTACCACACTTTTTGTCCCTTCCAATCCGCAAACATCGTCAATCTATCAAGTATGTTCCGTTTGTTCCTTTCTTGTGAAGAAAGGAATGGCAGAAGTTGTATGCTAGTACTATTCAATTTATCTTGAGAAGATGCCAAGGGAATATTAGAAAGGTGAACAAATAAATTTAGATTGAAATTAATTGAAGTGGCACAAGAAGGCAGAGATACCCTCCAGCAGGCCGCAACCTTCACATCAACAATTTTATACGTACAAATATCCATCCTTCCTTTCTAAACATAAACAATCATAATGAGCTAACACTAACTCTCTAATACACCCTTAAGTAAAGTGAGGCTTTCTGCTGATATACTCCTCCTGACTCGAGAAGGAGGTATCTCTATCCTGGAAGGAGGATCTGAGGAGAAACATACCACGATAACCGTTAAATTATCACACGAGTTACGCTTAAGAGCCTCTCTGACCAACTCTCTCGAACACCTTTGAGGATCGTTATGTATCATCAACTCTTTTCTTGCCATTGTCACAGCACCTTGGTTACTCATTACATCCCACAGGCCATCACAGCCCATAATCAAGAATTCATCATCCTCAGTCAATAAGATTTCCTGCAACTCAGGCTCGGCACTCAAAGGACAGGCAGAACCCTTGGGACCCTTCATGTGCCAGTCTCCTAAGGCACGTGAAACAGATAATTGGCCATTCAAGTATCCATCATATACCACCCCACCAAGTTTTTCGATCCTTAGTCTTTCTGAAATACAATTTGGTTTCTGGTCTTTTGACATCTCAATTGCTCTCCCTCGCCTCCCCAGTACAGCTCGACAATCCCCCGCATTTGCAATTATCATGTTCCTGTCAATGATGAAATTTTCACAAATTGAGGGAGAGAGCTCATAAGAAATTATGCAATAACAGAGAGCACAATGCATATAAGTTTCTTTCCGCAATTTCTCTCTTCCATCTCCAATGAGATGAGAAGAAAAAAAAAACTATCTCAGATTCTTATGTTATCCCCGGATAAATTACGATGAAGAAGCAAATGCCATTATATTGTTTCCAAACATTGACAGAGTGGCTGTGTTCTAACACCCACTTAAAAAAAAAAAGGATCTAATAAACAGCCATTAAGATCTGAAGGCAACTAAAACTTGCTAAAATTAATGAAAAGAATCATGTGACCATAATGCAAGGTCATTACCTCCCAAATACAAGCGCAGTTAAAGCAGTGGTGCCAGAGGAGATATCAAGCGAACTAGAATCTGCAAATGCATAATCAGCTTTCATAAACGCACTTGTAATTGCCTTCCCCACACAAGTTGGAAATTGAGAGTCCTCAACAATGAGTCTAAGGATGTTATTTCTTACAAACAAAGCAGCATCGGTTCCTCCATGCCCATCAAACACCTGAAAAATGAGTATGGGTTACTGAACTGCTGGATTTAACATGCAAACAAAAATAAAGGTGGAAACTCATTGTATGGGCAACAAACTTCAATCCATTAAAACAGGACCATGATGAAAATATCAAAAGTAAAACCCTCTCTAGCCTATTACTCATTTGTCCTAATCTTCAACAACGTCAACTTCTGATGCAAATTAAACATCAACCATGATTCTGTTAAGAATGGTAATGCATGGAGAAGAGGCAAAAGAGGGAACAAAGGGGAAGAAACTCTGCTAGGGTACAATACGAATGCAGTATGATCAATGATGGGAGATACAAAGAGTTGCAGTAAATGTATGAACAAAAAGTAACAAAAGACTTAACTACCTTTAAGCAGAGTAAACAAATGAAAACACAAAGCTTGTTATCCAACAGGTTCAACGTGTGAATGTAAATATGAAGCTTTAGATCATATCAAATGTATATAAACTGTAATATCGAGTAAGAATAACATACGAACCCCATAGAAAGCTCCAGGAGAAGGAACATTTGAAGCAGAACCTGTGTGTTGAGTAAGATCATCTATACATACGTGTTCATCTTCCATATATTGTTTAGGTCCTCTTTCAGCACAACTTCCTGATCGAAATATCGGAACAAAATCTGTCTTGTTTTCAGAAGATGACTTACTTCCAGTAACCTCTGCATCCACACTCTTAAAAAAGAGGGAGAGAAACATACAAATCAGATAACCTAAGCTTTACAACGAATATGACAACATAGGAAGTAAAGTATAAAGTATTATTGGTAAAAATTGAAATGAAGTTCACAACATTTATGTCTATATCAGTTTAGCAAGGTGAATTATGAAGACTAACAAGAGCATTAAAACTTGCTAAAAAAACTAACAAGTAGTAATCTAAACATTGGTTAATGAATCGATAAAAGGAAAGTTTATCTTAACAATACAAAGTTAATGTAATAAATACATCATTTTCCTTACAAATTTTCCTTCTTTTTTTTTTCCTTAACCAATGTGGAACTTGTTACTTGATAGCATTTTCTTTGTAATAAAAATATAAACGAAAATTTTAAATTATCTGAAAATTCTAGCAAGCAAAGCAACAAAAGTAAGAACAACAATAAAGACACAAAACATGACATGAACCAAAATGTCAAAATATATAATTATTAAAAAATATTTATTACTAAAAAAAATCAAAGTTTACGAAGAAGATTGAACAACATACCAAATCTGATGCAGGCAGTTTCAATCTATTGGAGCTAAGGCTATGTCTCAAACTGGAAGCATGCCTTGGAGGTTTACCAATTGTGGTTGGTTTAAGATTATTGAAATCTCCTAATTTGTCATCATCATTATCATTATCATTATCATTATCTTTGTTGTAATCATCGCCTTCTAATATTGTAATTGGAGGAGAATAATCCATATCCACATGCATAACAATCTCTTCCAAATCATACATATATAAATAATAATATAACTAACAAAAAAACCAATAAATTAATACAAGAAAAAAAATGTATGAATCTGAAGAATTAAGTTAAAATCAAAGAGATGAAGTTGTAGAGGAAATTATAGGAAAATAGAATAATTAGGATGAAAATTGAAGAAGTAGCAAAATTGTTTGGAAATGGAAATGGAAAGAAGGAAGATGAAGAAAGAAAGAAAGAAAAAACTGCGTGTGGCGGTTCTGGGTGGGGGGATATGGACACGTGGGATGTTATAATTGGGTGTTGTGGATGGCCTTTACTGGATTGTGTCCTAACCGTTGGATCAATGATAGATAGATACTTGGATGTTGGGTTTGTTTTTGTGACGGACAACAAAAGTCAAGGGACAAGCCTCGGATTCTCACATTACACGTTTCGATTAATCATTGGATGCTACTCTTATTGTCTCAATCTTCAAGATTGCACTTACAATGTGTCTATGTGTTGTATTTTTAGTTTAACAACGGTTTTAGCCTCTAACTTTTGAAAATTACGATTTTAACCCTTTAAAAAACTACAAAATTGTCTTTTAAGTTTTGTATTTGTGGCAGTTTTGACCTCCAAGACTGATTTTGACTCGGTCTACGCTGACGTGGCACCCTAAGTGAGGTGCCACGTGTTATTTATTTATTTTTGTCTTGGGGGCCAAAACTACTACAGTTGCAAAACTTAGAGGCAATTTTGTAGGTTTTTTTTCTTAGTGCCAAAAGCGCAACTTCGTGAAAGTTAGGGGGCGGAAACTGGTATTAAGCCTGTATTTTTACATGATATTCACCGATGCAATTTTGACATGTGACAATACAATTTTTTTTAAAAAAAATTATATTTGTACAATTATTTTTTAACAACTTTTTATTTTATAGTTACATAATGTTTTTACTTTCTTTCTCTGTTGCTTTGATTTTTTTGTTTATACCTCTTTTACTTTGTAAAATTATAGTTGTCTCAAAAGTTATCGATCAAATCATTGTTCAAATAACGCAGCTTTATTTTTAAATATGCAAAAATGTGAAAGAGAATAAAGGAGAAAATAGTGGAAATAAACGAACTTAGCTCATTTGGTAAGGGATAATGCACAGTTTGTGCAGGGGCCGAAGTTCGAACCCGGACACCCCACTTATTTATCTTAAAGGTGAATTTCTCTAACCACTAGACTACTTAAAAAAAAAATCTCAATCTTCATCTCTCTAGTCTTTTCATTAGTAATTTACTTACCTAGGATTTTTTTTCTTCAAAAAACCTATGGAATATGGATTATTGCATGCAATAATAAAAAAACCAACAATTTTCAAAATACATTTTACCTTCTAATACAATTTTCAAGAACATCTTGATTGTCATTTTCTAAATGGTATATCTCTAAATCTAAAATAAAAACTTACCATTTAAAAACTTAACATTTGAAGTCATTAAAAAATATCGTGGAAATACTCGGTTAGTATTTTTTCTTTAAATAATTAATTTTAGGTTTCATAAACTAATAAGTAGTTCCAATATTTTTTAGGAAAACTAAGTAGTTCCACAATGTCATGTTATATCTATGCAACTCATAAACTTTTTTTCTGGCGATAAATATTATGCAACTCCTGCACAATCATATTTTTATTTTCTTTTAGTTCTACTTACTATTGTGACGATTCATCTTCAAGTGACTATACTTAATGTATTTTTAGTAAAGTTTTTAGTATATTTCTATTAATTTAGTGTTTGATTTAATTTATTTTGCATAAATTATAATTTTTATTTATTTATTGAGTCAGTCAAGTGTTTATGCTTTTAATTTCTTCATTAGCTATTTCTCAAAAATAAATACATTTTCATTAGCTAGACATTTGTGAACTTTTTGTTTTATTTCATTAGTTCAACTAAGCAAGTTGATCGTTTGAGTTAAACACCACTACTAAACTTGCGAAGTTATAGATTTTTTTTTTTTGAGGGAAATTGCGAAGTTATAGATGCATTGCCTAATAATATAAATTTTAATCTTATTTAAGATACTTCAAGAATTTTTATGTTATCTACTTTGCTACATCAAATTTTTTAAATAAGCTGAAAAATTATGATAAATACTTAAACTTATCTATTATACTTTCATCGAAGATGCTCTAAAAAAAAACTATTTATTTTTTAATGAAATTCAATTGAAAAAGGGACTCGAATGTGTTTTCATCACGCTGTAAATGATCTTAGTAGTTGATTGATACGAGATTGAACATTTAAATTCTTAGGAAAGTCACACATGCATGACACCAAATTCAAATTCTTAGGAAAGTCACGTCTAAGAACCAAATAGTAGTCAAGTAAATCAAAAGTACCCAATACTTTATTATTAAATAAAATCCATGAGGATTCCACCTCCAAATATAGAGTTCATGATGAGTTTTAAAAACATTATATTTTCAACAACACTTGCTCTATTTATTTGATAAAATCAACGTGGATCTCAATGCGCATGTTTGGTTTTGCAGTATGGAGAATTGCCCATGTAAAATTGATTTTGGTTAAAAGTGATTCTAATTGAAAATAATCTGTGTAAAAGTTGGTTGAATTATAAAATTATTTGTGAAAATCAATTCTAGAATAAAAAGTTACAAATTTCAGTTTCAAGTAGAATCAATTTTAGAGTCAAAATCAATTTTAATCGACAACAACCAAACAAAAATCAATTTTACTCGACAAGAATCAAACATGTCAAAATCAATTTTATACATTTAAAATTAGTTATGATCCCTTTAGAAATGAAACCAAACATACATTCAGAAAATGTCAAAGAAGACTCGGATAACATGATGAAGTTTACATAAATTTGGTGAGAGTGATGAAAAAAATAGACCATTAAAATAAATTGTAATATATAAACACAAAATTTAAGTTGTAAAAAGCATTGAGTCAAAGTTGTCATAAAAAAAATTTAAACTAATCATTTATGCATTTCAAGTGATATGAAATAATAACAAACTCAAGAGTTAGTATTATCTTGAGGTAGTTATTAACTTTTTTAATCAAAGAAAAGAGTAGTAGGGAAAGAAGGTCACGTAGTTCCGATGTGTAAAAGTGATGATAGGTGTGTGTGAAGTGTTGATGAGAACTTTAGATTGAGAAAGAGAGAGGGATAAGATTAGATTTGGGTGGGTGATGAATGATATAATATTACTAATAATAGAAATAATAATATAATAATTACAGACAATGTTGAACGTGAACCCCACTCCCTTTCCCATTCCTTTTCCCAGGTGGTTGTGGTTGTGGTGTTTGTTCTCATTTTCAACACCAATACCAATATCAATATTTTTTCACTCTTCAAACCAACCGACATAAAAACATTCACCTTGCTATTATTATTATTGATTTCATTGGTTAATCAACTTGTTCTTCCTCTTTACAACAAAACACAACACAACCTTTTCTTTTTCCCTAAACTATACCCCCAGTTTAAGCTTACTCTTAATTATTAGATTAGATGTTGCGTGTCTTCAAGTTTTTCATTTTCTCATTACTAAACTAATACATGCTGCATGCTTATTTCATTGACCTTGTTTAACTAATTAGTCAACAATTTTTAGATATGAATTTTTGTTATCACTGGCTCTGCCTGCTGTTGGTGCTCCCCTATTTGGGAGGAGTTTATTCAAATTCAACAATTTCAAATGTCTCATTTTCAAGGCCCTCTGTTGTAAATATCGGTGCTATCTTCACCTTTGATTCTTCCATTGGTAAAGTTGCCAAACTTGCCATGGAACAAGCTGTCAAAGATGTCAACTCCAATTCCTCTATTCTCAATTCCACTCAACTTGTTCTCCATATGCAAACTTCCAATTGCAGCGGTTTCGATGGCATGATTCAAGGTAATGCTAATCCAATTCCTAACTTTTAGATATCTAAATAAACATGTAGTATTTGTATTGTACCAGTTATGATTTACAATTTCTTGTGTTTAGATATTGAGTAGCAACCACGTTTAACAGTAAACATACATCGACATTTTTATAGAAAATCACATGATTGAACAAAGATTTGTGAACCTATTGTATTGTATTCACTGCAGCTTTGCGGTTCATGGAGACAGATGTAATTGCTATATTAGGTCCACAATCTTCTGTAGTTTCCCACATAGTAGCCCATGTTGCAAACGAGCTTCGTGTTCCTATGTTGTCATTTGCAGCTACAGACCCTACACTCTCATCGTTACAGTTTCCTTTCTTTGTCAGGACAACACTCAGTGATTTGTACCAAATGACTGCGGTTGCTGAAATCATTGATTTTTATGGATGGAAAGAAGTTATTGCCATCTATGTGGATGATGATTATGGACGAAATGGCGTGTCTGCGTTAGATGACGCGTTGGCAGGGAGGCGTTGTAGAATCTCATACAAAGCAGGAATCAAATCAGGACCTGATGTTGATAGGGGTGAAATCACCAATTTGCTTGTGAATGTGGCAATGATGCAGTCTCGTATTATTGTTGTCCATGCACATTCTAATTCTGGATTTATGATCTTTAAAGTTGCCCATTATCTTGGAATGATGCAGGAGGGTTATGTGTGGATAGCTACTGACTGGCTTTCCACTGTTCTAGATTCAACTTCTATTCCTTTGGAGACAATGGATACTTTGCAGGGTGCGCTTGTTTTGCGCCAGCATACGCCTGATACTGATAGGAAAAAAATGTTTATCTCGAAGTGGAATAATTTAACTGGTGGTTCCTTGGGTTTAAATTCTTATGGCCTACATGCTTATGATACTGTTTGGCTGGTTGCACAAGCTATTGATAAGTTTTTCAGTCAGGGCGGTGTTGTTTCATGTACCAATTACACAAGTTTGCATAGTGATAAAGGAGGTGGTCTTAACCTTGATGCAATGAGCATATTTGACAATGGAACTCTTCTGTTAAACAATATATTGCGGAGTGATTTTGTTGGATTATCAGGTCCAATAAAACTTGATTCAGAAAGATCTCTTTTTCGTCCTGCCTATGACATCATTAATGTTGTTGGAAATGGTGTTCGTCGAGTTGGCTACTGGTCTAACTATTCTGGTCTGTCAATAGTATCTCCTGAGACGTTGTATGCTAACCCACCTAATAGGTCAAGTGCAAACCAGCACCTTCACACTGTGATATGGCCTGGAGAAACAACATCCAGGCCCCGTGGATGGGTCTTCCCAAACAATGGCAAACAACTGAGAATTGGTGTGCCTATAAGAGCCAGTTACCGTGAATTTGTGTCACCAGTAAAGGGAACTGATTTGTTTAAAGGGTTCTGTGTTGATGTATTTGTGGCAGCTGTAAACTTGTTGCCATATGCTGTTCCTTACCGATTTGTGCCGTTCGGAGATGGCCTAAAAAATCCAAGCTACACAGAATTTGTCAACTTAATAACCACTGGTGTAAGTACTGCCTTATAAACCCGATCCTCTGCGTATGCTAACAAATATGATTTAGCTTCATTATTTTATCCCCACTGGCTAATTCTTTCACTTACACCGAACAGTATTTTGATGGCGCTGTTGGTGACATTGCCATTGTCACAAATCGGACAAGGATTGCAGATTTTACACAGCCATATGCTGCATCTGGACTTGTTGTGGTTGCTCCTTTTAAGAAGATCAATTCCGGCGGATGGTCTTTCCTGCAGCCGTTCACTCCTTTTATGTGGATAGTGACTGCTTGTTTCTTCTTTTTTGTCGGGATAGTTGTATGGATTCTGGAACACAGGGTAAATGATGAGTTCAGGGGTTCACCTAAACAACAATTTGTAACCATATTATGGTCAGTTATTTATTTGAGAGAAACTTACTGACATGCTTTGCTAAATAGTTGTATACTTTTGTATATGCTATGGTATAAACGAGACTACTGCTACACTACTACTAATAAGTAGCTTCAGCTGCTGTCCATGCAATGGAAAGCATAGGCATGGGCTATATTTTTCTAATATCACGTTTATTAGATTTTCATGCCATTATGCTTGTCAATAGGATGTAGAAAGCATTTAAGAATTTACAGTTTCAATTTACCATTTTTTGGGGCAGTTGCAGCCTGCAGTATATGATTTGTCTTCATTTTGAATACGGTGGTTTCAGTTGTTCCTGATCCATCTATTTTTACCATGCATGCAGGTTTAGCCTGTCAACTCTATTTTTTTCCCACAGTAAGTGATACTCCAGTTAATTTTGTTAGTTGAAATTTAAACAGACATAATGAAGCACTTAATCGTTTTTTTTTCCATTACTTTTGCAGGAGAGAACACAATGAGTACTCTTGGTCGCGGTGTAGTACTCATATGGTTGTTTGTGGTTTTGATCATTAATTCCAGCTACACTGCTAGTTTAACATCCATACTCACAGTGCAGCAGTTATCTTCACGTATCAGTGGCATCGAAAGCTTAAAAGCTAGTGATGAACCAATAGGGTTTCAAGTGGGTTCATTTGCCGAACATTACTTGACTGAAGATCTTGGAATATCCAGATCTAGACTTGTTCCTCTTGGATCTCCAGAAGAATATGCTAAGGCACTCCAGCTTGGTCCTAATAAAGGAGGTGTTGCTGCTATTGTAGATGAACGACCTTATGTCGAAATATTCTTATCAACCCAATGCACATTCAGGATTGTAGGTCAGGAGTTCACCAGAAGTGGCTGGGGGTTTGTGAGTATCTATATACCTTTTAAATAAATAATCAATGGAAAAAAGAAAATAGATATTTAAATGTGCTGCAAACAACTGTGAATATGGAGTCTTTCAATTTTTATTTTATTTTTTTTTATGGGAAAAGTGAATCACTATTTGGTTGGCCAAGATTGAATATAAACATCCTCAATTACTTGCTTTTTTAAGTGATGTTCTAAGGAAGGGAGGGATTTAATTTGATAATCTGTTTGATTACGAGAAGCGAAGGGGAGAGAAAATAATTTTCTCCACGTTTGGTTGTTCATCGTGGGACGGGAGAGATTTTAAAACTAATGAATTTTTATACTCTTATAACATTTCATGTTATATTTTATTATAGGTATAGTTTGTGAATGGATTTTAGTTAATGAGTTTAAAATGCTTTTGAGTTTAAACCCACCTGTCCACCCTTTCAAATCCCGCCAACATTGGAGGGAAGGCAAAATTGAGTTGGGTAAATTGCTTGTTGTTCTCTTGAATATGGTAATATATGCATGTACCTAACTCATCCCTTAGTGTATTCAGTATTCCATAAGACTCATTTTGTTTTTATTCTATTAGCATGGTGGGTATTAGGGTGTGTTCTGTATATCTGTGATTCTGTGATTAAACTATCTTTCAAATATCTTGAATGGAAAAATTGAATCATCAATGACATCAACTGCATATTTCCTTGCTTTTGTGTTCTTCCTCTCCACTTCAATTTGCTTACCAATGTGGGTTGTTAATATATGTGTACGACTTATTCATCATCCTGAATTTGTGTTGTCAGTGTTATAATCACAATACTCATTGTTTATCATCTCATGACAGGCATTCCCTCGAGACTCCCCTTTGGCGGTGGATTTGTCAACTGCCATCCTACAACTTTCTGAAACTGGGGATCTGCAACGGATTCATGATAAGTGGATGACACGAAGCACCTGTAGTTTAGATAATACTGAAATTGAATCAGATCGTCTTCAGCTCAAAAGTTTCTGGGGTCTCTTCATCATTTGCGGGATGGCTTGCTTTATTGCTCTCGTCATATATTTTTTGCAGATTATGTTACTGTTACGACATTCTGCTCCTCCTGAATCTGCTCCTAATGTTGGCCCACTTCAAAGATTTCTTTCACTCATCGACGAGAAGAAAGGTCCATCGAGGAGTGAAAGAAGAAAGAGGAATGGAGATGAAATATCACCTGAAGATCAACTGGGAAGGCAACCGAAAAGGATACAAAGAGTAATGGCAGCATAGTTCAAATCAAGCAATTGACCCTTTGATGTTGAATATTTATTGATGTTAGCCGTTGTGCTATTTTTGTACAAATCCCAAATTTTAGAGCATTGTAAATGATTCTAGTGATAACATTACTCTTTTTACACTATATATATCTGGAAGTTTGTTAGGGAACGTTACTTCATTTACAAGAAAAACAATTGGGAGTTATCTCCAAGTACATGTTAGTACTTGTATTACATTCAATACAAACACCATTAAAAGTCAAGGGATCCTCTTAATGATTGTGATTTGTTGTAGTTGTATATTATATTATCAGCTCCTTCCATTGTAGTAGATTATATCTATAAGAACTGTGGTAAATGGTAATTTCATTCATTTTGTTGTCTGAATTAGCATGTAGAGTTATTGATTTATAATTAATATCGATTATTTAAAATTAGTTAGTTTTATTTATTGCTATACCAATTTATGGAGTTACATCATGATGTAATGTTAGTTACACTCCAAGAATGAATGATGTTAACATGAAAATGATTGATGCTTGGTATCGGAGTCAAAACACTTGGTATGAACTATGGTCTATGGATTAGGAAAGAACTATTTTTCCTATTTCCCTCCTTTGAAGTACTAATTTTGTGTTGTTGAGAATTGCGAAATTGTATATCAGATATCAGAAGTGCATTGTCATTATCAATATATATATATATATAATGATATTATGAATCATTATTACACCAAAACTCATTATTGACCATAGACAAATTTAACTTGGTATCAATCCCACAGACATCACAAAACACATTGTATGTCTGAACATTTTGTTCTTTTTTCTCATATGAATGATATCATACGTAAATAACAAAAGGAAAAAACAAATGGCTTGCTTGTAGAGGTAATAATCAAGTTAGAAAATGATTCTCCTCTATTCATAAACTTTGCATTCCTCATCGGATGGGTTTGTCTCACAGAAGTCCTCCAATGGATCTCCACTCCCTGCTTGAGGGGTGCCTGGCCATTTGTTTGCTACTAGATGTGCCAAATCCACCACTCTTTGACTGAAATCACCAACATTGTAACTATCAATAACATGATCTATATCTATATTACAAGTACACAAAAAGTTAACAACTCCAGCAGCAACTTTCATCATTTGAGGTCTGTTTGGATTGACTTATTTGAACATATTTCAATAGAAATAAACACTTAATATATTGTTTCTGAGAACTTGTAGAAACAGTTTATGACATGTCCATAAGTTGTTTTTAGCTTATTTGCATAAAATCTCCATAATAGCTTATGAAAACACTGACTATATTTTAGCTTTTATTATTGAAAGAGCTTATACATAAGCATTTTGTGATAAGCGCTTAATTCAGTTGTTTATCCTAAAAAGATGCATGGATGTTCTATTTGTATAAACTGGAATGGTAAATTTAAAAAAAAATAGTGATATGACATGAAACTTCATTATATATGGATAGTAATCTAACCTGTAACCCCATTCATTGTCGTACCAAGCAACCACCTTGACCATATCATCTCCCATGACCATAGTCAAGGAAGAATCAATAGTTGAAGAAACATCGGAGCAGCGGAAGTCAACAGACACAAGTGGAACATCACAGACATCCAATATACCTTTCAGTGGTCCCTCAGCTGCCTTTCTGAATGCTGCATTGACATCTTCAGCCGAAATACCCTTCTTCGCAACATTCACCACAAGGTCAACAACTGAAACATTAGGTGTCGGCACACGAAGGGCAATTCCGTTGAGCTTTCCCTTGAGCTGTGGTAGCACTAGAGAGACAGCCTTGGCTGCTCCTGTGCTGGTGGGGACAATGTTCAGTGCTGCAGCCCTGGCTCTTCTCAAGTCCCTGTGTGAAGCATCCAGAAGCCTCTGCACAAACACAACTTTTAGACTTAGTTTGGTTTGATTTGTTTTGACACTAAAAATCACTTTAAAATTAAAAATAAGAGCTTTAGAAATAAAGCTCAAGTTGTTTGATAATTTTAATTTTTTTAGCTAAAAGATATTTTTATTTATTTTTAAACAGATAAAATTATCAAAGTTCCCCTACTTGATTTAAAAAAATTCTATCGACTACTTTTTGAAAAGTTACTCATATATAGTTTCTATACATAAAAGAATAAAAAGATAAATAATGGACCACACATAAGTAAAACAAGTTTTCAATTCCTACAAACATATGATGTTTGATAATATACCTGATCTCCTGTGTAGGAATGTGTGGTTGTCATGGTTCCCTTAACAATTCCTGGAAATATAGACCAAAGATGATTAAGTGGCTTTGAGCTAGCAATCAAATGTTGCTGTTACAATACTAGCTATCGGTATGATGAGTATCAGAATTTTTGCTTACCGAATTCTTCATCCAGGATCTTCACAAAGGGAGCAAGACAGTTTGTGGTGCAAGAAGCATTGCTGTACATTAAGAAACATAAGAATGAATATGAATAATCAATCAAAACACACCACTATCTTGCATTGACATTCTCAACTGTAAATACCCTTGTTCTCAACCTCAACATCCGCAACGAGGTCAACAACTTAAACATTAAAGCCTTACCTTATGATGTCGGCTACTTCATGGCCGTAATCTTGCTCATTTACTCCAACAACATAAGTTGGAATATCAGCACCCTTGGCAGGAGCTGTGATGATAACTTTCTTGGCACCTGCTTGGATGTGTTTTCCGGCTCCAGGGCCATCGACAAACACTCCAGTTCCCTGAACAAAAATTCATCAACTTTAAAAAATTCTCTCGAGTACATTCAGAAAAAAATTCTTTTCATATTTTTCATTAAACAGTACTATGTTGATTTTTAAGAAATGAACCAATCAAATGCTTGTATTTTCATTTTGTGGCCTACGATTGATGATGTTTGAATTTACCTCAATAACAATGTCAATTCCAAGCTCAGCCCAAGGAAGCTTAAGAGGATCCCTGCTAGAGACAACCTGGATGGGCTTACCATCAACTGTAATAGTCTCATTGTTTAGTATTTTCACATCTGCTTTAAATGTTCCAAGCATAGAATCATATTTCAACAAGTGTGAAGCCTGAATATGTGAAACAAGAGGATGTCACTATTACTATACCATTCAATTCAGTGAAACTTATTAGTTTGTAGTACCAAAGCAAACTAAGTCAACACAATTAAAGGAGCAATGACATTTGAAAACTTACATTCTTGACACCACCGCTGTCATTGACAACAATTACTTCAAGTGGTGAGTCCTTTCGACCGTGCCAGCATCTCAAGAAATTTCTACCAATGCGTCCGAAACCATTGATTGCTACCTTTAACTTAGCAACAGTCTCTCCCCTCACAGCAGTTGATCCAATGGCCTGATTATAATTTGCAAACAATAAGCAAATTGAATTTATTTAGCTCCAGCCCAGTAACCAAAGGTGTTACTTAATTGTAATATTACTTTAATGATCTTTAATGGATTTAAGAGAATGGTTTTAAAAGGAGACATTTAACTACAATTTTGTTGTTGCTTCCATACAAATATGTTATGGTTCCGACATTTTCTGGATGAAGGATTTATCTAATGATAAATATATTTAGCTACAAAGAATATATTTAGAGCTAATCTATGTAGCACAAATATGTAGTATCGACAATTCAGATTACAGGTGTGTCTAGTGTCCAAAACGTGTTAGTGTTTGACACCAACACATGCGATTACATTCAATTATTTCATTTTTCAAACTATTACTATTGTCAACAAGTGAGTGTCGTATTTGGTGTTTGTGTCAGTGTTTCATCGGAGCTAATACATTTATGCGACATATAAAAGAAGGACGGAATCTCTCATGATCCAATGAGATATAAAAAATATGTAACTAGAAAATAACCTTGGTTGTGAGTTGAGCAGCTACAACATCAGAAAAAGAAGACTCTCTAGCATTACTGGCATAGGTAATGCATGAAGATGATTTTAGTCCACTGAATTCAGCCACCTCAAGTCTCTGCACAAGCAAAGTGAAGTATAAGACACTATTTATTAAGATATGAAACAAAACAATTATGAAGGACACAACTTTAGAGAGAGTGAAACCTTTGAGGCACATTGAGTTGGGAAGGAGTGAGAGGCCTTTGATGGAAACCTTGTGCTTGTAGGGATTCTAGTAGAAGCTAAAGCTGCATGGGTGGCCATAGCTATAGATGCAACCAAGCTGAAAAACAACTCTTTGCTGAGTGTTTATATTCACAATGAAAATTATGGTTGATGAATGAGTGGTTAATATCTTTCTTTACAGATTTTTGTGAAGTTGATTGAGAAAAAGAAAATTATGGTTGCTGGGGGAGTAATGGAATGAGTGGTGAATAACTTGTAAGAATATCTACAAGATAAGATAATGTTTGGACATCCATGTATTCTGATCAGTGATCATTGGACTTCTTATTTTGAGCCACATACATATAAGTATAAAACAATGTGAAAGAAGGGAAATATATGATGAGTGAGTTTAAATAAAAACTATTAATTTGTTTTTTATTTTATTTTTAAAATCGACAATACAAGTGCATTTTTATTAATTTAATCTTAGATAATGAATTCTTATACACCTTGTATAACCAACACCAATGAATTCATTTCAGCATTGCTTGGGTTGTTTTTGGTCACTTGTAGTACCAAAATTATCCGTAGGATCATTACACTTAAAAAAAATAGTGTAATTTTGAAATGTTAAAAAATATATAAAAAAATAAAATAACCCGTTATTTTATTTTATTTTTTGAATTGTTCCCCAAGGATGTGTCCATTTGTATTTTGATAATAAAAGATCCAAATAACATCAAATTGTAAAATTATAAGATATTTATAATAGGATTTAATTAATAAACAATATCCCCTAGTGTCACTTTAATACATGTGTTTAATAAATCATATTTTACTATTACATTATTTTGATATATTCGCTTTTAAAATATTTTTACAATTATTTATTTGATGAGATGTGATTGGATGAATGTGTAAAACTTTTTTAAACCAACAATTGACACTAGTTAAATTCGTTTGTAATAACACCAAACAAATTCATAGGAAAACAGGCAAGGCTACTCTCCTTCTCGTCAACCCTAGCTGTGAAACCTACGTTGTAAAAGTACTTAAAAGCTACGTAGTAGAGAACAAAGAATATTGGTCGAGCATGAAGAGATTGAGATAAAAAAAAACCTCAGATGTTATCTAACTGGATAGTGATAGCGATAGTCTTGGTAAGTTGTGAAGGGTTGCATCTAGTCAGAAGTCATATGAGTGAATAAGTGCAAGTGTTGTATCTTGTAATGTACTCTTCTTTTTCCTCTATCTCTCGTGCATTTTGTATGTAACATCAAACATAGCTGTGTTATGTACGAACTCGGTGAATGTGCTAGAAAAAGACAAAATCTCATTGTGATTGTGGATGAAAGAAAGAACAATTCCTCAAAATGTGGCTGGAATCCATGGCAGTCATGACGTCTAATGGTGTACTTCCATGGACAACACTTGGGTGACATATATAGCTTGACGGAGTGTGGTATTGGGTTTGAACCAATTGGAAAGTCCACTCTAGAACAAACTGTGAGTTCATGGTCGTGTCAACAAAAGTTGAGTTCATGGATTTTATGTAAATAAGTTTTACAGTAGTTTTTTTAATTGGTTTAAGCTTTTTCCCTAGCCACGGGGCGTTCCTACCAGTAATTGCCTTAAAAAAAATTAAACATATATGAAAATTCTTTTCTCAAGAGAACCAACCATCTGAGCACTAGAAGAAGAAACATTAAATATCTGTGAAAGTTTCATCTGCTCTCAAACAGATGATACATGAAAACTCCAATGATACATGAGTTGTCTCTGTCTCTTTAGAACACACATACACAAAATTCAAACGTGCATTTTATTATAGGCAGACTCTACCTTGTCGCACCATGATATGTGTGGCATTGGCCAATATTACTGGTCTCCTAATTCTGAATATTTTAATTAATGGAGGATATTATAAACTGTTATAAATTGCAAAGTGATGCTCTCTTTAATCCTTTTCGGAAGCTTTATCGTTACTTTCAACGATGACTCGAACCATCTCATTTCTCACAGGAAAATAACATTGACTTTGTGACCCAAAAGAGGACATGTTAGCTTGGAATCATAGTGGAGGCAAGAATTTATAGAAGGGTTGAAATAACCAATTAATGGGAAGAGGGAAGATTATGAGAAGGGGATAAATCTCAAAGGTGTTGTAAAGTTACGCGATTTTACTTTTAGTTAGCCGTTGATTCAAACGACAAGACAAACGATAAGACAAACACCATAAGATGAGTCCATAGTTATCATGTATTTCATGTTTGCTGTAAAAGTGACAACATTATGGAGAATCCAAAGTGATAGTGTTCACTGTCTAAGCATTGAGCACTGATTATTAAAACGATACAAACCAGAAACAGTTAACTAATAGATATGTCCATATTCTTTCACTAAAAAAGAAAAAAATGCTGACAGAAATAGAGCACAAGAAACCTCCCATCGAAATGACAAATTTACCTAAGTGGAGGCTGTCATCAACTTTGTTTATCTATATGATGAAATGCAAAGATATTACAAGAAATTCAAAATGGATTTTGTACCAACGATATTTTCATCGAACAGTGTAATGGCCAAGATCACAGCAACTGTCTCATTTGGCAGCTTCAACTTCATCAGAGTTCACAGCTGCCCCATTTGGGGTATTGTCTGACCGAAGCTGAGAAGAAATTTCATCTATAGCCGCGTTCAATTGTTCAATCTTGGTAGACAATACTTTCCGTGTTTTCTGCAAATCAAGTTAAGCAAATTTCGTGAGCCATTAATGATAGACTCATTTAAAACCAACAAGTTGCAGCAAGAAGAACAAATGTAACTAACATAAGGGTATCCCAGGACCAATTCCTTGCTTAATACTAGGCCCAATTCTATATAAATTTTTGCAACTAAATGGATGGTTACAACTGGATGCCTCCAGGAAATAGAAATCATTATACAGATTTGGCAAACATGTCGATGATAATATTGATTAGAATTTGAAAAATAATCCCCATTGAAGTGAGTTGATTTCCAGATAAATGGGCAATAGCAGTTCTTGTGCTCACCTCTAAAGCCTTTTCTTCATCATATATGAACTTTGGCAGTTTTCTCATCAGCTCCTTCCTCTCAGTTCCAGTTAAAGCATGGCTGATCTATGAAAGAGTAAAAGAGCACATAATAAGTGAAATCCTGATTTGCATTTGCAGTTGCAGTTTTAATTATGCTGCATGCTTTGTTAAGAAATAGTACCTGAGGTGCATAGACACAGCCAAGAGCTCCAACGATCAATCCTCCCAAGATAAAGCCACCAACAAAGATGCTAGCACTGTTGGGCCTTCCACCATCACTGTAGTGGTTCAAATTTACTTTTATTTTTGGACACAATATGTGAAAAGTTGTTTTGATAAGGTGCAGAGAAAGTAATTTACCTATACGCAGCTTGAACAATGAAAGGCCCCCTGCTAGTGGTTGAAGAAGAAAGTAGCATTCTCCGATTGGGCGAGAAAGTGGGTGGTTTGAGCTTCAAATGGGAGTGATTCATGGATGAAGATGATGCTACCAATACAATTACAATTACAACATCATTAAGAAATGAAATGAGATCTTGCAAATTAGTGAGTGAATGAATCGGAGAGAGAATAGAATAGAATAGATTTACCAGATTTGGTGAGAAGGAAGGAAGTTGAAACAGCAGCAGCAACAGAAGCAGAAGCCATGATATGAGATTAGGGATGAAGAGTGATTTGTTTTGTTGTTGATAAATGAAAGGAAATACGGTTCAAATTAATTCCTTCGATTCGATGATATCAAAGAAGGAGCTACCATTAATTAAAACTTGAGATATATTTTCTCTTTCCTAATGCTTAGTTATCATATCCAGATCGGATATTCCAACAACCACACCGCTTTTCTATTTTCTATTTTCTATTTTTTAACGTAATAAATTAAATATTATGTGTAAACTCCTTTGAGTCGTTTGGAATGAATGACAAAACTCTTTTAATATATTCAACATCGTTGTATTCTTAAAACCATGCATCATATTAAAATGGACCATGATCAGCTACAGTCAATAAGACGGCGTAGTCCCGCAACCATGATTTGGTGATCGTTCGATCTTGATCAAACGAATCTCATTAAAGCTTGATATTTTAAGAATTATAAAATGAAAATCAAATCTATTTTTTCTGGATCCTCCAATCAATATCGGACAGTAACTAATGTCTTGACAGCGTGGGTGCAAGAAAATAGTAATCGAATGATTTCGATTAAAATGCATGCATCAAGTACTCACATTTTTGGAGAAGTAAATTGTTGTGCATTATCATTGGATCGTCAATTTAAGCCACTCGAAGTCTCGCCCCATGTTTAGGGTTTCCCTTCTATTTTAAATTGTTGTGTGGTATGCTCGATCGTCAATGGTTCCTTCACTAGGGTGGTGGTGTATTTTCTTTCCTTATTACCAATATCAACGACAACAAAACGATAGTACTATAACTTACTTTGAAGTGACGTCTTTTTTTTTGTGATGGTCAAGGTTTGAATTTTTTTTGTGGTGGTTAAAGTTTGAACGACAGACTTTATATATATTATACATTGCCCCAGATGGATTATATCTGATTTGTTGCAATTACCTTGTCATGAGTCGGAGGTCTTTTGACGGCTGAAATGCCCTAAGTGAGTCATGTCCGACCAAGTGCAGTTACTTTGTCATAATCCTTAACTTTTGCATAGGTCGCCCTTGTGGGTTTCAACCTATCAGGATAATCATTTTTTCTTTTTTTTTCATTCATTTTTTTATGTCTCTAACTTTTGCATGGACCGCCCTTTCGGGTTTTCAGTCCATCGAGACGCTCTTTTTTTGCCTAAGCCGCCTTTTCAGATTTGCGACTTATCGAACTTTTTATTTTAACAAAGTATTTCTTGACTGCATTGGTGTTCACCGGACATACAAGCTTGTTACACTTGTTTATAGTTTTTCCCCTGGAGTTTGGTTAAATCATATGAAATATTTGAGCACAAGGCAACTTTTTTAGAATTCACGGGGGTTTTCCTTCTTTTGTGGTTAGGCATTCCTTTGCCCCCGCAGCTGAGTGGACCATATAACACATATTTTGGTCACAAAACCTCTTTTTTACAATTCATGGGGACATGCCTCCTTTTGTCGAAAGCTTACTTTATCCTTTTGATGTAGCTGTCTATGACATACAACTTAAATCTACTGTAACCTACAACTAACTAACTTTGCCGTTACTCTGCACCACATATAATAACAGTTTAACTCTCAAATTTACCAAATCAACGGATACCTCTAATTTGTCTGTTTTGGATCTCCGGCTTTTGTTTTATTCTCAAGTGAATACATACTACTACTTACTGATCCAGTATTGATACATAGTAGCTGTTGAATTTGTCAAATTGAAAAAAACAATTAAGAGAAGAACACACTTTTGAAGTTTGCACTTTATTTGTAGTATTACTTTAATTAATTAATGGACACATGAAGAATCAGTCAATCTAAGATTAATATATGTTTCGGCCGCGGTGTCTCCTATGGTCTATGCCCATCTTCAGTTTATGTCATCATCATCCATCAATAATCACATCGAGGACCAAAGTTCACGAACAATTATACAGAATGATCAATTTAACTTTTATTGGTCGATAATGACGATAATTAATTTATATAATTTTGCTATATCATACATATAAAGTTGCCATGGGACCAAGAATTATGTAATATCATATAATTAGTCAAAAAAACAATTGTATGATATAAATTGTGTTTTTAAAAAAACTAACAATAATGCACAAACCATATACAAGTATAAAACGATAAAAACCATATACAAGCAAATCTTCCAAAGGGCCGGCTTAAATTTTCACTATTATATGCTCACTGATTTGTCTTGTTGTCTTTTTTTTCTTTTTGTTGACACAAATTATGTCTTGTGTTTTCTAAAGAGGAAGAATACGTTAAAATCAGAAAGCATGTGGAAAAAACATCGTTTTCTCAAACCGCATATATACTATCAGTAGCAAGGTTAATTAGCTTAACCACAAAATTAATATTAATATAAACTAAGACTATAGACTAACTAAAAAAACGTACACATTGTTGTTTGAAAGAAGAAAGCAAATTAAGATGGCCGGAGGAGCTCCTGGGGAAAGAACATTGAAGGAAACACCAACTTGGGCTGTTGCTGCTGTCTGCGCAGTCTTCGTCATCATCTCTGTATTAATTGAACATGGAATCCATAAACTTGAAAAGGTATACTTGTAAAATTTAAAGTACCTGCAGAATAAGTATCAAGTAAACTCAGAATAAGTATCTGCAGTAGTATTTAGAACATGTACGTTGCAATTTTTTCATTTTGTAAAAATATCACTTAGAAAGTTTTTGTATGTTAACTCTAAAAATTGCGCCAAATGAGGAGCTCTAAATGGACCGTACTCCTTTGCGGTCAATATTTCATGCATTTCTGTATTTAGGATATAGGTGGTTGTTTGATTGAGATCGTTAGGTCCAAATTCAAGTTCAGTGTTTTGAATTATAAGGTTCAAATCTACATTCTTTTATATGATAAAGATCAGAGGATCTTGATGCCCTTGACCGCATGAAATGTTGATTGTAGGGAATCATATTTCGTTATGAATAGCAAAAACCAAAATAAACTTTTTTCACTATAGTACTTCTAAAAAACAAAATTAGTTTTACTTTTTTCAAAAATCTCTAAATTAATTAACGTCAAAATAATTGTTTATATAATCGGTAACAGACTTTCTAATTTTCCATATGACAGTGGTTTCACAAAAAACATAAGAAGGCCATGAGTGAAGCCTTGGAGAAAATCAAAGAAGGTAATAAAAACTAGAGCAGTGTAGCTTATATAATTCGTGTCCCGTGAAATCAATAAATTAATATGATGTAATTTTGTTGATTTGCAGAATTAATGCTGTTAGGATTCATATCCTTGTTACTTACATTTGGTACAAAATATATTGCAAAAATATGCATCCCTACAAAATTAGGTGATAGCATGCTTCCATGTAAGAAGGGGAAAGTTGAAGAAGAGTCAAAAGATGATAGGAGAAGGTTACTTT
Organism: Medicago lupulina; assembly: GCA_958299785.1. Taxonomy (NCBI): domain Eukaryota; kingdom Viridiplantae; phylum Streptophyta; class Magnoliopsida; order Fabales; family Fabaceae; genus Medicago; species Medicago lupulina. The sequence continues at coordinate 1,111,382 of OY283144.1, read as the reverse complement.
CTTTTGATTTTGATGAGAATGTGGTATGGCGTCGAGGTTTGGCACCTGCAGCTGGTGGTGATGACTATTGCTCACATAAAGTGAGCAAAATTATATATAAAAATTAATAATTTATTTTATATCTTAATTTTATCTCCTAAATCTCTGTTCCTTCTGTAAATGATCAGAATCAAGTGCCTTTGATATCTCAATCTGGGGTGCACCAATTGCATATATTTATATTTGTACTAGCCGTTTTTCACATTTTCTACAGCGTCATGACTATAGTACTAGCTCGAGCAAAAGTGAGTTATTTTCATTTCTACTGTCCAGAGATAAACATTAAAAACGTGTGATTTGTTGTGATTTACTTTTATGTTGACCAAAAGTAAGAATGAGAATGAGTTTGATGAATGAACAGATGCAGAAGTGGAAGGCTTGGGAAACAGAAACATCCTCCGTGGAGTACCAATTTACACATGGTAATTCTTTTTCCAGTTAATAATGTTAAATTGTGTGACAGTCTTGTATATATGTCACATGAGAATATAATAAGATGGACCTAAGTATTTATATTTTATAGTAACTTCATTATTATTGTTAATCTCATCAATGCAGATCCTGCAAGGTTCAGGTTTGCGCATCAAACTACATTCGTTAAGCGTCACTCAGGCTGGTCTAGGAAGCCAGGAATAAGATGGATAGTAAGTTCCATACATTTGTCTAAATTGGGAGTTTGTTCAAAAACAATTTGCCACAAAAATGAAAAGCAGATTACATTATTTAAGTATTTAACAAACTTATATAAAATAATCCATTCTTCGTTTATTTTAAGGTGGCATTCTTCAGGCAATTTTTTGCGTCTGTGAGTAAGGTGGATTACATGACTATGCGGCATGGATTTATTAACGTATGTCCTAAACCTTATACGTATAAATGTTACTCTTTTCAACTGGGGTCTTGATGTGAAAGCCCAAAATCTGAAACAAATATGCAGGCACATTTTGCTCCCGATAGCAAATTCGACTTTCATAAATACATCAAAAGATCAATGGAGGACGATTTTAAAGTGGTCGTGGGTATAAGGTAATTAATTAATTAATGGACCTAAATTCACTAATGCAATCTTCAATCACTTTTGTTTAAGCTGTTATTAAATTTGTTTTCTCACTAGCTAGTTTCTGTTTTGCAGTATTCCTTTATGGGCTTTTGCGATCATTTTTCTGCTTATGAACGTTTACAGTAAGTAAAGTCATTCTGATCTCTCTAACTCACTGTCACACACAATATTACACTTGATATTGAATTTTTAGTATTTAAATTAACTTCATTCGTCTTTGCAGATTGGTACACGCTCACTTGGTTATCATTAGCGCCGCTGGTGGTAATTGATAAATATCATATATAATTTAAATTGATCATTTACTTATTTACTAACTCTATTAATAGATTTTACAATTAGGCTCATGAACATGATCAGCATAATACTGGTGTTCACGATTCAAAATCTGTGTTTATCAATTTTTACAGATACTTCTATTAGTGGGCACGAAGCTTGAACTCATAATCATGGAAATGGCCCAAGAAATCCAAGATCGTACTACAATTGTAAGAGGTGTACCCGTGGTAGAGCCCAACAACAAGTATTTTTGGTTTAATCGCCCCCATTGGATCATCTTCTTGATTCATTTTACCTTATTCCAGGTGATACACATTTTGTAACAGATCATTTGTTGTTATGTTAGCACATAGCACATAACATTGTGTAAGATGCTTTGATTTTAGTTCAATCTTGATCAATCAGAATTTACTCATAATATTTTTTTCATTATTCTTTTGCAGAATGCTTTCCAAATAGCCTATTTCTTGTGGACTTGGGTAAGTGGCTAGTTTATAAATTTGGCAACATGTTTATTTTTGAGGAACTTAGATCCTCAACAAACGGCTTTATGGCGCAGCCGGTTGCAGACTATAAAGAGAAAAATATCTCTCTTAATTTAACGGCTAGCAACTGACTGCACTTTAAAATCAATTGCAGATACCGTAAATGAGACGCGTATTTCCATTTTTAGTTAGCTAATTCAAAGGATTTGTATTTACACAATATTAACTGTAATTATTTTGAAAACACAGTATGAGTTTACAATCACATCTTGCTTCCATGAGAACTTGCCACTAATAGTGACAAGGGTTGTCCTTGGGGTAGCCTTACAAGTCCTATGCAGTTACATAACATTTCCTCTCTATGCACTAGTAACACAGGTAGAATATTTCCTCATATTAACCACACGATCGAATTTAAATTTATATAATTGGAAATTTAGGCCTAAATGTATACATGTTACATAAAATTTGCAGATGGGATCTCACATGAAGAGAGGAATATTTGAGGAGCAAACAACAAAAGCACTTAAAAAATGGCAAAAAGCAGCAAGAGATAAGAGGAAGTTAAGGAATGCAGGATCAATAGAGATTCCTTCAGTGAGTGGAGACACAACACCAAGCCAAGGAACATCACCTTTGCATTTGCTTCACAAGTTCAAACCTAGTAACCAAACAGACACAGATAGTGTTCTATATTCTCCAAGATCATACCAATCTGAAACTGATTTTTCAGACACAGAGGGATCTACACACCAATTGAATTTGAATCAAATTATGTCACCACCTCAACACCATCCTGCTGGGAACAATCAACTAAATCATAATATTGACTTCTCATTTGATAAGCCTTAACAAGTAACAATGGCCTAATTTGACCAAACTTGTATGGTGTGTCAACTCTCAACACAATTCATATCATGTTACAAGCATGAATATACCGTAAAATCTTGATTAATCTTGTGGATAGCTAGTAGGAGTCACAACATGTGCATGTAGGCAATAGGCAGGTATAAGAATTAAGAACATATATCATCTCTTTTAAAATATGTGCATGTTCTTTTAATAAATCTCTAATGAAGATAATTATTAGCGGTGTCATTTTTAATATCATTTTCCTTGTTTGATGAATTTCACTGCTAAATACACTTGAGTTGTTGGTTCAATGGTAAAAATTTAGTCTTGTAATATCAAAATTCAAACGTCCTCCAAGATGACTCTAAAATAACAATTAGTGTCATGTATCATTTATTCGTGCATGCATCACTTCTTATTTCCCTCTCTCGATGTTTAGCATATTGACATCTCTTCACAATCATATAATTCCTTGCAAATCTTGAACTTCTCTTATTTCTTCTTTCCATCTTTCTTTGAAGTGCTTCCATCATTGTATTTCATTTGATTTTCATGTATCACTCTTTCATTCACAACCAACTGCACTCCATTATTCATTTGCGATGATATCTTTTCTTTTTTCTTCTCTTTGATTGATACTTCCTTTTTCTATGGTCGTATATCTTACTTTGCACAAGCATTATTTTTATAACAATGGAACAAATAGAACTAGTTGCATTCAAAAAGTAAGAAATTTAAAATTTAAAATTTAAAATTAATCATGTAAACATCAATTACAGTTGTGTCCCTTAGATTTATCGTTTTAAACAAAATGTATTTTTGTCCAAAGGGAAATGTGCACCTTATTAAAATAGACCTTCATAAAAATAAAAATAAGAGTAAATTACACTCCCCTCCCCTCAAAGATGCTTGAATTACACTCCCCTCCCCTCTTATGTTAAAATATACATTCCCCTCCCCTCTTATTCAAAACATATTAGAAAAAAAATCATTCCCCTCCCCTAAGAAAAGCTTGAATTACATTCCCCTCCCCTCTTATGTTAAAATCTACACTTTACTCCCTCAATATATATTTTTTTTATTTTTAATAATCTAGCAAAAAAATAATAATCTAATACACTTCGAAAAAAAACAATATTGCAGGTCTATTTTAACATAATAAAAAATTGAATACATATTTTTTATTCACAATTTCATTAACATGTAGTTTTAAACCCTATTATAAAATATGAAACAAGCCAAAATAAAATTAAAATATGTGAAAAATTACTAACGACAATAAACCATGGTTATTTAAAAGTTAATTTTAAACTCTAAATTACAAAATCAATAGTAAAATATTTAAATTTAATTATCATTAACATTTAAATTATAAGGAAATGAATTAATTTTTCTTAAAGGGTGGTTTAAAATTAATATATATCATAAAAATATTTATTTATGTTAAAATAGATTAAAGTGTAGTGCATATTTAATTATCAAGGGAGGGGGTTGTAATTCAAGCATCTTATAAGGGAGGGGAGTGTAAATTTTATTTTTCAAGGGAGGAAATTGTATATTTTAACATAAGAGGGGAGGGGAGTGTATTTCAAGCATCTTTGAGGGGAGGGGAGTGTAATTTACTCTAAAAATAAAGGTAAATCTATTCTAACAAAAATCGACACACACATACATACATATACATATACATATACATATGTGTGCGCGTGCGAGCGTGTGTGCATGACATTTATGTTTGCATGTCGAGTTTTCATATAATATGCTTCTTTTTAAAGTATTGATTGCTATAATTAATTACAAAACTGTAAATATCTTTAAATAGTTTTTTTATTCATTTAAATGTGTTTAAAATCTAAAAGAATGTTTGAAAGAATAACACATATGATTGCATTTTTACGATCGAATCATAGGAAAAAGTGCATCAATAACTTTGTTTGTAAACTTGTAATTAATTATAATTTAGTAATTATTTTTATTTCAGAAGTATCTCCAACAATGTAGCCTAGTTCACCTGAAAGATTAGTCATCACTATAATGCTGCGGAAAACATTATAAACACCAAATTTTATTTTTATTAGCAATTGAGCTATGTTCACGGAAACATATTCATTTTTGTCATTTATTTCTTGAAAACTGTAACATATTCCCTAAAAAAACATATAAAATAGGTTAATTTAACAAATGATGTATGTAGTTTATATTTAGACCACATACATCATGAATAAATCTAAAATATTATAATTTGCTAATAATTGAGATAAGAAGAAGTATTAAAATAAAGTAATAAGTCATTTTTAAATTCAAAGAAAAATTGAGAATGTTTATTTGATAGGTCTATTGTTGATTTTTTTTTTATCTAAAATGATTTTAATGACCGATTCTATATTTTATTGCAGTACTTTTTTTAGATATTTGTTTATTCCTCTTTGCATTTTTTTCTTCTAAGATTTTGCGATATTTTTGAATTTGATTCCCATTTGTACTCATTTTACCGATGATTTTGTTTTTTGTGTTATTGTTTGTATATATATAACTTTTGAGGACTATTTTTTTTTTTTATGGATTTCATTATTGAATTGTGGATTATTATAGATTTAATTGTGTCATTCATGTATTTGTTAGTCTGGATATACAAATACAATTTATTTTGCAATCAAATATTCTTAGTATCATTGTTTTGTTGGTTATTATTTAATATGCGAATAAACTTATTATTTTTGCAGGATTCACAAGAAATAATTATATACTAATAAAAATTATTTTATTTATAACTTTCTAGATCAACATCATAAACATAAATTTTGTTTTTAGCCAACAAAAAATAAGACTAATTAGGTTTCTTTTCTTTAATTATCATCATAAAATGATTATAATTGATTAAAAAAAAACATGTTTGTATTAGGTATGTTTCAAATTCAAGTTTTAGAAAATTAATTGTATTTTAAAAATAATTGCAAAAAATAATACTATTACAAATCAATTATGAATAATTAAGGTATACATTTTTTTGTTTATTGCGCCGAGTTATTAACATAAATTTCAATAAACTCTAATATATTTGATAACACAATTATTGTGATTGATAACATATAATAAGATTATCTTAAAAAAAAATATAATAACATTACTTCTCACTGATAACGCATCTAAAAAGTTAATTATTAAAAAACAATTCATGATTTTTTTTAGGATTGTTTTTATTATTTTTTTCAATTCCATAACATAGCTAGTAAGTTGTCATAATGTCAAAAAACAGTGGAATATCATTTTTGTTATTATGTGGTAAGTTTTTACACCGTGTTTTGTTTTCATATACGTGTTGCTTTTCTGTTTTGTTGTAGCAATTTTCTTTTTTTTTTTCTTCACATGGGTGAATAATTGTTATTTTTCTTTAGATTTTTATTATCAATCTAAGATATCTTTATTAAATATCAAATTTTCAAACTTATTTTTTTGGACTAAAATGTGTTTATATTTTTCATAGAAACTAAATAGGTCTCAAACTTTCATACAAAATTAAAATTTGTCTTCACTCAAAATTCATGTTGACATTTAAATTTAAATTTTAGAATACTATATTTCTAATCAATTATCATTATCAATTATTTTAAAGAAATGTATACTACCGATTAACCGACCATTATTGTATTTATGACAATAACATTGACAATCAAATGGTTTCCATGCAATTATATACATATGACAACATGTATTGCAAAATAAATAAGAATGCGAACTGTTTTGCCTTTCAGATTTGAAAGCTTAACATCTTGAAGAGAAAAATTGAAACCTTAATCATTATTTCATTTATTTGCGTTCCCATGTATTTCATCTATCGTAGATAAAAATTTATGTTTATTTTTTTTTTCATACATATGTAACTCATCAAATTATTCCCCTTATTAGTTATCTTACTTATATTTTGCTCAATATATACTATTGTATCTAATATAGAATTTTAACTCACATATGACACATTAATGTTTTTCCTTTAAGTCTAGGAATCTCTGTATGTATGATCTGGTGAGATAGTGAAATATGGTATGAGGCACAACATCGTAAAAAATATGGTTTGATAGCGGTTTCATAGAGTGGTGTTTTTGTTTGTTTCTTTCATGCGAGGAGATAAAGTAAATTAGAAAAAGAAAGAAGATGAAAAATGTTTGAACATAAGAAAAATAATGAGAGAAAAAACCAAGGAGTGTATGTTTTATCCGTGAGAGTATAGAGAATATAGTGAGTTCTTGATAATTTTATAGATATGTTGACGGCGATGGAGATTATTGGGAAATTATTCTACAGAAATATTAGACTCATTAAAAAAATATCACATCAATTTAAATCGTCTAATAAGCATGTATTTTGTTGACTCAATATAACACATCTACATTTTTCATTCTGAACCCTCCAAATACAAAAATGGAAGGAATTTATAGTGATAGATGTTGAATAAAAAAAAGGTTAATAGTATAGTGCACTTTTGGGTTTAGCCCCCGTAAAAAAAAATAGATTTCACTCTTGAAAAATGAAGATTTTTCAGGATTGACCCCTGACCCCATTGAGTCAGCAGAATCTCCTACGTGGCAGTGATGTGTCATTTTTTACTTAAAAAAAACTGAAAAATTTAAAATTATAAAAAAAATTGTTTTTTTATTAAAAAATAAAAAAATACATTTTTTTAAAAAACGAAAAAATCTTTTTCTAATTGTTTTTAATTAATTTTTAAAAAGCTAAAATTATTTTAAAAATCAGAAGAAAAAAAATTCTAATAAATCGAAAAAAAATCATACTTTTTTTTCAAAAATTTTAAAAAAATCGAAATTTTAAATTTTTTCGAAAATTCGTTCCGGATTTTTTTTCAAAATCCTTCCTAATTTCAGAAAAAATGAATTTTCTTATTTTTTGATTTCAAAAAAGAATTCGTAAAAATTGAGGAATAATTTTTTTGAATTCTTTTCTAAATTCTAACTTAATATATTTTCCATCAATGACAGAAAAACCCATATGGTATTATCATTTCCATTCTCGAACTTAATATATTTCCAAATTTTTCAAAAAATTCGAATTAAATTAAAATTATAAAATTCGAAAAAAAACAATATTATCAAATTTTTTTGAATTTGTAAAAAATATTTGAATTTTTTATTCTAATTATTTAATTTTGAGAAAAAATATTTGTTTTTTTTTTCGAAAAAATTTAAAATTTCAATTTTTTAAAATTTTTGAAAAAAAGTATGTTTTTTTTCTTTCTGATTTTTAAAATAATTTTAACTTTTTAAAAATTAATTTAAAACAATTAGAAAAAGATTTTTCGTTTTTAAAAAAAATGTTTTTTTAATAAAAAACAATTTTTTTGTAATTTTAAATTTTTCAGTTTTTTTTAAGTCAAAAATGACGTGGCAGTTATTTACACACGTGGCATGGTAAAAAAAATGAAAAAAATGACACGTCACTGGCACTTAGGAGATTCTGACTCAATAGGATTGGGGGTCAATCCTGAAGAATCTTCATTTTTCAAGGGTGGAATCTATTTTTTTTTTTTACAGGGGTTAAACCCAAAAGCGCATTATATTACAGGGACCAAAAACACTATTAACCCTATAAAAAATACATTAAAGCGAATAACATCCAAAAACTAAAATTTAATAAAAAAATTCAGCAAATTACACCCAAAAATAACAAAACCAATCATTATAATATTTGGTCGTTTTTGAAGCCTACAATAGGTTGTATCATCACATTAGGCTAAGAACAATCATACAAATGAAATTGATATTGCATCTTCACATAAAGTCGTAAAGCATTAGCTATATTGGTCCCCTGACTAATATATTGTCAAAACCACTTACACCCGTAAACGTGAGAACATGAGCAAGAGAGAGAAGACAAGAGGTATGTGGTGTGTCGGCGTGCGTGTTTATAGAAGAGAATGTTGCCTCATTTATTAAAAGAGAGGGAATCACAAACCTACACTTGGACGTAGAGTAAAGCTAACCAGGGTGCAAAATGTTGTCTCATTTATAAACTCAGAATTGTTGAAATACATGTCTAAATTAAAAAGGTTATGGGGCATTTTCGTTCTCAAATTAATCTATCTAGTATATAGGTTTTGGGGACTTGATTGGATTTTCTAAAACATCAATTTTATATGATGCACATGTTCCAAATGGTTTACATCATATACAAGTGTTATGCACTAGATTTTTAAGTCCCGTCGTATGTAATGATACACCCGTAATACTAAAGAAAATGGATTGGATTTGATGCAAGGGGTGTTCCATTACATTTGACGAGATTTTAAAATCTAATGGTGTATAATACTTGATCTTGTGTATGATGCAAGACATAACCCTTATGTGCATCATAGATAAATATTTTTTGATCGATAAATAAGAGGACCATATTAATTATAAACTCGGATACAAAAGTGAAGAAGTCGAAGTTTAAAAACTGATTATAACATCTAACTTAACAATTTTAACATTTTTACTCGTTGACTAATAACATATAGACACTATAGATTATCCTAAAACATTGCCACATTATTTTCATCGTTAATTTTCTTATTTAAGCCTCAAAATTGTAATAGATTCTTTTGATTAAAAGAGAAAGATTGTGCTCGATTGGAATTTTGTTGTTGTTCCAAACTCCTTGTGAAATTTGAATCGTTTTAAGAGGCAACAAGCTAACTATTAGCTCATGTCTTAACCATAGTCTACTAGTCCATATATCATGTGTTTGTTTGTATTCTTCTGTCGCTGCCATTTGAGTGGGACTTGGGAAGAATATTTTTCTTTTTTTATAAAAGAAACATAGGAAGGAATTGATCGAACGAAAAAAAATGATTATTTGGCAGATTCCAAATTATTTTTTTTAGGAAACAGATTCCAAATTATTGTGTTTTAACCGAGGACGTCATTATCTATCTGTTGGAAAAAAAGGTGAGGACGGCACTTTAAATAATTGACTTATCCTTTTCAAAATAAACAATTTTTTTGGAGAGGAAACAATAATATTATTAATTATTCTTTGCTCAAAAAAACTATCAACTATTCTTGTAGTCGTAGATGATGATTAAGGTAATCATGGAAAACTTGGCAGCAAAGCATTTCACCGACGGTTTTCAATTCATTATTTTTCAGAAGTTAACAAAAAAAAAACTTTTTCCTCCTTTAAAAAAAAAAAACTTTTCTTTTATACAATAAAAGAAAACAAAAAAAAAGTATTTTTTTAAGGGAAATGTTAGAAATTTTGTTTACCAAAAATAGAAACATCTTGTTTGAAATTGTGCATTCAATATTCAAGAAATTTAAAATCTTATGTTTTTAAGACATAATTTATGATTTAATTTCATTTTTAGATTCTTAATTTGTGTCCTAAGAGCACAAGTTAACACCACCTATTTTTTAAATATGAGAATTATTATTCTTTGACAAATTAAATATGAAAAATATAAAAACTAATATTGCAAATATCATATTTTAGTTGATTTTGTACTTGTCCGAAAAATGATTTTATACATTTAAATTTTTATCAGGCACTGTCTGCAATATTCAATCAAATTTTCATTTTTTTTTTCAAATTAATAAATTAAACTCTTAAATTTATATATAGTATATTAAACTAGTACCAATTTTATTGTTTGGGAATCTTTTGTCTGCAATCATTTATTATTTATATTTAAATAAATGGTTTGACCGCGGCTGAATGCTAATTGGATCGGAGCACTATTGAGAGATTAATATTTTTAATATGTTGAAAATAAACCGTTGACCACACACCAATTTTTTTTCCTTCCAAAAAATGTTATTTTCTTTATACAAAAAATATTCCAAATATTCATTTTCCATTTTATTTGATGATCTAAAATAGAAAAAAAACTAAATACTTTGACCATATTATACACTATTATCATCAATCATAATGCCCTTCAACAAAACAAAATTTCAATACATAAAAAGAAACGATCATTTTTTATTTTTATTTTGACAAGTGAAAGAAATGATAGTTTGGAAAAAAACAATAATTTTTTTACTGCATTGCACAAATTAAATAATTTTAAGCAGTATTCTTAAATCTTAATAGATATTTTTGTTTTTAACTGAGATTAAGATAATATGATGTATAATCTTAATAGAATAAATAAGAATTTATTGAATATTTTAGTAGAGTAAGTGGCCTAACACTTTGTGAATGAATGTATGTATGTATTTTTCACAGCACTGAAGAGGCTTCTCTTTCTCTTTCTCTCTCTGTGAGTTGAATTTGACTCTGCAGAAAAGTGGAAACCCTAACCTAAGAATTACTTGAAATCTTTGTTCAGAGTTGAAGTTTGTGAAATTGTTGAAACGGAAATGCTTCTGATTTCTTAGTCTGTTACTATAAGAGATTGAGAACAATGGGTAGACGCCATGGATGGGAACTCCCTTTTCACACTTTTCAGGTACTACACTACATTCTTCATCTTCTTCTTTCTAATTCCGTTATTCATTTATACTTTTTCTTCATTTTCTTTCCACCTTTTGACTTTTTCGTTTCCTCTTTCCCATTTTACCCATTATTTTCATCTAATTTTCTGTTAATGTTTTGTCTTTTTGTTCTTACTTTCTGGATGAACATACTTTTCAACTCAATAACTACTTACTTTTCATTTCAGTTTATTATGAATTTAGTGTATTCTCATTTTTAAAATGACAAGTTTAAGGGTCAACTTGTTGGTCGAATTCAGATAGCATTGAAATTAGTATCATGCTGTCGTGATTTGTGAACAGGTTGTGGCTATTACGGTTTTTTTCCTGCTATGCATTGCATATTACGCCTTCTTTGCGCCTTTTCTTGGAAAGGACATCTATGAATACATCGCCTTTGGTGTTTACTCTCTACTGGTAAGTAACCATTTGATTTGTCTTCTCTACGTTCGTTCTGTGTTTCATTACACAATAAGGAGTGTGGTACTCTTTTGTTTACTTGATCCTGAATTTTGAACTGCAGGCACTTTCTGTATTCTTTCTATATGTTCGATGCACTGCCATTGACCCCTCTGATCTAGGAGTAATGATTGATTTCGACAAAACATCCAAGAATAGATCAAAACTTGATGAAGAGTTGGCAGGTTGGAATTTTATAGCACTGAAGCTATCAGAATCACCTTAATGATTCATCTCACCTATCAATGGGTTTTGGCAGAAATTTAATAATATGTATATTGCTCGTTAATAAGGGTAGTTAAATCACCATTGAAATAAAACGAATTGTAATTGAATTAGTTATACAGTAATGTAACGACATTGTTGACTAGGCTGTAAGTAACTGGCTGCATAACAAGACCCAAAGCAATTACAACAGATTTAGCTATGCCTTTATTGTTGTTTTGGTACCACTATAAGGTGGTTTATATTTTTCCTTGTTATGTGGTTAGCATGTTTGTTGCCTCTTGTATAGCATATACGGATAATTGTCTTGACCAGTTTGAAAGTGATACCTTTTTGTATATTATTAGTATATAATGGCAACGATTGATGATCTCTGATGACCATAATAGCAATTTTTTGCGCCGTTTGATAATTAATCGTGCTATTTGAATTTGCATCTCCTATTGCAGAACCCAGCAAGATAGGGCTAAAGGATGATGGAATATATGATCAGCATGATTCAAATGGGTGCTCCAAACTTGGATGTTGCCTGTGTAGTTTCCTTGCTAGAGAAGATTGCCGTAGCGATGAAGATTTTATTCTTCAGCAACAATCTGGAGAGGAGGATGCTTTGTTCTGTACTTTATGCAATGCTGAGGTTGGCTCTTTTACCGTAAAAGTCTTATTTTGTTCTCCATATAAAAGTCAATACCAGGAAAATAAGAAATGATAGAAGTATGAAGAAAAATAGAGGTAGTTAGTTTCGTAGAATGCAACAAAGTCTGCTTACGTTTAGGTGATGAAAATGATCTGCTTCCCAAAACTTCCATTTATAAAAATCAGAAAAATTTATGTTATAGACATCCCTTTCTTGATGATTCATGATAGGTCAACTGTTCAAGAATAAATAACCAACCCCTTTAATAAACAATAAGTACGATATTTCTTTTAGATTGTTCTTTGTATGTCACGCTGCTGCTTTTTTATTGCTTTCTCTATATTTTTTTCATTTACCTACGTCACCAGAACATGGAAATTCCATGATGTATTATTCAGTTAGCATTACATCTTGTGAGATGTATTTTGCAGGTTCGGAAGTTCAGTAAGCATTGTAGAAGTTGTGACAAATGTGTTGATGGATTTGATCACCATTGCCGAGTAAGTTTTGTTTGAACCCCACCCCAAGTCAGTTACCGGGTATTTGATTTACTCAATATTACACTGCCTTAGTCACATGTCTAGCAGACTGTTGTCATACTAATAAAAAAAGGTCATGCCAACCTTCTAAAAGCTCACTGTACTTGATATCATTTCTTGGGTTGAGGTTTTCCCCTATCTTCGAAGTTCTTGTTTGTCTAACTGTCTGATAAGTAACCTTGGCTGCTTAATTAAAGTAACCTTGGTTGGTTAATTGAAGGTATTTTTTTTTTAACCAAAAGCTAATTAGAGGTTTAGTTAACAGAAATAAGGCATGTTGCCTGTAAATAAGATTTGAGATATAGAGCGGCTATCTTTTCAATTGTATAGACTTAGGGCCATTTTGGTTTTAAGAGAGTCTTGAGACTCTTAAATATCTATGGGAATTCAATTGTAATCCAGGAATTTTCCCTATTTTCTATATTAATACCCGGTTGGTTTCTATTGTTGTCTTCTACGTTCGCCAATTGCAATGTAGACTGTTGGTTGTCAATGAAAATTAATTTACCCCGAAGTAGACTGTATTGGGTTAGATGTTTGGGACTTGAGATGCTTTGTGCATTTGTACATTTATCTTAACTTGTTTATTTGCCTTCCTTAGCTTTTATATTCTTCAAAAAATCATTATAATATACTTTATTATTTTGTTCAGTGGTTGAACAACTGCGTCGGAAAGAAGAATTACATCTCATTTGTGTGCCTAATGGCTGTGAGCCTGGTTTGGGTAAGTTGCATAAAGATGCCTATCAGCTTGTCCTAAATCTAGCTCTCCCCCTCTCCTTTCTATTCTTCAGTTTTGTATTGAAAGAACCTTCAATACTATGGTTTTGTAATTTTCTTAGTTTATGTTCATGCATGTCACAGCTTTTAGTTGAATGCGGAGTCGGGATTGCTGTGCTTGTCAGATGCTTTGTTGATAAGAAGGATACAGAAAATCTGATAGCTGTAAAGCTTGGAGCTGGATTCTCTCGCGCCCCATTTGCTACAATAGTGGTACATTTTCTCTCTTTCTTTCAGAGTTTTATTCTTCATCTCAAATAAGATATACTGATACAAACTTTACCTAACTAAAGTTACTTTTTACATATGATGTGAATTATGTTAGCAGTAACTTCTCATTTATAAGTTAATACTGGATTCTTTCCATTTATGGGAGGTCTTAACTGGCTTGAAATGTAAAATTATGCACTTCTATTACGTATTATAATGTTTTTTTATTAGTGGTCTTGTCTTTTATATTTATCAATTGTGTTTGTCTAAAGTTATTCAAAATAGTTTTCAATTACTCATTATGTGATATTTAAACATCATTAAATAGTCGAGTTGTTAAATGTTACTGAATGCGAAACCTTTTCAGAATTATTTCCCAATTCCCAATTTTCCTTTCAACAAAATTTGAATTGTTTAAAGATTGAAGATATACGTTTCTATGTTTTATCCAATTTTCGATCCTTCAACAGGCCATATGCACAGCAGTTTCTTTCCTTGCGATTATACCTCTGGGAGAATTATTCTTTTTTCATATGATCCTGATCCGAAAGGTATAATCATGATCTTTTCTTCTTAATTACATATTTACATTACATGAACATACTCTAAGCTGTCTTTTTTCTTACAGGGTATTACAACGTACGAGTATGTCGTTGCAATGAGAACTTTGACTGAACCACCTGGTCCTTCAGTTGATGCGGGTGAGCAGCAGAGTCTACCTTCATCTCCTACTGGTTCATCTGTCACTGCAATAAGCGGAAGAAGCTCTGTCGGAATGAGTTTACAAATCAAGGGTGCCTGGTGTACGCCTCCAAGAATCTTTATGGATCAACAGGTACTGCCGTCTTTGTACAATTGCCTGAATTATATGATCAGGAACTTTTTTTAAAGATGAATAACCTATCTTGAAGCATTACAAATAGATAATTACAGTGAGAGATTAGAAAGGAGAATTGAGTTGAACAAAACAATGCACAAAATATGTGCTTCATTATTGGTTATGTATAAGGCTAAAAATATTATTTATGATTTTCAATGGTTAATTGAAATAAAATACAAGTATAGTTAAAAATGCATGATAGTTTATAGTAGACATGAAATTAGTGCATTGATTAAATGTTCGCCCAAGAACAACTGTCACACAGTTTTGTTGGATGCTGATCAAGTGTCTGGCCTTGAATAAGCAGGATGAAATTATACATCATTTGGAGCCTGGCCGCTTACCATCTACTGTGGATCCAGATGCAATACAACCACCTGACAAGGGGAAAAAATTGAACCAGCGCCCTGTGCGAATAAGCGCATGGAAACTTGCAAAATTAGATTCCAATGAAGCAGCTAAGGCATTAGCTAAAGCTCGAGCATCGTCGTCTGTACTTCGTCCAATTAGTTCTCGATCTCATGCATATGATGTCGATCATTTATCAAGTAGCAATGTGAGTGGAAGAAGCAGCCCTATTAGCAACCGAGGATTTCATAACAAATATGATCAAGCAGGGACATCAAGGTTATCTCCTTCCAAGAGTTCGTACCCTCCCAGTCAAGCAAGCAGGGAAGATTTAGATGCGTGCCACCACAGTATGAGTAACTTTAGCAGTCCACAAGTGTCCAATATATCTCCTTCGCCAATGCAGAGGCCAGGTTTGAACAGAGACCATTTCAACCCCATGTATCAGCAACCATCTATAAATCAGTCTCCTTCATCAGTTAGAGGAAGCGAAGGGAGTGTAAATCCAGTTCATGAAAATGGTGCACGTGTGCCAATGAGGAATAACAGCTTAGCTGTTTTAGAGGATAGAAGGTCGTCAGTGTTTTGGGATCAAGCAGCTGGTCGCTTTGTCCCGAACCCATCTAGAGCTCAAGGCAGTTCTCAGATTCCTGGAACAGAGTTAACATACAGCGGCCGTTCTATATTTTTTGGCAGTCCTGCTGTGAGTGAACAGTCAAATGCAGGAACAAGAAATAGCAGCTCAGTAGCTGGTGTTTCGGACAGAGATAATACTATAAGGGATTTTCAGCAAGGTAGATCACAAAGAGGTGCCCAGCTTCCTGTGTTCGTTCCCAGTTATTCCCAGCAAAACAAGTTCTCTTAGGGTATGTTTCGATTGATGGTATCTTGGAATGGAATGTGATAACATCTAAATAGTAATGTTAGCCCATTCCATTCTACTCCTTTTCACCATTAATTGCAATTTTTTCTTCTCTAGGAACATGTTATCTAGTGCTTTTTAATGTATGTCTTCTTGCCATCGCGTGGTTAAGTATGTTCGTCATTCCATCTGTACAGTCTAATGGATCACAACCTTTCTCTGTACTAATTCATTGACCACTATCATTGGATTCGAGTAATTGAAGTTTGAATTTGATCAAAGGATGTTTTGATTCTCGTTTGGAATCCCGAAACTACTAATTGTGAAATTGGATTCTCTCCAGTTGTAGGTGTATTAAGAAATTAGGATGAGGGTAAAATGATACACTAAAACTCAATGGTTTACTGAAGAAAATTCAGTTATATTTCTTTAAAAAAAAAATCATAGTTATTTGTTTTGTTGTCAAATAAAACTTATGGTTTATTGTTCGTTTATAGGTGCAACTGTTTGGTTTTGTTTATTATATTTATGTTTTTTATTTACTGTAACAATATGTGTCAAGTACAGGTTTATGTTGATTTTTTATTGTATGTTTGGTTGTGCAGTGGTGGAAGTTGATTTTGAATAAATTTATTTTGTAAAATTTGTTTTGGTTAAAAATGAGTTAACATAAGGTGATTTATGTTTAGAGGTACTCAAGTAAAAGTGATATTTTTTTTTGTTGACAAAGAAAAGAGTGAAGACCCTTTTTTTAGTCTCCGACAAAAAAATTGAAACTCATTTTGGAACCTGACAATAAATAAAATACGACTTTTAGCCTCTCAAATAAATCGGGACACTTTAGTCCTTAAATGAACTTCCAATGAAAAAATTTGTTTTCTTCTGCTGACATGTGATATTTTTATCCAGTCGATCAATCCATTGTGTCAGTTTGATATCTGACAATAAATTTTTTGGTGGTGGCCGGAGTTAAAACCCTAGACTTTACATATATTATGCATTGTCCATACCGATTGAGCTAAGCTCACGAGAACATATTTGACAATAATTAAAAGAGACAAGTTAATACCTATGTATGATCTAAATCCCTTAATTGTATCTTCTTCCTCAAACACATGAACCTCTCCATTGATTAAAATGACTTAAAGAACAAAACAAATGAATATAAACATGTAAGCTAACTTTCATTTGTTTTGGGAAGAAGGGTATTCAAGTAATTTGCATGAGTTATTTGTGTCCTAAGGGCATCTTTGTCATTTGTCATTATATATCATTAATTAACAAACTAGAGGCCGAAATTAGTTATTCAAATTTGTGTCATAATAAAATCCATGATCCAGAGTCTTTAAGCGTCACTTGTTCCTCTCCATTCATTTGCAGTGGTTAGTTAGAATCAGAATAGAATGCAACAAAGGAAAAACACAATTTGATTAACGTTTGCATGTGTTGCATGACATGAATGGAGCAACAACAACATAGAAAAACAATTTGGTTTAGTAAACTTGCATGATCACGACGGAATTAATGCACGAGGATGCCATCAAACAATTTGTGTCCTCCATGTTTTTTTGATCCCACTCTAAACAAACTATCATCATAAACATAATTACAATTATCCTAATCATCATCATCATCATCATCCTTACCTAATTATCAATTGACAATAATCAAATATGGGAGGAGGAGGAGGCGGTGACTCCAGACAGCTAGATGTGACTCCTACATGGGCTGTCGCTGCGGTTTGTGCGATTATCGTTATCATTTCCATACTCTTAGAGAAACTCATACATAAATTCGCAACGGTACCTACATTTAGAACTATCATGTTAATTATGCTATTTAACATTCTTTGTTTTTGATTATATATTCTTGATTTTTGTTGTGGATCATGTTAATTATGTTATTTAATATTCTTCTTTTTTGCTTATGTATTCTTGATTTTTGTTAGATGTTTGAAGAGAGAAAGAAGCATGCTCTCCTAGAAGCTCTTGAAAAGATAAAAGCTGGTAAGCAAATAATTAACCACAAGGAACACAAAACAACATTCTTTAACCTTGCATTTTATTTGTGTTACAGTACCCTCTTTCGCTGCTTGAAAAAATTAATACTGAAATGTTTGTAAGTTAATTAATTTTATTGGTTTGCAGAGCTTATGGTTTTGGGATTTATTTCATTGCTATTAACATTTGGACAAAACTACATATCAAAAGTGTGTATTCCAGTAAAATATGCAAATACTATGCTACCATGTCAACCCCCGTCTGAAAGGACAGCAGATCATCCAAACGAACCGGCACTTGAGCCTCAAGAACACGAGCCTACACCAAACATACCGGCTGGAGAGGGTGAGTCTAAAGGTGAACATCATCGCAGGCTCTTATCATATGAACGTAGGTTTCTCGGTGGTGGTGGTGGAGGGCCGGGATGTAAACCGGTAATCAACTTAATCTCTATCCAATCACTTATAAAAGGAATTTTTGGTGAAAAACAAATATGATGATAGTGAAAAAAAAAGGTTGATTTTTATTTACTTACTAATTAATTAATTAATTAGACAATTTTTCAATTATCTTGAGTGTTATGTTACCATTAACAAGTTCAATTGTTAGAAATCATTCCTTTTGTAAACTTATTCAAGCATGGAGCTGCACATACACACACTCACCAAAGCTTAATTGCTCTTCCTTTTCTAAAAATCTAATATATTGCATACTATTAGTATACAAGATTAAAGCAATTGTTGAAATTAAGTTAGATCCTAGTAGTTTGCATCAAAAAAGAAACTCATGGAATTGAATGTTGGTTTTGTGTAGGGGTACACGCCTCTTATATCAGTGGACGGGTTACATCAGTTACATATTTTCATTTTCTTCTTGGCTGTCTTCCATGTGATATACAGTGCCATTACAATGACACTTGGTAGAGCAAAGGTTTGTGTTGATTTAGAGGCATAAACATCTTGGTTGTTTATTTCGTCATTTTATAAGTTAAGAGCCTGTTATTTGTTATGTCAGATTAAAGGATGGAAGGAATGGGAGCAAGACCATTTGGCTGATGAAGATGCCTTGAATGGTACGGCAATGACATATAAATAATGTGTTTCTGTCTTCAAGTTAGATTTTTTTTATAACATATTCAATTCTGAAATGGGTGTGTAATAATTTTCAGATCCTAGAAGATTCAGGCTTACTCATGAGACATCCTTTGTGAGGGATCACAACAGTTTCTGGACAAAAACACCCGTTACTTTCTATTTTGTAAGCAATCATCACAACCAACTCAAACTTATGCCTATTTTGAAGACATTTTGAAGCTGTATTAATATCTTTAAATGTATAGTTTATAATAATATATAAGAAACTACTTTTTGGTAAATTGAAAGAAGGTATTGAGAAATGAGACAATGAGATCAATAATATGAACATCACATCTTACTAGTCTTTTCATGTTTTTGCTTCAATCAGTAATATGTTTCTGAACAATTTTCAGGTATGCTTCTTTCGACAGTTCTTAAGATCGGTTCGAAGGGCTGACTACTTAACGATGCGACATGGATTTGTTTCTGTTAGTGGCTTATCAAATGAAATTTCCATTTCATACTTTTAGTATTTGAGTTCTTCATAGATGATAAACTTGTGTCTCCATTCAAATTTGTAGGTCCATTTAGCACCTGGAAGTAAGTTTGATTTTCAAAAATATATCAAGAGGTCATTAGAAGATGACTTTAAGGTAGTTGTAGGAATCAGGTAATCTTGACAAATTTGCCAACACTTGGCTGCAATCATGTCTTTGATTTGAAGAATATTTTACTCCTGAATCTCTTAATCTCTTTGGTTTCTTTTAATGTGTGTTTTTGTGATTTTGGCAGTCCATTACTTTGGGCATCAGTGGTGTTATTTTTACTTGTAAATGTCCACGGTTTGTATTTTAACCTAACTAACTCTAGATTGGTTTTATTTTGTAGCACTCAAATTCTTATTGATTGTGAATATCTCTAACTTGTTTTCAGGTTGGCATGCTTCATTTTGGGTGTCTTTTCTTCCACTAGTAGTAAGCATCTATCTAGTTTCAGTGCGCGCATGCGTGTGTATGCACATGTTTGTTTTAAGAGGAAAAAACGACTAATAACTGATTTACTTGAAGGTGATTCTAGCTGTTGGAACAAAGCTTCAAGCAATTATAACTAGAATGGCACTAGACATACAAGAAAGACATGCAGTAGTGCAGGGGATACCTCTTGTACAAGTCTCCGACAAGTATTTTTGGTTTGAATGGCCTCAATTAGTTCTTTATCTCCTCCATTATGTCCTCTTTCAGGTATTTGATTCTTCTTCTATTTATAACAGTCTTTTTCAATGAATATTAGAATGATTTCTTACAATTTGATCATTTGCTTTACATGTCCAGAATGCATTTGAGCTGACCTTTTTCTGGTGGACATGGGTAATATGTTATTCAATTGATATTGTTTTCTTATCATGATTTTGTATTTGCTTCTTGAACCTTAAAAATATTTATTTGGTGCAGTATGAATTTGGGTGGGCATCTTGCTTTTATGAAGATGACAGTCTTATGATTGTTAGAGTTGCTCTTGGGTAAGCAGATAGTTCATGTGATTAAATTTAACATGAATTACTAAGGTCTACAATTTATTCTACATCAGTAAAAATATGACGATGGCAAGATCTATTACTAAAATTGAGAATAGTATTTACTAGCGTTTTAAAAAGCAG
This sequence comes from Medicago lupulina, assembly GCA_958299785.1. Lineage (NCBI taxonomy): Eukaryota > Viridiplantae > Streptophyta > Magnoliopsida > Fabales > Fabaceae > Medicago > Medicago lupulina. The sequence goes on along the minus strand of OY283144.1, from coordinate 1,090,526 downwards.
ACTACAAATTGATCGACAAGACATCTAGGTTATGGTTCAATTGGTTTTAAAAAAGTGAAAAAAAATGCAAACAATTGAAACTGGTTGAACCAAGCGTGGTTCAGCTGGCTCAACCTTTTTCAACTAGACCACAATGGAATCAGGATCAAACATACCGAAGAACTGGCCGATTCTCGGTTCAACTGCTCCGGTCTGGTTTTTAAAATATTGGTATTTATTGAATATCCTCGTTCATTCGAGAATCAAAAGATAAAAAAGAAGAAAAAGGGTTACATAGGAGATGAGATCTACCTATTAACCAAAATAAAAAACTAAAAACAAGAAACAAATTGAATTAAAGTAATTCAGTTATAACAACTATAATCTAAGTTGAAGTTGAATTATGCAGGGTGGGTGCTCAATTTGTTTGCAGCTATATCACACTTCCTCTCTATGCACTTGTCACACAGGTACATTTCATTTTAAGGTCATGTTAACAAGTGCCTTTATAATACTTTTTAAGCAAGTAAAATATAGAAAATTTACATTGAAAAATGAAATAAATTGACGAAGGAAAATATTAATCTTGTTGTTATGATTTAAAAATATCAGATGGGATCAACGATGAAGCGGTCAATATTTGACGAGCAAACATCAAAGGCATTGAAAAACTGGCGTAATAAAGCAATGCATAAGAAACCATCAAAAGGACGCTCAAAGGAAACTCAAACATTAGGAGGAGGAGAAGCGGGGTCACCGGTGCATTCACCGTTACATGATGATGGCTCCGAAACCGAATTGCAGGAGCATGTCACAGCCACTATAGTGACCAGTGTGGATCGTAATGACCACTATGATAACCATGACCTCCTAAGTGGACCGTAATTCACACAATATAAACAGTACTTGCGTTTGAGTGATTATTTTTCACGGATGTGCCTTTTGTTGCTTGCAAAAACAACTCTCTATTTATCTGAAGCTACTCTAGTGATCGTAGAATGAATCAAACTAGCAGTAATGCAGGCCATGTCAATTGTTTGAATTTCATTAAATTGAAAATTGAATGAATGTATGTAACTGTAAATAATTGCCCGTTGATACAGCTTAGGTTCAACGGAGTTTGTCTCCTAGAAATTAGCATACTAGCCTAAGTTAATGCATTCATAATTTTGTAGCACCACATTTCAGATTAGTTATATTTATGCTTGTAATTGATCAAGACAAATATTATTTTTTTGGTACAAAAATAAATATTTATTTATGCTTTGTAATGTTGTAGTTTTGTTAGCTAATTCATGAATTAATGGTTAAATATATAAAATTTCGTATAAATTTCTAGTTATATAGCACCAAAATCATGTTCAGTTCACTTACTTTTTATTTGACAAATGTTCACTTAAATATATAAAGCCACGGCAATCAAGGACTTTGGCTCTTGCAAAGTATTTCTAGTTTTACTGTACTAATCTCAACTCAAGTATTTTTAGGTTATAGTTAAACACTCTTCGCTCCTCTTCAAGTAGGGCCGTTCACGGCTCTGGGTGATTCGTTCAATCCGGTCGGGTAACAGAGATTTATGATTTTAAAACCGTGAACCCACAAATCCAACCCGTTAATTTTCTTTTACACTTTTTAGTTTTTATAATATAGTTAAAGAATTTTATATCATCTTGATGTGTTTAAAGTAAATTTTATTTGAAATATACAAAATAAAAGTATGTTTAATTACCCGTTGACCCAACCGAAACAACTTATTTATTATTGAGTTTGTTCAATTCGGGGTTGACATAATAAAAACGGATCTTTTATCCAATCCAAACCAACTAGATTTGAATTGGTCAAATAATGAATTTGACCTAAAAAATAATAACTCGACCTATAAACACCCTTATCTTTAAAAGTGTGTTATTTGAAGATTTTTCCTACAAACCGGTGTTGCTTAATCAACAATTCACAAAGTGGATATTGTTTGAAGAGTTATATGATGAAATAATAGCAGATAATTGTAAAATTTATAAGATTTTATAGAGTTGTTTTACTAATAAAAAAAGGTATGCAAATGATGAAAAATAAAATAAAAGGGCATATGGGTAATCCTACGGATGAGAAATAGAAGAAAGAAATGGATAGAATAGAATATATGGTAAAATAAAGTAGAGGTGTGAGGTCGCGCGTGTATTGGCAATGACTTCTTCCCTTTACACCTGCAGTTGCAATTCCAGTTCGTTAACTTGGTTGTTACATAAACGGAACTTTGATCATTACGGAGGTTTCAGCTTGAGACGACGGGCATTGACGGTGGTGGCACTTTCTCAATCGAGAAGGTCCACGGTAATTCTTATCTCATCCTTGCCTTTCACCTTCGTTTTCCTCTCTCCACCACCACCACCACCAGCGGAGGCCAGAGAAAGACGCAAGAAGAAGAACATTCCCATTGATGATTATATCACTTCCCGTAATAATTTCTTACTCTTCAACGTTCACATTTGCTATGTTCAATGTCAAATTAATTTCTATTTTCACTTTTCTTCTGCCGTAATTTGTGATGTTTGATTCAGCTGATGGATTAAAATACTTTGATTTTCTTGAGGGAAAAGGCCCAATAGCTGAAAAAGGATCAACTGTTCAGGTTTCTTATCTTTTGTAAGGGAAAATATGTTATTCCTTTCTTCTGGATTTCTTATTTACTCTTCATTTCATGTTTTTGCTCACAGGTGCACTTTGATTGTTTATATCGTGGAATTACAGCTGTTTCAAGTCGAGAATCTAAACTCCTAGCTGGAAATCGTGTAATTGCTCAGGTTCCAATAATTTGCCTATTTGGTTTTTATTTGTGTGCGCGCTTGAGGGAGATCAATCGGCTAATAATGTGCCAAATAGTCTCATTTTGAGTTTCTTATGTAGGAAAATGTTTAGTATATTAGTTGTTAGTTAGTATTTTCTCCTTCATTAGGGTTTGAACATCAGTCCTTCAACCGCTTCAACTCTTAGCTCAAACTAGTTGAACTACCCGACCCCAATCTCATTTTAAGTTATATATACTTTAATGACCTCTTGTCTAGAAGAAAGCATATTGGTTGTTTTAAGCTTTACGTGACCGTGTTGAATGCTAATGAATGCCTGCTTTACACTCTTGAAAGCCATATGAATTCAAGGTGGGAGCTCCGCCCGGAAAGGAAAGGAAGCGTGAATTTGTCGACAACCCAAATGGTCTATTCTCTGCACAAGCAGCACCAAAACCTCCACAAGCCATGTACACAATAGTTGAAGGAATGCGAGTGGGTGGAAAGGTGATCGAAACACCCTACTTGATTTTGTTCTAGTGCGTCATCTAATGTTTTTATTAGCTAAAAATGTATTTCATTTATTTTCTTATTCTTATTTTTCTCTTGAATGATGGTTGCAGCGAACTGTGATTGTTCCTCCTGAAAAAGGGTATGGAAAAAAGGGAATGAATGAGATTCCGGTAAAGATCTGTTCTTGTCATCTCAATGTCTTTCAACATAGATGCCAATTTAACTTCCTTAAATTTTGTTGATCCTGATGTCCCCATCTAGCAAATCTATTGAAACATACACTTAGGACAATTGCCTTAAACGTTGTCATGAAAGTTGTTTTGCCATTCTGTTATGCTCACCTCCACTATTTAAATTGTAAATTTCACTTTTTACTCATTCTGTTATGCGCTTGTTAAACTTTGTTTATGTTGTTGCAGCCTGGAGCTACATTTGAACTAAATATTGAACTTTTGCAAGTGGCATCTACATGAAGAGTTGAGCTCGAGTTCATTCTTATGAAGAGCTTGATAATTTAACTTCAGAGTTTGTACCCTATGAGGCTTGGGCTATGGCTATTCTTTTCCCATTGATGTTTTCCTCTTTTTGTAGTCTTTTGACTAGGGAGATTCTTTTTTCTTTCACAAAATGATTGTGTTGTTGTATATTATACATGTCTTCCTTCTTATAACCAAAAAAACACTTATCTTCCTTCTCTCGTGGCTGCAATTTGATAGTGATCTCAGTATATATGTACGTGGGACATTTTTTGTATATTATCGATTATAGAAGCTTTAATTTTAACTTTTTTATTGTATTTACCTAGTGCCCCAAAATCTAATGCTTGAAAAGATCCTTGCATAGACTCTCTTGATGTGTAACTGGTTTCATTATGTTCCCAGTGGAATGAAGAGATTATCCTATATGTTTCTCTTCATTGAATGGGATAGTCTCTTCTATAAGAGGCAATAATCAACATCTTATAGGTCTAGTTGAAGTTCATTACACTGTATGGAGGCTTCATCTTATAGGGATTGTCAGCATAACTCTGCCTGGGTTGGATCCAAACAAATTCTTCTATAAAAGTTGTGTGTCCAAGGTCATTGGTTAGGTCTAGTTGAAGTACTAGTTTTATCTTTGAAAACAAGCTCACTTTCTTGCCAACACGGTGTCCGTTGACACTGTTGATTACGAAATTAATCAATTTAATCGTTGAATCATGTTTTTTTTTTTTTTTTAAGTAGGCTAGTAACATTTTTAAGATAAATAAGTGGGTGTCTGAGGTTCGAACCCTAATCTCTACATATATTATGAATGTCTCTACCAACTGAACTAACTCACATGGACTCAAATCATGTTATATTATTTTGATAACAACGTATTCAAAGTGGAAAAAAAAGAAGTTAGATATTTACAATGATGATATAATATTGTCCCTCAACATAAAGCAAAGTGATAAACGATAGAGTATCCATATATCCAACCATTCTTGAATTGTTTGGCATTAGTAGATTTTATCTGCTGAATGAGAACCTTTTATATTAAAAGTTGTATTTTTTTTCCCATTAAAAAAAGCTATATAAAAATGTAAGAATGTTATATCAAAATTCATCATAGTATTTGACTAAATTGGATCATCTCCTTCACTATTTTCTACGTCTCTCCTAATTCTCTACTTGATAATTTTATTATTTTTAATGAAGAGAAAGAGAGTTAGAAAAGAGATAATGAAGATGTTTCAAATTCAAAGTCTAAATCCTTTTAGTAAAAGGGGAAATTGATAAAAGAAGCTTAAAATTTTAAAGGACATGCCAACAACATTTGAAGGAAAAACTATTTAATTTTGTTTTCCAACAGAGCGTACTAATTAAAAAGAAAAAGTAAAAGTTGAATTTTAATTAATTATTATTAAAAAATGATGAATTTATTGAAAGGGTGCAAAATGGTAAATGAGCATGGTAACATTCGAACAAGAAAGAAAAGAACAGTAGCAGTAACTAGACTGCAAATCTGCAATTACCGGGCTCTCTGTTTCAGTGAGAGAGAGCGTTTTGGTTTGGTGTTGAGTGAATGAGTTGAAGCATCTTCATGATGACGATGATGAGGTTGAATCTTCTGCTTTCGTTTGTTTTCACATTTACCATTCTATCCTCCCATGTCCTCTCCGATCTCATCCTTACCAAAGTTGACCGTCGTGTAAGTCTTCATTTCATCTTTTAGGGTTTCGATCTCATTTCATTTTCTCCGATCTACGATTTTTCAATTCTAATCAATTATGTCTATATCATTTTCATACAATCGAAAGCGTGAAAATCAGCATTTATCGATTCTGGTGTATGTAGTATCCTTTTTCTGACCATTGTTTCCCCTATTGTTTGCAGATTGATCTGTCATCACAAATTGTCCGCACCACTACTACTCTTAAGGTGCTCAAAGTTTCATTTCACTTACCATCCAAATTATTTACATAATTGATTTTTTTTTTTTTTTTTTGTGTGTGGGTGATTTGATGCTAATTGTTTCCAAAACTTTGTAATTTAACTTTACTTATGTCTTGTCCATAAGCCTTAGTTCAAGTGGCAATGTCTATATTGCTAAAAAACTTGGCTGAATGATTTAATAATTTTCAATGCAAGTGTGTTCACATTTGTGCAAATGAGAGGTATTTTATATTTGAAAGTATAACTGTTTATGAAAGCCACTTGCTAAATGTAATTGCTCTTTGTGTGTCTTGTCTTATTTCATTTGATGCTGCGATTTACTTTTATTTCATCTTATTATCTTCCTTGTGTCGCAGGTAGAGAATGCAGGATCTGATATTGTATCGGAAATCTTGTTGACCTTTCCTGATAACCATGTAAAGCACTTGGCATACTTGTCAGCAACACTTAACGAAGGAAAGGGAAAGGCGAAATCATCTTCTGGTGTTGGTTTACCATATGAAGTTGTCCGCCCTAAAGATATTCCCTCTTCCTTGGCAACTTATTCCATAACTTTACCTAAAGGCCTTGGGAAGGGCGAAAGTTTGACGTTGGACATCTTGACAGTTTTTACCCATATATTGCAACCATTTCCAGAGAAAATTACGCAAGCTGACATTCAACTTCTGCTGTTTCAAGAGAGTGCACAATACCTTTCTCCTTATCCCGTGAAGGTCCAATCGCTCAATGTTAAGTTACCTGAGGCAAGAATAGAGTCCTACACAAAGCTGGAAAATACAAAACTTCAGGGATCTGAATTGAAATATGGTCCATATGAGAATCTTCCTCCATTCTCATACTTGCCAATTGTTATCCATTTTGAGAATAATCAGCCCTTTGCCGTTGCGAAAGAGTTGGTGAGGGAGATTGAGATATCCCATTGGGGCAATGTACAGATCACAGAGCATTATAATCTTGTTCATGGCGGTGCTCAGAGCAAAGGGGAATTTTCCAGGTTACCTTGTTTCTGTGATTCTGAATTATCTGTGATGTTAGCTTGACACAAAATATTAATTCATTTTCTGCTGCAGACTTGACTATCAAGCCAGGCCATATGTAAGAGGTGCATCTGCCTTTAGGCGTCTTACTGCCAAGCTGCCACCAAGAGCCCATTCTGTTTACTACAGGGATGAAATCGGCAATATTTCCACTTCTAGTTTGTGGGGTGACTCAAAAAAGGTGGACATTATCACATTTGATGAGTGTATAGTCTTAAATACTATTGCTAGCAATTGTTAACATAATAACTCTTTGAAAATTACAGACAGAACTTGAGATCGAACCTAGGTACCCACTTTTTGGTGGCTGGAAAACTGCTTTTACCATTGGGTATGGGTTGCCACTTCAAGACTTCTTGTTTGGCGTCGATGGAAAGCGCTTCCTTAATATCTCTTTTGGTTCCCCCATTAATGAGTTGGTGGTTGACACTCTTGTTGTGAAGGTGAGTGAGATCATTTTATCTTGTCAATATATAATTTTACTTTCTTTCTTTTCATTTTTTAGTTGTAAACTTGGAATGCGATCTTTGGAGAATTTATCTATTTGAGTTATGAAACATCACATTTTACCTTTATATTTTTCAGAGGATCTAGCAGTATAGCACGGGAAAATGAATTTAGCTATCTAAATATTAACTTTTCAGTTGTCAATGATTTAGTTTTTGCTGTTTTCCCTGCTCTTTGTCTTTGCTTGTTGTTATTGTAGTATATTGTGTAGGTATGACTTACTAATGCATCCGCCTGTACTTGCAACTTTCAGGTTGTTTTGCCAGAGGGTTCAAAAGATATTTCACCATCTGTTCCATTTTCTGTGAAAGAAAGACATGAGGTATTGCTATTTTGATATCTTCTTCCAACCATAGATGATAGATATCTATGTCATTCCATTGTTTGGGTTTTATAGTCCATCCATATAATTGTTGCAGACAAAGTTTTCACACTTGGATATTGCTGGTAGACCTGTTGTTGTGCTAGAGAAGAACAACGCCGTGCCTGAGCATAATGAGCATTTTCAGGTATTACTGTTGCATCTTTTTTGGAGGCTAAAAGTTCTGAATTTGAGCTAGCCAGCCACCAACAATATAAAATGAATTTTTATCTTGATATTATCCACAAACATCTTATTTTTAAGATTGATACTCCCTCCGTCTCATATTAGGTGTCCCTTTTAAGTTTTACACGGGTATTAAGAAAATGATTAGTAGTGTTAATTTTGATGATAAAATGTGTTTCATCTACTAAAACACCCTTATTAATTATAGTTAGTGGAGTAGTTAGATGATTGAAATGCAATAAATAAGAGTATGTTAATGGAAAAGAATAATAAATGTTGTATTGGTATTGTAAAAGGGACAAGTAATTTGAGACAAATAAAAATAGTAAAGACGACACCTATTTTTGAGACGGAGGGAGTATTAGCATCCTGAATTTGTAAGGAGGGAAATCACTTATTATTGAATTTATATCCTGAGTTTCATGTGCTAGTTCTATTATTGAATTGGGTACTCACTGCAGATATATTTGATTTGCAGTTTTCTTTTTTATTGGAAAAAACCTAAGTTTCATAATGAAAAGAGATAAAGCTTGAAAATAGTTTATAATGGCATCCCTCAACATACTAGCTGGATTTTTAAGGATGATAATATAGGTCCGATGTAAAAAATGTAATATGGTATCAATTATCAAAACCTGTCCATTCGAGTCACCCACCAAACGGTCCATGCACCAAACCCAATAGTACTAGCCTAGGCTTATTTTCAGCTTTCAAGTACTGCATTGAGAAAGACGTACTAGGTGTGATTATGGTAGTCAAATCGGGATACATATCGTGTATCGTAAGATACATGAACAAAAAAATATGACTTAAAATATCATATATAAACTCCAAAATACTTCAAATATCATATAGAAATTTCAAGATACTTCATAACTGAAGTCATAAACAAAAGTAAATAACATAATTCAATCAAAATCAAACATAACTCCAAATTCTAAGGGTTCTGCCCCATTAGTGAATGAGCAGAGAGAAACAGAGTAGTGAAGAAACAGAGAGATAAACAGAGCATGGAGAAAGAGAGATAAAGAGCATATATATAGACCGTAGAGAGAAAACGAGATGTGGGAAGTTGTAAAAGTACAAGAATGTGTGCAGCTTTTGGGAATAGTTCCAATTTAATTGGAAGGTTACAAAACAAAACCCTAGAACAGAAAGCGGTTGGCCCTATAATATTTGACGGGTCACACGATCCCGGCCCGTTTCTAGTACCGACCCATGTAAAAGAAAGGGTTTTTTTCCGCCGAGCCGCGCAACCTGACCCAGTTTCTGCAAGTGAAACATGAACGTCACAGTATCGTAAGATGCTAGATTGAATTGGGATACATGGGATACGCCTGCTATACATGGTCATTTGGAATACAGACCCTAATACGTATTGCCCATGGCTGTTTTCATATTGTATCGGGATATGTATCGTGGGATACATGGGGTACTTACTACACTGAACTCAAGTACTACATTGAAAAGCGATAAGACCTGAAAATAGTTTATAAAGAGCATGCACCCCTCACCTTACACGTCGATTTTGTAAGGATGAGTAAGACCCGATATAAAATAACCTAATTGTTTGTACAAAAAAAAAGCCTAGTTGTTCACATTTTAAAATCATATTTTCATTTCAACCCCATCAGCCCATCTAAGTATGAAGGTTAGAATTTGTTAGACAACTAGAGAAAAGGGAAATTGTGATTTGATTACTTTTTGTACAGGGTGGTTTCTTTTTAACTTATGATATACTCCCTCCGTCCCTTAATATAACCCCCCTTTTGTTTTTTTTTTTTTGTCCCTAAATATAACCCCCTTTTCAAATTACAACACACATTAATTATTTTTTTCCATAGATACCCTTATTTAATACTACTACTAATTCTAAAAGTACAATAAATTGACTTTTCACTTTATCTCTTTAATGAGGTTAATTTTGTAAAATTGTACTATAAAACAGACACATTAACTACACCAACAACATTTCTTAAGAAATGTGAAAAAAGCAATAGGGGGTTATATTAAGGGACGGAGGGAGTAGTATTTGACTTCGTTAGGTCTGCTGGTTACTGATTACTGATTACTCTTGCTTGTATTGCAGGTCTATTATAAGTTCAACCGTCTTTCTATGCTCAGGGAACCGTTAATGTTGATTTCTGGCTTTTTCTTTTTATTTGTTGCCTCCATTGTCTACATGCATGCAGACTTATCAATCTCCAAGACTTCTGCATCTTATTTGGCAAAGATCCAATGGGAAGAGGTAATCAACTTGTGTCATTTACAAAATCTTTACTTGCAAATGATTATGGTATTGATACAGTCCACTTTTGTTTCATCATTCAGGTTCAAGCAACTATTCATCAGGTCCATAGTATCATCAGTCGTTGCTTAACAACACACGACAAGCTAGAAGCATCGTTGCGTGATCTTTCTAGGACAGGTGATATTCAAGGGTGTAAAGCAACCAGAAAATCAGTTGATAGTTCGTTGAAAGAGCTCACAAAAGAGTTGAAATCACCAGTGACATTTTTGCAGTCTTCTCCTCAAGCCGCTCAAATATTACCCAAGGTCATTTTGGAATTGCTTTAAAATAAATAAAGATAGAAATGCATTCTTCCACATAAAATTTCCCTCTTGATTTATAGTTCCATATTTATTTTATTTTTGTTTTTCAGGTGGAGGAAGTAATTGCTAAGGAAAGAGATTTGCAAGAGAAGCTTATGGCAAAACACTCTACTGTTGTTGATTGTTGCGAGAAGAAGTTAGGAGGAAGGGAAATTGAAAATCGGATTGCTTCACATCAGCAGAAAATTACAGCTCTGAAACAAGAGATTGACGATCTTATGGACTTGATTGACGAGATATGATAGATGGCTATGCTGCTTGATATGATAATGTGCTCCCATTTTGACCTTGTTTTACTTGATTTAGGTCAGAAATTTTTAGTGGTTAGATTGTTTCTATGAGATTAGCGATGCTTGTTTTGCGCGGGTGAGAATGATGTTACTATCTGTCGTGTACTATGTTATGATAATTTGAGCATATATATACACTAGAATAAGGATTATAATTTTTTTTTGTCACTAGTTTTTTGTTACTGCACTACTTTTCATCCTCTCATTTCTTAAAAACTTCGCTTGTTTCCATAAACATACTTCTAGACAGTATAAGTATTTAATAGTTTACTTTCGATCATCAAATTTTTAAAATGTGTATATTCCAACTCATTTTCAGGAAGGATTTTTCTTTTACTAATTGGCCTAACGACCCAATGACAAAGCAACTAAGTAACAAATCCACGGACAAAAACACGCACCACTTGTGTAGGTTAATACAATCCCTATTACATTGACGAAAAAGGGAAATCACTCACCACATCTTATACTATTTATTATGGAAAATGCAAAATGTGAAGAGCCGTCACAAAGTCATCAGAACCATGTGCGATCGGTTACTAGCACCATTATTGAGGTGATTTCTGCTTAATCTGGAACTAAGCGACAATCTCCTTTATCAATCATTGTGCTAGGAACACTTTTTTTAAGTAAAATCAACGTGAGTTCTACACAACAACTGATATACTCCCTCCGGTCACTATTATAAGCAAATTTCTACTTTTTAGATTCATTCAATAAATGATGTATGTGGTCGATAATATAGACTACATACATCATTTTTTAAATGAACCTTAAAAGTCAAAATTTGCTTATAAAAGTGACCGGAGGGAGTATATGAATTTCATCTGATACTCCCTTTGTCCCTATATCTAAATATCTATTTGACTTTATTTTTTTTCCTAAATGTAAACCTCTTTTGAAATTACTAGATGCATTTTTTTTTTCTAAACATACCCCTAATTAATACTACTAACTTGTCTTGAAATTTGAAAAGTCGAATTTAATACACATACAAACAAATGATAATTTGGTAATATTAACACACAAAACATACACATTAATTACCCTGACAACTTTTCTTAAGAAATAGTATAAAAAAGTAAAGGGGACTTACATTAAGGGACGGAAGGAGTAAAATGATAGTGTCACAAGCGTTAAAAGGTGCGTGTTTATAATAATACTCCCCTAAAAATATCTTGCTATATATAGTATTGCTATTTGAATATCCATCGGTAGTAATACAAACACGGGATAATTTAACTATGATTTGAATTGCATAATTTAGTAATTTATAGGACATAATTAAAAAATAATTTTTTTTTTAGAGAAAAAATATATTTATTTATTGAATGGAGTTTATTTATCTATATTTAAATAGCTTGTTATTCGTTAAATTCAAGTGGTGCAACGAATTATGAATTGTATGACTACTTGTTTAATCGTGATTTGAACAATTGAACTGAAGTGTTATAGACAAAAAAACAAGTATGGAATGTAAATGAACACAATCGGTGCAAGTGAATAAATTCAATTTGAATTTTTTTTAAAGAACAACAAAAAAAAAACCTTTAATATGATCATGTATGCATTTTACTCCTTATAATGCAATTTTTTTACTTTTTTTAGAAATGTGAGCTTTTCTTTGATGTCAAAATAACAATAAAGTTTATCAAAATATTATAAAATAAAATATAAAAAAAAACATATGAAATCTAGGCCATCATTACTGAGCTTATGAATTCTTAAATTTTTTTTTATTGGGCTTATGTAATGGAGCTGCATTGGGCCCAAATTGAGTACTACTACTGTGACGTTCCCCTAGGGTTTTGTGTAATAAATAATAATTAAAATTGGAGGAAAGATAATTGAGTGAGAATCACTTCTACTATTATCTTCCGGATAAAAAATGGAGACATCTCTGCGATATGGAGGAGATTCCAAAGCCTTAAAAATCCATGCCAAGCAGAAAATTCGAATTGACACAAATACCTTCTTTCAGGTAACATCATTCATCCTCTCTTTAAAGCTCAAATAATGAATATGAGTAACCAACAATTTGTGTTTGTTATCCCAACAAGGTTCGCGGAGAGCTTGACACAAAAAATGGACAACCTAATTCTTTGCGTGCCCTCGTTCGACATTTCTATCCAGATGTACGTAGTAACATGTTCATTTTCATTTAATTTACAAAACCACTTACTTAATTCATTAACTGTTGTTTTGTTGTAGTTATCAGCCACCCTTGGTGTAGGAGTGCAATATGATAAACTTAACAATGTTGGAGAGAAGAGATATGCTAGAAATGACAAGTTACGCTATACTGTACTTGCTAAGAAATCTTTTCGTGTTACCGAAGATGGTCTTGTTAACTTCAAAATTAAGGGTGCTTTTGATGTTGACCAAGATTTTAAGGAGGTACTATACAATCTTCTCATTTTGTGAAATTGAATGTTGAAATTAGTACAATGCTGAATTGTTTTATTTTTTGTAGAGGAAATCCAGAGGAGGGGCTGAGTTTTCATGGAACATATTCAATTTTCAGAAGGACCAAGATGTCAGACTCAGAATTGGCTATGAGGCTTTTGAACAGGTTTCACTTGTTTTTTCTCTCAATTGCAATTTCCTGTTCTGCATATGCCCCAATGAATGAATGCCCCAAAATTGAGAAACTCTTTTTACCCGAGTTACCTCTTGCGGCGGGACATGACTTTTTGTTATACAGCTGTAGTCATTGATTAAATCGGTGTTGTTAAATAGTGGTGGGAATTTGTTCGTCGCTGTTATTCTGGGAATTTGATCCGCTATTTAGTACAATGTGTTGTTAAGTAGCCAGCTATAGTGGCACTATTTTTCGCGATTCACTGTTCACAGGATTGGATTATATAGATATCAAGGGCATCTCCTATCCTACAATGCCACTGTAGTTTTAAGAACTTAAGTCTTAAACAACTTTCACTCTAACACTACAAAACTTTAAGACCTTCAAATGGATCTGACAAGTTCTACATATTTATATTTCTGTAAAGTAGGTTCCACATGTTACCTAAGAATTTATTTCTAATGGTTAAGAATCGGTTCTTATACAAGAATGGTTCTTACAATAGTGCTTTCATTATTCTCTTCTAATAGTGGTACTTGTAAGAACCAATTCTTAACCTTTAAAAACCGTCACTGGAGACGTGTCCGTTTGTTTTTCGCTCAAGGTTATTAGCACCCGTCCTTGCTAATAGTACACAGATAAATTGAAGGGATCAAATATAGGAAAAGAAAACCACTGGAAAATGAGAATAATATTATCTTTTGACCTCTTGTTGTCCAACAAAGCCTGGCAGATCACTAAATGTTGCAAGGTTTACTGTGATGTTCTGTTGATAACTATGACTTCCATTCATTAATGTATGGAAATCCTCACTTGCCCCTATTTTCTTTTTATTACATTCTCTATCTCCATGTAGTTATTGTTAGTTTACTCGAAACATAAGTTAGTTATGCTCTAGGATGAACTGTCCTAGGGTACAAGTAACTGTCAAGTATGGATTTTGGCCAAGTTGAAAAAACGTTAAATTCATTCTCTGATAAATAGAAGTGTTAGACCAAATGTTTGCTAATGCTATACCTATACTCATGTCCAATATCTATATTTGAAGGCATAAGTATTGAATTTAATGGAGGCAAGTATTTTGGGATTGAAAACTGGAAATTGTTCGTGGTGACTTAGATTGAATTGTGATTTGTTACAGATTCATCAGTGCAGTTAAGTAGAAAAATCAAATAATGCCAAGCCTTACATTTAACTGCTGTTAAAAAGAATTTGGTCTAAAAGTGGTCGTTAAACTACCATAGAGAGTTGTTGATTTTTCATTTGTTGACAATATTTTGTAATTGAGAAGTTTGCAGAACCTGTGATGTTGCAGCCAATCATTTTATCGACTACTTTGATGACTTAGTTCAATGTTCCTTTCCCTAATTTTGCCTAGTTATTCTTTTCATGTTGTATTTCCTTAATAATGCACTTTATCTTTTGTTTAGACTAAGATTTCATTGTCTTAAAACTACTCTTGTTCCAGGTTCCTTATGTGCAGATTAGGGAGAATAATTGGACATTTAATGCAGACTACAAAGGTAGATGGAATGTGAGATATGACTTATGAGAATAGCAGAGCACTTTTTCTGTAGACATGTTCTGCTTGTCATTTTTTGGTACACATGTTATGTTTCTCACCCCCAACCCTAAGCCTAGTCCAAGAAGAGGGACCATGCATACATTTTAAATTTGGTCATTAAATTGAATGCAATACGGTTGAAAATAAATTTGTATGATTTAATATTTATTTTATAATTTGTATTAGAATTCTTAACAGCAATTGGCCCGAAACCGGATTAATTTGTGTACGAATTAAACTATGTAAACTAGATTTGATGCAGCAATTAAGACTTTAGTACAATATGACCTTACATTGTAATTCAAGTGGTTGAGTTGAGACAGCGAAATGGCAATACGCAACTGTGTATTATAGCTGAATTTGTGGGTGTCACAAGAGTCTCGTGTGTGCTTAAAATCAAATTCATCTTTGGTGTGAGTTCGCATTTAAAGAAATGAAAATGGCTTGACTATTGTTTATGTTTTATCTAGAGAATCTGTATTATCTAATATTAGTTGCAACAAGAAATGCTAGTATGTATGATCTATAACAAAAATTAAAAGGCAATGATGGCCATGTTTTGAACTAGCTGTTATTATTATTGTTTGCTAATATATCTATGAGAAATGATTAATAATTTTTTTTAACAATTTTCTCTCTTATATTCATATTATATTCTTATCCTCTTTATTCTTATTCTCTCTCTATTGTTTTAGACCAATAAAAAAAGAGAAAATAAAAGTTGTAATCATTGTCACAAATAATTGTACATATATCACTACTCATAAAATACGGTGTTAGGCAACTATTAGTTGTGAAATAACTTTTCTCTATTAAAAACTTGTTTTTTTCCTCATTTTCAAACTTTTGATTAAGTAAAATTATAAGTTCATGAGCTTTTATATAATTACATTTTTTTTATCCAAAATATTTTCGTTCTTTATTTGACAAAAAATCCTCATTTCATCTATCAGAATCAACATCCAGCCCTATACAATTTTCTAATAAAGATGGAAATTCTTCACTCCAAATTAAGGCGTATTTTGCCGAACATCTGTCTTGTTCAATCTGGCACTACATGTGAGAAATAAATTCTATGAAATGGAGGCTCAAGTTATGGCATTTGATTCTTCTTTAATAGTAAGATTGATAAGAAGAAATACTCCTCCATTGCAGACCTCATGCCTAATTTTACACCCATTGCTTTCGCAATACATACACGTGATTCATTCATGGTAATAATGCTGTACCCAGGTTGCTGATGTCAGACCAAAGCCTTTCCCATCCATCTCTGAACGACAACACCAGAACCCCATACTCTATTATTACCTCATCAAAAAGGAGTTGAGCCAAAGGGAGTTTCAAAGAGATAAACACAAATATAAGATTGATGGAATCCATTTTTAAAAAGTATTGCTTCTTATAATTAGTGCTTTAACAACATTGTTTAAGGATTTTAAATAAATAAATTAGTTGCTAAAAGTGTTGGATATTTCGATAGACACACATAAAAGATATACATCATTTTATTATTTTAATAGACACACATAGAAGATATACATCATTTTATTATTTTAATAAAAAGAAAAATTGATTATTTTCTTTCTATCTTTTTGTATTTGTATGAGTGTGTCTAAATAAATTATATTTGAGCTTGTAAGTTGTAACCACATAAGACTTGCTCGTATTAAATATACAATTATACAAATTTATTCTTTTTCGTCTCAATTATAAGAAAAAAATCATTTTTAAATTTAAGAAAGTTACATCATTATTGTAATTTTTAATAGAATCTAAATTTAAATCCAAAATAAAACAATTTTTCTATTATACTTTATTTATCTCTCAACCAAATTTAGTTGTAGATTACCCTATTCCTTTGTAGATTACCAAAATATTGTAATAATGTTAATTGAATGTGTATAAAAAATTACTATGTATGCACATAATAAAGTTGGCTGCCGCCGAGAAGAGAGAAAAAGAAAAAGAAGCAAGATTTGTATGAAAGCAAAAAAGCAAGATTTGTTTGAATTGAAAGATAACATTTGAAAAGTGAAGAGATTATAAAAGTAATTTTGAATCTAAATAAAGGAGACAAGAAGTGTTTTTCAAAAAATAAAAATAAAAATAAAATACACAGTGCAGTTGTGATTACTACTTATATAGTAGTGGTGCTCCAACGCAAGCTAAAAACGTTAAGCACAAAGCACATCAAATACACTAACTTTTCTTCTTTTCTTTTCATTTCATTTCATTTCATTCACTTCACATGACTCGTCCCTTCAGATTTCTCGGCGAGCTCAACTCGTCTTCCTCCCATTCACCTGACTCAACTGTCGTCGATTCCGATTTCGTCGTCATCCTCGCCGCTCTCCTCTGTGCTCTCATCTGTGTTCTAGGTCTTGTCGCCGTCACCCGCTGCGGTTGTCTCCGTCGCCTACGTCTTTCTTCAACCCCAAACGCTTCTCCAGCTGCACCTCCAGCTGCTGCCAATAAAGGTGTCAAAAAGAAGATTCTCCGTTCTCTTCCAAAGCTCACAGCAACAGAAGAATCCGCGGTGAAATTCTCCGATTGTGCTATCTGTTTAAGTGAATTCACCGCCGGAGATGAAATTCGAGTGTTGCCTCAGTGCGGACATGGCTTCCACGTGTCTTGTATTGACTTATGGCTCAGATCTCATTCGTCTTGTCCTTCTTGCCGTCAGATTCTGGTAGTTTCTAGATGCGATAAGTGCGGCGGGATTCCTCCTCCCGCAACCACAACTACGACGGCCGGGTCCAGCTCTACGCCGGATTGTGAAGCTAGATTAAAGGTAAGGGAGGATGATGAAAACAGATTCTTGCCATAGATTTGGTATTCAAAATTAGAAACTCCTTTTCATTTCTTTGTATGGTTTCAAATCTGTATATATTAATTACAATTAATTAATGAATGTTCCAAAAGGATTATCACAAGATTGTGTCGTGTGTAATAATTTTTTAATATTTGAACATAAATTAGTTAATGAGTAGGGTTTGTTGCATTCTAAGTAAGCTCAACTCAAGTGAAGGGGATTGAATTCGGTTGTTAAATTGTAAAAAAGGATCAATATTACAGCTTTCTTTCTTTCTTTCTTTCTTTTATGATTCAATTTTGGTCTGTCTTTCATCGAATGTATGTTTTCAGCAAGCACTCCAAGGTCGTTGTTGAGAAAAGGGAAATTTAATTATATTGCTTGTTATTCTAAAGTTTGTAAATTGTAATTGTATTGAAGGAAAAAAAAAGAGGAGGGAATAAGATTAGTGGATTGGTAACATGAATATTTAATTAATTGGTGTACAGTGTAAAAAGGTTATACATTATAAAAGAATTGGATTCGCAGCCATTGGGGATATCCACCACCACAGTCAAGCAAGCTATTTGAACGTCGGTCTAGATAGATTCTCTGACCAAATAATTTAGATCCCCTTGAATAAAATAAATCGCAAATTATGAATTGCTCGCAGATTGTACTCATCCTGTTACGGCGTTGTAGATTTGACCAGTTTGATTTTGGTCAAGATAGTTCTTGTTTTTGGTTTGTTTAATTTCTAGTAAAATCAAAACACAGACCATCTATAGGGTATGAAGATGACATGATCAAGATCTTTTGATTAGGCTCTTAAAAAATATCTTTAGATTAGGGGATATGTCAAAAAAATTCATACATTTAGATAAAATCTATATTGCATATTATATGCATCGGCCATTCAATTTCCTCATTAGACTACTTAACCGGACACCGGATGAATATTATTTAGTAAAGAATGTCCTAAATTTTGAGAGTGACTTATTATTTAGGAACATAGTGTTATTTTCTCATGGTACCCTCGTCCTTTAAATTGGTGAATACTTTTGAAAATAGTGATTTAAATTTTTTAAAAAAAGTTGAATTTGCTGATTTTCAACGTAATATTTGTATATTTAAGCGAGGAGTATGGAGGTTGTTTCAAAACAGAATGGTAACAAAAGACAACCTATGTAAGGAAGGATTGCAGAAGTGAATAATCTGTGAATCATCTAATATTTTGAATGTCTAGAGTTAATCTGGTATGGTTTGGAGTTAAATCGGTATTACACATGACTCATTTTTGTGTATTAGGAAAGCTTGGAATGATAAAATTTTAAAAAATAGAGTTGTCCGTGGAGGCTTTATTGGAGAAGGTAAAATTGGTTATGAAGCTGCTGGTTTTTGCTTAAATGGATCATCCGTTTATGGTTATATCACATAGGTTTTCGGCAGCAACACTGAAAGTATAGTAAGTGTGTTTTTTCTCTTTTATTTGAGTTTGAACCGAAACTCCAACTCCAATTATCGGTTAACTAAAACAACCTAAGTTCCCCAACTCATGTGTGTTGTCTACATAAAATTCTTAGTTCCCTTCTCTAAAAAAATTTTAATGAAAAATGTTAAGGATTAATTGTTACATTTTTTTTTTCTTTGCCACGACTTGAATCCTATAAACTCAAAAAAAAATTATTGTTAATTCAAACCAATTAAACTATCCAACTTCAAAGATAAAAACGGTCCCTTCTCTGATTGGCGTATTAAACAAGTGATGATTGGGCAATGAAGAATTTTGGTAATTGTTAACAAGGTAGTAGCTTCTTGTTCGTTGAATGATTGGGATACTTTGTAGTGAGAGAATCGAGAATCTTCTGAATGTGCTAGGTGGTGGAAATGTCCTATTAGAATTAGAATAAGATCATAGTGATAGTATTACGGTGGAAATTGGGTGGAGGAGGGTGGACCGTTGCTGCTGGAAAAGGTGGGATAACCTGGACCTATCAAATTTACTATGGTATCACTGTGCTTATGTCACTGTTATCGTGCCGTCTAAAGTAAAGCATATATATTGATATTGATTTGACGACAGTGATAAAATATACTACTGGATTATTATTTAACATTTTAAAACCAACAAAATAAACACCTACTAATTAAGTAAAATTAGTGCTACAGTCTGCTGGAATAAAGTTTTTAAGAACTATCGTGAAAAACAATATTTAAAAAATATGTATTTTTTGTTACAATATTTCATTGATTATAAGTTTGTAAATAAGTAAATATACTTGCATAAATTAGCAGTGGTGTCTTACTTTTTTTTTATTTATCGTTGATTTGATTTATGTACTTAAATACGGTTTGATTTCATTTTATGGGAAAAAAATCCAAGTCCTACATGATAAGAAAGATGTCCATCACCATAAAAACTGGTTTTGTAATGATAAATGAGCTAAATATAAAAACCTAATAAATTTCGTTTAAAAATTGAAAATGTGTCTATTTATATTTTTATACGTACACAACATTATAGCTCTTTGAATTGTATGCATAAACTTTTCATACATTTTGCGTGGTTCTTTTTTTATTGTATATCGTATCACGTCTTGAAACATTATTCTTCATTTCATTCATTGCTAATGCATACTATTAATGAACTCAAATAAACAATAGTTTTTTCGTGGCATGTATGAGCCATAGAATCTTCAACCTTCTTTATTTGTGGATGGGATTCTCAAATCTCATCATGGTCATGTGTAGGGTTCGGAATTGGCCAGACCGGTCTACAAGGACCTATGGTTTGGTCTATTTTGGTCTGGTCTGGTCTGGCCTGTTTAGTAGATAAGTTTGGTCTGACCTGACCTGTTTAGTAGATAAGTTAGGCTTAGACTTTCAGAAAAGTCTGTCAAACCTAATAGGCCGATCTATTAATACTTATTTATTTAAAAATGTTTTTTATATTAAAATAATTGCATATATTAAAAATATAAACACATTTTTTCTCTATCTATTAGTCCCTTAATAAGCTTTGTTGCTATAGACTTTTAAGTATGTTTTAATCTAATTAAAATTTACTTGTAATGAAATAGGCTTTTAAGTAGGCTTTAAGGTCTTTTAGTCTATTTAGTAAGCCAAATGAAATATTTGATGACCTTAATGTAAAGTAGACATGTAAGTAGGCTTTCATATCAGTCCAGACTTTTAAATAAGTCAAACCAAACTATGCCCAAACTCAAGCTTGTAATTTTTTTTTTAGGCCAGGTTTAAACCGGCCTTATTCCCACCCATAGTCATGTGCATGGTGGATTTGAATATGGACACGCCACTTTGACATAAATGAGTCAACCAAAGATCTCAATTCAAAGGTTAATACGACAATGTACTGAATATAGAAGACAACATGAGCGGCTAATGATAGAAGCAAAAGTCAATCACAAAAACCGAATATTCTTAGAAGAAGGGGTTGTAGTATTTGAGTGCTACTACTGCCTTCACCACCAAATCAAATACCGAACACACTAACTATCATTGTCGGTTTGACTTGTTCATGCAATCAAAATAAAATTTGGCCACGCAATAGTAGAAGTAGTGCCTTTGTTTGTTTATGATTTTTATTTTCACGTTTGGTTAATTTGTTTATGATACAAACTTTTCAAAGCTACTTACAAGGCAGGAGGACACTTGTAAGATTTTTTTCTTTTGAGTAAAGGACACTTGTAAGAAATGTTTAGTTCCACATCTTAATTACATGTGAAAACACTAGGGATGTAAAATTATGGATGAAATCAAAGTCGAGGTAAAGTAATTAAAGTCTTTGCCAGCTAACATAAATTTATTTTATCATAAGTAGACATAAAAAAAAATCTATGTTATACATTCATAGTAGTTTCATCTTGACCAGATAATTTAAGTTATTCAGATAGATCTAAAGCAAATTTTAATATATGAAAAAACTATTAATATATGTTTGTAAATCTAGAATAAAGATTTTAATTACTTTACCTTTTAAATCGACTTTGGTTTCATCCATACTTTCACCTTCCTAAAAAAACATCGCTCATAGAATATACCAACCCGTTTTAATGCCTTCAATTTTTTAGGTGAACACTTTGATACTCTAAAATTAAATGGAATACATATATGTTATCATCTAATTATTTATTAACATGTCATTTTTATATCATTCTAAAATGAATTAGTTTTGTCCATAAGTTCTGACTCAACTGATAAAAATATCAAAATTGTTAAGTCAAACTTCATAATCGAAATTAGACAACGACCGCGGTACTAAAATATGTTAGCTTTTAGTAATTTTGTTATTTCGTCAATCAACACAAAAATTAATTTTAGCGACATGGTGCCGAATGTTCAACTAATTGGTGGTACTAAAAAATTCTCCATTAAAAAAGGAATCAAATTAAAGTTGTCCATATCAAAATCTAGGGATAGTAACGAGAAGTTGATAACACACTTAAGCTCAATAATCAGATAATTAGGGCGAATATAGTGATGTTACTAGTATTCTAAACGAGATCATTGAATTAATAAAGTGATTCCGTCTGATGATTTATTTCTTGTCTTTACCTAACAGGAGAATGGACACGATTTCGAATTCTATTAATGATAACCACTCAGTCACATTTTGTTACTTTTTGTGTGTTTAGTTTATTATCATTGTTTTAGTTTAATCATAATCACCCATGTGTTCCTTAATTCCTTTTATCTTAGTGACTATAAAATATATAAAAGTATACGACCTCTAATAGAAAACTATACACTTGTAAAAGGAAAAGGAGAAACCAATTCAACCCACTTCCACAATGAGCATCGTGTACCATATTCATATGGTAATGGTAAGTCATAAGTGGGAGATTTTAACAGAGTATTCCACTTGTATAAAGAGATTAATGTCTAGGTAAAATAAAACGTAAAATAAATATTACTAGTATAAAATTTAGATTATAAGAAAAATTATTTTATGCCAGTTTATACATAAAAACAAAAGATTACCTTTTTTTTTTGTTGTTAAAATGCTAATTTATCCTTGTTGTCTCTCTTTATTATTTTCTTACCTATAATTGTGTTGCTTCTCTTCTAACATAGTGCTCTTATTATCATTCATTTCGTTGCTCCTTCTTACAATCTTTCTTGCTCTTGACTGCAATTATCTTGCTATTATATATAATATTTGTTGCTATGTTTTTATTGCTCTTTGTTATTTATAATATTCGTTTCTGTCTTGTGTTGTTTTTTTTTACATCCCACTCGTGAATTAACATTTTTGTGTTATTTATTATCTTGCTATTATATATAATATTTCTATTGCATTGATTTGTAATTTATATATACAATCTAATATTTATTAAAGTTATTATAAATATTTTTGTAGAGCAATTTTAAATATTTTTCTAGAGTTTAATTTTTATAAATATTTTGTTATGTTAGATTGATCATAAAGATCAAAAAATTGTTATCGATATAAATGATTTCACTCGACTTATTTGGAAGTCTAAGGGGTATTGAATTTGATATATCTTTCCAATACCTCTACAAAATTCCTTGAAATCATTTGCAAGTGCACTTTCAAAAACCAATGAGTTCCAATATGGATTGAACTAGTAATGAAGAATAATCTAGCAAGCATACATGATTGTTTGTTTTTAATTAGTGTGAAAATTTTAGGTGGAAAAGTGGGTCTTTTTTTTACAAGATGCAAACTTCATCCAATAATGAAAACCAGGGTCAATACAACGTCCACATTTTAAGTCTACCGCAAATAAAATGACTACAAACCCTAAGTCAGTCAAACAACATCAACAAGATCAAAAATCAGAACAACAGAAACATGGTGTAGTAGGAATCAATCGAATCTAGAATAAACCCGAACTAAACTCGAGCAAATTACATGGTTTGAAAAATGGGTCTTGCTGTGGGAATGCAATAATGTCAAATATCTTGAGCGAAAAATTTGCCACCTAGTGAAGACTGCTCGAGAGAATTAGTTTTTGTAGTTACGTGTAGAAGATATCCGGTTCACACCCAAAAAAAATAAAATTAAAATCAAACAATATATATGTCCCGTTTTAATTTCACGCTCTTCTCGACCCATTGTTTTCCTCTTCTCTTATTATCTTCTCTATTTCATGGTTTTTTGAAGCAACATATTATACCCTTTTCTTAGACAATATAATGTCGGTTCTAACCATGCTTATAGTACAATTGCACGTTGTTGGACTCCACTTGTTGAGTCTCTCTCTCTCTCTCTCTCTCTCTCACACACACACACACACACACACACAAACGTGTGTGCATGTGTTCAAGGGCAGTAAGTGCGCGCGCATGTATACTTTGAGCAAGGCACTCCAAATCTCAGAGAAGTACATAACTACCGACATTGACTATCATTCTAATAATTATCAAGGAAGATACATTATCTATGCTAAAGTCGACATCTATGACAGGTATGTAACCATTGAAGAGAGCAAAATTTGTGTTCTCTTGTATGGTAATGGCCCTGCAAACACCATTGTCGCTAGACTCTCATAAAGGACTCGAAATGCTGCAAAATTAGTGAAAGTTATGATATTAATTATATTAGTTTAGCTAATTAAGCTTACGTGAATTAGTTTTTTGATATTGATAAAAATGTGCATGCAACCATCCTTGATAAACATTTCATTGCCAAGTCCATTACATTTGACCTGGTCCTGAATGTGAGCAAGAAGTAGCACATGATATATATGGGTGATCCATCAACACTCTTTAATTGTGCATTTCGTGTTTACCAAGACACATTGTGCATAAATTAAGGCCATCAATTCTATCACAACTATGAGATCACAAAAATTATTAATTTTCATATTTGGTGTGTCAACTACCTTGATCTACAACTCTATGATCTTTGTGAGGAATCCCAATCCAAAACAAGAGAATGTTGTGGTGGAAATGGCATATAGAGGAACATTTCCACTAATGGAATAGTCCTCCAACATTGCTTCATCATATATGATGTTGAACTCTTACTTTATATGTTGACGACAAAGACTTACTTAGCAAGGCCATGAAAGGCATTTCGAAGGGAATTCTTTATTAACAATAATATAGTAATTTTATTCAATGATATGGATATATGATTTTGAACTCAAGAGAACCAACCACTGAAAACTCTTACTTCGCTTAGTTTGGAAACACTAGACTTGGTGTTAATGCTACATCAAAGGTCAAATGGGAAAAATGTCTTATTATCAAGGATGATGACTGTAGACTCAAATAGAATAGAGTAAATTACACTCCCCTCCCCTCAAAGATGCTTGAAATACACTCCCCTCCCCTCTTATGTTAAAATATACAATTTCCTCCCTTGAAAAATAAAATTTACACTCCCCTCCCTTATAAGATGCTTGAATTACAACCCCCTCCCTTGATAATTAAATATACATTACACTTTAATCTATTTTAACATAAATAAATATTTTTATGATATATATTAATTTTAAACCACCCTTTAAGAAAAATTAATTCATTTCTTTATAATTTAAATGTTAATGATAATTAAATTTAAATATTTTGCTATTGATTTTATAATTTAGAGTTTAAAATTAACTTTTAAATAACCATGGTTTATTGTCGTTAGTAATTTTTCACATATTTTAATTTTATTTTGGCTTGTTTCATATTTTATAATAGGGTTTAAAACTACATGTTAATGAAATTGTGAATAAAAAATAGCAAAAAAATATGTATTCAATTTTTTATTATGTTAAAATAGACCTGCAATATTGTTATTTTCGAAGTGTATTAGATTATTATTTTTTTGCTAGATTATTAAAAATAAAAAAATATATATTGAGGGAGTAAAGTGTAGATTTTAGAGTAAATTACACTCCCCTCCCCTCAAAGATGCTTGAATTACACTCCCCTCCCCTCTTAAGTTGAAATATACACTTTACTCCCTCAATATTTTTTTTATGTTAAAAATTATGCTCCCCTCCCTTATAAGATGCTTGAATTACAAACCCCTCCCTTAATAATTAAATATGCACTACACTTTAATCTATTTGAACATAAATAAATATTCTCATAATATATATTAATTTTGAATCACCATTTAAGAAAAATTAATTCATTTCTTTATAGTTTAAATGTCAATGATAATTAAATTTAAATATATTGCTATTGATTTTATAAATTAGTGTATAAAATTAACTTTTAAATAATCATGCTTTAATGATTTTAGTAATTTTTCATATATTTTAATTTTGTTTTGGGTTGTTTCATATTTTATAATAGGGTTTAAAACTACATGTTAATAAATTTTGAATAAAAAATAGCAAAAAAATATGTATTCAATTTTTTATTATATTAAAATAGACCCACAATACTATTTTTTTAAGTGTGATAAATTATTATTTTTTGTTAGATTATTAGAAATAATAAAAAAGAATATTGAGGGAGTAAAGTGTAGATTTTAACATAAGAGGGGAGGGGGATGTAATTCAAGCTTCTCTTAAGGGGAGTGAAATTTATTCTAATATGTTTTGAATAAGAGGGGAGGGGAGTGTAATTTACTCAATAGAATAATATATAGTTATATTATTAGCATCATATACTTATAGGCAATATTGTATATTTATAGAATCCTTGGTTGTCAAATATGTAATAATGCTGGTGTAGTAAGAGTCGACTCATTTTACCCACCACTTTTGCTTGCTCGGGTTGGAATATTTAACCATCAATCCAATTTTTTTATTTTAAAACTTTTTTATATTATATTACATATTATATATATAAGTATCGTGGCATAAAACAAAGTTTGTTGTTTTCCGTCATCGGTTTTATGATTGGTGCCAAAACCCTTCTTATGTTTGGGTGACGGCTAATTGTTATTATTTTTGTTGTAAATTTTTATCTATCCTTTTTAACATATCTTGTGTTGGGATAGTCCGGTGGTCTGAATATATTTCATTTTGATTTCTTAAAAAAAATAAAAAAAATACATTTTAAAACATAAATGATCAAATTCAAAAGAAAAAATTAATAATAATTAAGTGAAGTGACTATCTATGTAATTGTAATTTTGTGAAAATGAAAAGTGTTTGGAAGAGGGAGCAATAGCAATAGAAGGACAACGAATGGATTGAGTTGTGAGCAAACAAAGCAAAGCATGGCGTCAATTTGGACACTTCACTTTCACTCGCTTTCTGTTCGCGTAAGTATCTCTTCAATTAGGTTTCAATTTCACACAATCATTCTTAATTTTTAACTCTCAAACTTTCAAAAATGTAGCCTTTTTGCCCCTTTTTCATCGGTAGCAGTAATAGCACCAGAAGAAGAAGAAGAACTATCTCTACCCATCGCTTCCTTATCACAAATGGAATTTCAACCCAACAATTCAAACAACAATGCATCACTTCCATTTCCAAATTTCATCATCAACTTCTTACTTCTATTTCAATCCCAATGCCACAATTTCTGGTAGGGTTTCATTTCACACTTTAATTTTGTTCATTTCTTATTTTAATTCAAATTAGGGTTTTTATGGGATTCGATATGTATTCTGTAGATAAATCGAAACATTGGAATCAATTTACCGATTTGGGTCTGTGTTGCGGTTGTGATTTTGGTTGCTTCTTTGAGGGCTCTTTCCAGATTTTCAAGGAAAAAAGAACGTCCTGGTTCCGTAGCTGATCTTGTTAGACGCGGTCAATTGAGATCGGATAGAAGAGGCATGTATGTATGATTTTATTCAACACTCATTTATTGTTATCTATTATCTATCTGCACAATGCCTAGATATATCAATTTAGATAATTGCATATTTAGATAGGCGGTTAGTGTGGCAGAAAATCAGTGTGTGTGCCTATGTTTGGATTTAGCAAAAGCCACACTTTAGAGCTTGAACAAAATTATGAATGCCACCGTGATTTTGCCAAACTAACCAATAATCCAAATATGTAGTTAGTGCTGTTTGAGTCGTGCGGCTAATCTTATCCCTGGTGACCCACTTTTATACCCAATTTGCCTGGTGCATGTTTGGATTCACTTTTTAAAAGGCAGAAGTGATTTTTGGTGCTTAAAATTTTAGATGCATATAATTCGTCTTGATGTATTTTCAAATAGAATTGCTTTTGCCTTAGATTTGGATTATAAAATTGTAGTTGAGACTTGAGATTTTGAACTTTTGTCTTTAAACGTGATTTTTAGCGTCAAATTTATTGTTCAACTCACTCTTCTGTAAGTATATTTAAATATAAATCACTTTAAATTCAACTCATTTTTAACAAAAATTAATTTATTCAAATCATTTTTTCCCACTACAGAACCAAACACAACATTAAACTCTCTTTTACAAAAGAAATATACATGAATGTAGAATGATAACAGTATATATTACTACTAGGTAGCGAGTTTTTCTATTGAGTTTTAGCTTCCCGTTATTACATTGTTGTCTTTCTACATCTTTGTGTGCGTGTTTTTCAGATCAAGGAATCTCAAATATGAAGATCCATTTGATAATCCCTTGGTCAAGGTTAGCAAAAGCAAATCAAGTGTAGAGATGTGTGGAAAGGTTTACCGGTTAGCCCCTGTCACACTTACTCAAGAGGAACAGGCGGTTCACCAGAGAAGGAGATCGCGTGCGTATCAGTGGAAGCGTCCCACAGTTTTCCTTAAGGAAGGAGACTCAGTTCCTCCAGATGTTGATCCCGATACAATCAGGTGGATTCCTGCAAATCATCCCTTTGCAACCACCTCTACAGATATCGGTGAGGACTTTGCACACAAAAATGTTAGTCAAAAGCATGGAGTTCCTTTCCGTATTCAAGCTGAGCATGAGGCCCTGCAGAGAAAGCTTGAAGCCCTACAAAATGTAAGTCTTAGCAGAATAAGGAATTTTAACAGTCCTATGTTTGATACGGTTTTAGAAGTTGTTGTGCAAATGCCATGTCTTTATCCTAGTTGCTAAGGATTTGGGGGTTTCGCTTTTGGCTTTCAAGCTGACACTCACTGAGTTCTTGTTTTCAAAATTCAACACTGATTCAACTTTTACGAAACGAAATACAAAACATTAGACACAACATAGGCACACGCATCAACACAAGTGATGTCTAAAAGATATAGGACATTGAGACACTAGTGGAGACTTATCCTGACATTTTTGGAAGTTATTTAAAAGATATAGGCCATTCAAGTGTCAAGTCATATTTGAGTAATAGCCGTGTCCAAGTAATGTCTGAATAAAAAAAATTAATGGACCCCTAATGAAGAGTGTACGATACATTTTGGTATCAGAATCATGTCCAACACTCTTACACCTCATGTAGAAGTAGCATGTGCTTCATAGGTTTTTACCCTCTATTTTAATTGTCAGAAGGTTTTTACCCTCTTACTATATCATAAATCCAATTTAAATTAGTCCTTGTTAGCTTAGCTCAGTTGGTAGGGACAATGTATAATATATGCAAGGTCTGAGGTTCGAACCTTGGCCACCACCTAAAAAAAAAAAATCCAATTTAAATTTAACCAAGAATATCAAGAAATTGGCTGACTACTTTTACCACTCACCTTTTGTATTATTTATTCTGCAGGAAGAGGAACTCAATAAAGTAGTGATAAATCCTATCAATGCTAAAGAATTTGAGAGACCATTCAACTCCCATGGCAGATTAAATGATCATGCAGAGAAGAGCTCTTTAAACAATCAGGTGAAAGATCCCCTCTCCTCAAAATTAGACAGCAGTCCGAATAACTCTGGAAGTGCATCATCATCTGGAGAAGATCAGAATCTTAAACTTTGAATTTTTTCTTAGGCAGGCTATAAATCTCGGTATAAATATAGATTTCAATTTGCTAAAAATTTTGTACTATCATCGGTGAGCATTGGAACTGTCTATTTGTATAGCTGAGGACTGTAAATATAATTGTATTGCTGCTGCTTTGCTAATAACGCTGTTACCCAGATTTCATTAGGAGTTTCCCACACCGTGCTCTGAGGCCAACTTATTCCAAATGCAATCTCCATGAAAATCATCTGACTTTTTTTTGTTGAATGCAAAGTAGCTTGTTTGTTTGTTAAATTAAACAGCATTTTCTCCTTTGTCCAGATTTTAACCCAGGAAACACCTTTCCCCACACTACCCACCCGCAAGTACACGTGACATTGTAGTTGGCTAATGTCACTCAAGTGCTACCCCAAAGTGAAAAACACAAATTTCACTGTTGACGGGCAGACACCAAAAAAAGATAATTTGAAATCACATATGTACAAGAGGTATCCATGTAAGATTCGTTAACTAGGAAATTAAGTTTGGTTTTAAAGAATCACCTGATATTAAATTGCTGTGATTAACTTTTAAAGAACAGCCAATTGGACATCAAAATAGACACCGTACATTAGTGTTTATCTCTTTTTTTATTTATATTTTAATTTTCTATAACTTACACATTTTAAAAATACATATAAGAAAACAGAAGACGACTACTACTACTGTATTTGATATCACAATTTTGATGTATATAAATCATTTTCTAATATTAAATAATGTGATCAAAGGTGAAGCCTCAATGTTTTATTTTATGCAAAAACGATGTTAGCTTGATTGCTTGACTTTGATATGACCCTTTACTATCACAATTTTGATGTATATAAATCATTTTCTAATATTAAATAATGCGATCAAAGGTGTAGCCTCAATGTTTTATTTTATGCAAAAACGATGTTAGCTTGATTGTTTGACTTTGATATGACCCTTTACTTTATAAGAAAAAAAAAACCAACAAGATATCACCACTTTCCGGAAAGCAGTCACTAGGAATTCAATTCGGAAAGGAGTCGCTAGGAATTCAATTTGAAATGATAAAATATATTTGCCACTAACATGCTTTCCCATTTTTGGCTTTTAGAAGCTTCGGTTGCAGTTGGTAACTTTAACTAACGATATTGGTATAATTATTGTGACAATTTTTTTACTATCATTTTTTTAACAAAAAAAGGGGAGAGAAAGAGTAAAAATACAACGAGAGAGTATGAGAGTTATTCAAATTTTTTTATTTTTATAAAATAGTTATACAAATGTCATTTCTCGTAGTATTTAAAAGTCACCGCAATGATGAAATAGTGTTTTATGTGGTCTATTGATCACTTAAAATTTATTCAAAATCTCAAGGACGGTTGATGTCGTTACTTTAAATATAAACTAAGAATCATCTAGGTTCTTACGATTGATATGGTAACTTGATTGATATTGATTCAACAAAAACAAAAGAAAATGAATATAATTCAAATTGGAGCATCAATATTAGTTTTTTTTTATCAAACCAACATCAATTTGGTCATTGTATTTATTTTTATCGAACTAACATCAATTTGGTCATTGGATCAATCATGAGTACAAATAATATTACAAACTTCTAATAGAAACTTAGAATCATCTAAGTTCTTACAATTTATACAATAACTTGATTGATATTGATTCAATCAAATAAAAGAATATAAATCAATTTTAAACATCAATCTTAGTTTTTCTTATTTCTTTTATGGAACTGATATCAATTTCGTCCTTGTCAATTTGATCATTATATTAATCATGAATATAAGCAGTACTACTCTAAATTTTGCTTGTCGCTATCACATGAGAAGTTTCCTAGAAGCCGACCATTCAAAAATAGAAATTAGGTATGTGAATACCTAAAACTTGGGAAGCTTTGATAAATAAATTATTATAAGTGGAAGTAAAGTTGCACTTTCTTGACACGGAATTATTATTATCCTATCCTATAAGTGTAAAGCAGACAAGAATTGGTGTAAAGAAGTGGTTATCATCCCTTTGATACGTAAAGACGTTTATAAGAAAATCAAAAAGTTGACCTAAAAGAAAAGGAAATCTAAAGTAAAGGAAAAAATAAACAGAATTGAGGTTGTCATTAGAGGAAGTAGCCGCCAGCCACCATTTTCTTTAAAAAAGGTATGCCGCCTCTGGTCAGTGTGACTGGCTAGTTCTCAGTGGCCACTAAACAATATACTAATGCGTATTACATATATCAGAGGCCACATAACAGTTGAACCCAACAATAGTTTGTGTTTGATTATGATAATGAAAGAAAGTCAAATATAACTCAGATTTTACCATGCCGATTGTCAAGAATTTAATCCTTGAATTCAAAAAGAAGGATTTTATTTAAGGGAGCAAACTTATCCACCCTCACCTAAATAACAACACGTATTTATGAAAGTATACATGCAGACGACACAAAAATACTACATTTGCCCGAAAGTACATGTCTAGACAGCAAACAAACTACTTATCTGGAATACTCACATAGTGACTTGGTTGGAAAAAATTTCTCCCTTATTTAATCAAGAAGTTCAAATTGATATTTAATTACATAAGTGCATGTGCCTGTTTGTCATAGATTTAAAATAAAAATTATTTCTCCATTGTATTCTTAAAAATGTTTTTTTTTTTGGAAATTTGCCTAAAAATAGTAGAAGTTATTTCAAGTTCATTTATAAGTTAAAAGATAATTTCCCTCAAAAAAAAAGTTAAAAGATAATTTTGCATTTACTAACTTAATATTCATTGTAAGAGATTTTAAATGATAAAAATCACATTTTTTTCAAATAGATATCTCTCAAAAATGATTTTGGCTTTAATATGTATTTCGTCCTTGCAATTATGGGTCGCTTAAAAATTGATCTCTGTAATCGCTAATCCTTGCAAATTAGTCTTGCAATGTTTAATCATTTAAAATTTCGTCCCTTGACCCAGTTAATGACTTTCATGTCAGCTGATTACTGACGTGGCAGTGAGACTCAACAATTTTGGTTATGAATAGACGAAAATACCCCTATTTTCTTCATCCTCTTCTCCCTTCACCTTCATCTTCCATCACCATCCTTTGATATTCATCCAAACCCAAGAACAATGTTTCAATTACCACTAAACCACTTTCACTCTCTTCATAATTTTGCACTATACAGTTGCTAAAAAAGAAAAAAAAAACCCATCTTCATCGCCAGATCCAACAGAAACAGTGAAAACGATGGAAACGGAGAAAGTGAAAACGATGAAAAATTTCATCATCCAAAGAAAGTAAACAAAATGATGAAATACTTAGAATGACATTTTAAGAAAAGCTAATCAAACCAATTTTTCATTTGAAGTTTTTTTAAAAAAATTTGCTACAAAAATTGTAGCAAAAATCATTTTTAGAAAAAGCATATAACAAACTATCAGCCCAAAATTCTCCTTACCACGTCATGAGGAAAACTCATTTCTGGGATTTCTGAAGTTTGCTGTACTATACGGCACTCCTAGTCAAAGGCCAACTAGGAAAACTCATTAAACTGCGCATCAAAGGCTTTAGACATGCACATTCAGTCGAAAATCCAGAAGGATATTTCCAATTTTCACATTCAAAATTTTATATGAAAGAATAATATTTCAGCTAGAAGATATCCTCCTTAAGATAACCTTATGACAAGCAAAATCTATAAATAAGAAAGATGGTTGCTTTGGCAACTAAAGTCACACATGTATATAAACAATTTCTGTCACTCGTTCTTGGCAGCTGCAGACTGCCTTGAACCAACAGAAAAGAATTCAGTGATGACTTCAAGGGGCATGCCTTTTGTTTCTGGAACCTTCAGATACACAAATACCCAGGAGATGCAACACACAACAGCATAAACTCCGAAGACACCGGCCAGTCCTAAAGAGCTGAGCATCACAGGAAGCGAGTAGGTGACAATGATGTCTCCAATCCAGAACACTAACGCACAGATAGCAATGCAGAGCCCACGCACTCTAGTAGGAAATATCTCTGAGCAAAGGATGTTTGGAATTGGTCCATAACCCATGACAAAGAAGCAAAAATAAACCACAACGCATACAGTTGAGATTGCTGCATGGACAACACTGCCAAAATCTATTACGCTTCCAAGGACCAATATAACCAGTGACACTATCAGCACCGGAATTGTGACAAGTAGTAACTGCCTGCAAATGGCACAGATTGAGTTAGCATTTTGCAAATGTGTTTCTGAATTAAATTATTTTGCAAATGTGTTGCCTGCAAATGACACTTATTTTTGTAAAACAAGTTATATATTTTTATTAAAATCACAATAGATAAATTTTAATACCCTCCACCGTGAATGCCGACACACACTAATGGCTAAATATGCAACTTGGTTTGAGTGACCAGAGCCTGTTCACGTGTCTAGAAAAAACTGGTGCTCTTACTACTTAGTTTTGGAATAATCATTGAAGAAACCAATAGGGTTTAACTTCAACTGGAGTTCTTTTTTCCCTTGTTAGTTATGCTTCAGCTTTACTTTTGTTTTACTCAAGAAAATATAAAGGAAAAAACAGAAGAAACATGAAAGACTGCAATTGGTTCAATACAAAATATTATTCTTAGTACCTCTAAGAGAAGGCAGACAAGTTTATCAATAGATGGCTTTACCCAGCATATAATAATTCTACCATTCAGTCATGAAAAAGATTATGATAGCATAACATCCAATAGGATGTGTTGTATACCTCTAGGATATCAATGAAGATTCTATTTCATTTTTTTTTTGGACAGTGAAGATTCTATTTCATATTAATGAGGTATCAATTGTGGGAATATTATAATAATAAACCATCAATTTAATTCGTCAACTATGATAGTCCCTCTTTTAAAAAAAAAACTATGATAGTCCCTGGGAATATTTAAAAAAGATTATATTAAAATCATATCAATTTAGTCCCTAACATCTTAATAGAAGGGGCGAAATTGATTGATTTCAAATGCGTTAGAGACTACTTACTATATCTGTATACTTTACGGACTAAGTTGGAGAGAGAGTGATGGTTTATAGATTAAATTGATGGTTTATTCTAAAGAAGGTTTTTTCCACTAAATGCTAGCAAAAGAAGATTTCGTCAAATATTTGATCTAAAAAACAAATAAACAGAGAACACACACCTTCTGCCAGTGACATCCATAAGCCTCATGGCTAAGCCTATAGAAGGAAGCATCAACAAGGTTGTGACAGCACTTATAAGAAAAGATGAAGACGTTGAGCTCAGGCCCAAATCTGCAAGAAGAACTGCAACACCCGCCTCTTCAAGGATTTGAGGAGTGTAATACAGAACTCCATTTATCCCCGAAAACTGCACAAACAGGGAGAATTAAGTGTTGATCATCAATTAGAAGAAACATAACACTAAATTTATGCGGCAAACTGAAAAAGACACTGTGAATTAAGCTTGGAATATTATGGTTATACAAACTTCGCTAACATTGCATACTCAAAGAAAAGAGCAAAGAATTATGTATCACTTATCTTATTCTCCAGTCAAATTAAGTATGCTGTTTAAATTTTTTCAGCTAATATTTTACTATCTCTGAAAATTTTAACACGAGCATCATTATTAAAACTCTACATTTTCCTTGTAAATTACTTGGCAGCAGCAAGCACTGCTACAAGATCAGTAATTGCCAATTCAAGTGCTATGATAAACACTAATAACACAATACTCTTCAAAGCAGAAGGTTATATGTAATTTAGAAAACCCATCCTCCCCCAACACCAAAAAAAGAAAAGGAAAGAAAAACACCAGAAAGTGAAGGTAAGCATGGTTTAAATAACAAAATGATGAATGCGAAAAATACCAGATCCCCCTCTTTCCACCATTATAATAAACAAGGCCAACGGAAAAGAAAATTCTGAATAGTAATGACAAGTTACCTGCTGAAGAAGTTGTATTCCAATCCCAACAATCAATGCATGCTTGACCCCTGGTTCAAGAAGAGCCTCCCAAATGGGCCCTTTTGAAGCAGTCTTAGATGGGTGAATCATTGCAGGCCCAACTGGTTGTTCACCAATTAGCTCCTTGGAGTAAAGAGCTGGTTGGCTAACCAAGGCAGCTGCCTGGACAAAGTCACCTTCACCAGGAATTGATACCATGGATCCACGTCGAGATCCAGAAACCCCCACTCCTTCCTCATGCAGATAAATCCTTTTAAACTCCCCTTGCTTTTTTCCATCCTCACCTTTCCCAGACCATTTCCATGCAAGCTGCCAACCACCTCCAATACCGGTACTACCAACTGGCTCACCTGACTCTTGCATGAGACTACTGTGGCGCCTCATGCTATTCAGCAAACTGCCATGGGAAGGAGGAGGCGGCAAGTCTTTCTCAAGACTTGTTGTTTGACGTGAGATTAAAGGACTGTGCAAATCGTCATCGGAGTCCCCAGCAGCACCATCTGACACATAGTCCTCACCTTCTCTTTGTAGGCTCTCTTCATCCCAATGTTCAGTTTTAATATGAGGCTCAGCTGTGCTGAACATGCTTCCAAAATTCGGAAACAAAGCGCTTCTCATGCTTCCTGTCTCAGGGAGCTTCTCATGAATGCTC
This sequence comes from Medicago lupulina, assembly GCA_958299785.1. Taxonomy (NCBI): domain Eukaryota; kingdom Viridiplantae; phylum Streptophyta; class Magnoliopsida; order Fabales; family Fabaceae; genus Medicago; species Medicago lupulina. The sequence continues at coordinate 1,054,500 of OY283144.1, read as the reverse complement.
CCAAATAAGGTCACAAGAGGATCCATGACAAGGCTTCCATGGCGTGACACAAGGCCAAGAGAACTCTGTCCAGTTACAGGTTTTGCTAACCAAGAGAGGCCTGCTTGAGATCCATACAATCGGATTTTGTCTTTGTCTGTTGTTTGTTCGTGACCATCAGCCACCTCGTCAGCCGGGCCTATTATGTATTCTTCTATAGATGCATCCCCTCCAATTCCGAGACCTTCAACCAGCAATGCCATTTCGCCTGTATGAATTCATAAAATGATTTATCATAACAAATTATCAGTAAAAAGAAGAAAAGAGAATGTGTGAGGAAATGAACTAAAATTTAGAGCAAAAAATTTTAAATTTTTTTTTTTTAAAAAAAAAAAAAGGAAAATCCTAAAAGTAGGTCATCAATCTAAACTTTATTACCAATTCTTAGTTTCAGGGGGAAAATCATAAACTTTACAATATACAGTCATATCATAATAAGCTAGTATGATATAGTGTCAATAGCACAATACATATTATAACACAGGAAACATGTAAAACAAGTTCATTGTCTATTTTCAAATGAAATTACATTTTACAATCATGTGTTCTCTGTATGTAAAAAGTTAAAACTAGTGAATCATCAGTGATCACAAAAGACAAGATAAAACAACGAATGCACTTATCATGAAAAGAATAAGGTGGCTCTCATTGTAGTACAGTAGTTGAATATAGAGAAAGGCCAACAATGCAAGACCAAACTATAGGTCAAACAATTAACCGAGGTTTAGAGGTAAACTGACTATATGGTGTTTTCATTTCACATTTATACTAAAATGGTGTTATTGTTTCCTTTCCTACAGTGTTATTAATAGTGGATCGCGGAAAATATCGGATCGCCAAAAATCTGCTATAAGAAATAGCGGATCATGTGAAGAGAAATTAAAGAATTATACGTAAAATAACACATAATGTGCACAAATAAAAGCTGCATAAACAGAAATTAAAAACTTTCGGTAGTTCATACAGCTAATAAAGCATGATGAAGTATGAAGTGAAGAGGCAAAAGAGTTTTAGTGATGAGAGGTTTTCACTTTACCTAGGTCTTGGTGTTTAGGGGTTATATACAACCCCATCTCATCACCGATTCAGCATTGTCTAATTGTTAATGTTATTAAAAATATGCCATGTGTAGCTCACATGATGGTTTTAATGTTCATTAGGGAGAAAGTATTAAAAACGGTAACTTCCGCTATGTAAGCAATAACCGCTATCACCGATATGCAAAAAGCCACCGTTATTGCAGTGGTAGCAAGATCACAATAGCGTATCGGCTTTTGTCGTGATTGCTCCAAATCCCGATACGTAATAGCGGTATAGCAGCGCTACACCGATTATTTAACAATGCTGCTTTTCTATACAACATCATGAGAGAAACACCATATGCTTAAATTTGTAGGGTGGAAATAGGAAAAGCCAAGATAGATTATAATGAGCTGCAAACTAAGGATGGTTGGGTGCAGATAAATAACTATGCAAGGGTCATTTAGTTCCCCAAAAAGTCTGAAGGTGCTATAGTTTGATCAAAGTTCAATTAAGTGCATAATTTCAAATTAACAATTAAACATTTGTCTGAAATTAAGTAAACATGAACCCAACATTACATAAGTAAACACTTTTTTATGGTTTAGATATAACAACAGTACCTGACACATCATCCTGGCCGCGTAATCTTTGTAGAACCTTTTTAGCTTCCAGCATCTTTCCTTTACTCACGAGCCACCGAGGAGACTCAGGCAAGAAAAATACTGTCAATACAAAATAGAAGAGCGAAGGAATTGAAAGAACCCCGAGCATTATTCTCCAGCTAGGTGATGGACTCAATGACATCACAAAAACCATACAATACGATAAAAACATGCCTCCGGAACCACTGAATTGGGGAAGTGTATTTAAGGATCCCCGTATATCGGATGGGGCAGTCTCCGATATATAGACTGGAACAAGAGTTACAGCAAGACCAATACCAAATCCATCAAGCAGTCTTGCTAAGCACAACACATATACATTCGGAGACCACAGCATTACCAAACTACCCAAGAAATATAGCATGGATGAGATTATCATCATTGGTCTTCGACCAAGCCAATCTGATATGGGACCAGAGCAAGTTGTGATGACCGTAGCTCCAATGAGGGACATGGCCACCACAAGTCCTTCCATAGTTGTTTGCAAAGCAAGGTCTTTCTTAATGTAAAGAATGGATCCTGCAAAAAAACATGAAGAATGAGTATCCAATAAGCAATGGATCCGATACGATGCCTACCCAAAACAATTTGCTAGTTAACTTGAACCATACTAGGGGCTTGTTTGGACAAGCAGCTTAATTAATCATTTGTAGCATATACATTTATCATATATTTGATTTTGTTTAAGATATTTCTTTGATAAAAGATAAAATAAAGTCAAAATGTTTTCATATTAGCTGCAAGTTGTTTTCATAAACTGTCTTAGAGAGATTATGGAAATAAACTTCAATCAACTTATGAACACGTTGGATGGGGGGTTGGATAGGTCAACTGATTTGAACTAAAAGATTAAAGGAGTTGAGAAGTTAAAGGTTCAGGTTTCAAGTCCTGGCAAGGAGAAAACTAACATAACAATTAACATACTAACATTTGCCATTAAAAAAAAAAAACTTATGAACACATCACAATTTTTTCTTTTAACGGCAAATGTTAGTAATTAACCGTTATGTTGGTATATTTTCTCTTTGACCAGAGTTTGAACGGAGTCCTTCAATTTCTCTAACCCTTTTATCTCAAAGCAGTTGATAAACATGTCATAAGTTATTTTGATAAGTTTAGTCAAACAATCTCACAAGTGTCTATATGAGTAAATAAACTAAAATAAGTTGATCCAAACAGGTGATAGATCTGATTCAGTAGATACAATAGGAGCAAATTAAATCAGTTAATCTTGTAGACTTAAGATAAGCATGAATATCAAAATTGAAAATAATTTTAAGAAAAGTTTTGCATCCATCCATCAGTTATCATCATGCATCTAATCTAATAATATAATCAAGAATAAACATAAAAGTATGATAAATGAAGAAGAAAAAGAGTATAATATAATATAATATAATATACCAGCAATGGTAGCATTATCCCATCCTTGAAGAAAATTGCCGATGGAAGCAGCAATAGCAACGAGAACCGCACCTTTCATTTTTTGTTTGTTACAAACAGCTGCACGCAATAACACACAAGAAATTAGTATCAGTATCACAAAAGAAACGGTTTTATAAAGTAGTACAACACTCTTCCAACTAACACTGTATTGTATGAGAAGGAAGAGAATAGTGGTGGTTGGCTCAGAGTGAGACTCGTGATGGAATATTAATCATCATAGTAATAATAGAGGTCAAAATGAAATGAAACAAGGTTAATCATAAACAATGAAAATATAATATTAATTAATTACCTGAAAATATAGATCGATGTTAGGCTCACTCACTCAGTGAGTACTGAGTAGAGTGAAAGAAAAGGTTTGGAAGAGGAGACTGATGAGACCAACTCGAGACTTCTCTTCCGACTCAGCCGTAACTGTGTTGCGATATTCTAATCTTTTACGTTCTTTGTTCTATACTAAGTACAAATAGTCACCTTCACTTTCATTATTTTAACACTTTTCTTAAAATATCTTACTATTTAATAATCATGACCCTTTTTTTAATTCTTTCAAAGAAGACAATCACTAATTTTAAGAGAAATTATATTTTACTATTATTTTATGATGACTTTTTGGACAACTATAAAATGTTTTTATTTTATTTTCTATTGTCTATATTGTTTTGATTTTTATTTTAATATCTATATTTCGTTGTATATTATTTGTTGTCTCATAATATTAATTTAGTCTTCGTGAACATAATTCAATTGGTATGAATGAACATTATATATACAGATGATGAGGTTTAAACCCGCTTATTCTCCTTAAAAAAAAGAATTTTTAGTCGTTAGGCAATTAGACCAAAAATATATTAATTTGATATTAATAATTGAAAAAAGAAAAGGCGGTGAATCTTCAATGTAATGTATGTATAGATGGGGGAACTGGAGTGGAGGGTGGGAGATGGAAGATTGAGAATCTTGTTGTTTGTGCTATTAACGGACAAAAATGGTTACAGCCAGGGCCAGATCACATGATCAATCTCTCCAATTTGGAATATTCTCTTCTTTTTTTTTTGGGGTTCATAAATATTCTAATTAACACTCAAACTTAAACTAATTACCCAAAGATATTAGAATTACATGCTAAATAATCCCTTTCAATTTAACTAAAAAGTTTTAATCTGAATCCAACATGAATATGTATAGAGTTAAATAAAAAGTTTCATCATCTATTGTAACCTTAATCGATTTGATCATTAATCTTTGTCATTACACACCAAACATATCTAATTCACATTAAATAATGTTAAATTAATTAAAGTTTGATAATCACAGCACAATACCGACGTGATCCATGATAGTTGAAACGTGAGCCACCTTTCCCTTTAATCATTATCTACGGTAAGTGAGATTTAAGAAAAGACTTAATGACAAATACCACTACTGGTATCATTTTACAGCTGCCTAGATTATAAGATGTAAAATTAAAAATAATGTAGAGCTAAACTTTGTTTTTTGATAGATGTAGATCTCAACTTTGATTATAAGTTTAATGTCTTATTGTTTGTTGAATTATTTTAACCGATGTCTCTAGGATAGTAGTTATTACACTAAATGTAGAAAGAAAAACAAATTTTACATTTAAGTTTTTTTTTTTTAACTTTCAAAAGATAGAATACACAATTTTCAAAATAATATTTTCTTTTATAATTCTTTCACAGTGAGATATTGTACTTAAAAGTGAGCTATTGTAAAATAATGAGTCTTGTCAACGAATGTTCTCGAGACACTCTTTAAACATTTTAAATTAATAAATGATCTTTTAAAAAAGTTAAATATTTTAATTTCTAATACTTTGAATACACATAATTTTATAAAAAGTTACTATCATTTAAGATATTTAAAGAGTATTTCGGAACATTCGTTAACATTTCTTTAAGATTATTTATGTTCTATAGATACATTTACATAAGAGAAATATTAACATGTGACTTTAAAAAATCAAAAACATAAATAAAATCTTAAAAATTGTATCATCTTTATCTTAAAAGTTTAAACTTTTATCTTTTTATTACAAAAATATTGTTTTAGTTCAATTTTTAACTTTTCAATATGTGTATCAAAGTTTTTTTATCAAAGCTAACATGACCATAGTAAGTACTCGAAAAATAAAAGTTGAATGATAAATTTTAATGTATTCATTATAAATAAATAAATATCACGAATTCAAATTAGAATCAAAGGCAACATGAATTCTATTCATAAACAACAAAACTAATTTTGACTGTTTCAAAGTTCCTAAACTTAATCGATGACCGTCAATGTTGGTCAAAATACAAATAAAACAATGATTTGATTATTTTACTGTAGTAGGGAGTGTGGGTTGATTTTGGAAGACATTATTTTCTTCCTTTTCTTTACCTTTTCTAGTGGTCAAACCTTCGTCCAACCATAACCCTTCCCACCTTTTTTTTAATGTAGGAAAATATAAATACGAGCGTACGTGTACGTTTGTTTTTTCGTCTTAGGAATTGGATGGCTATTCATACAACAATTTTATAATAACTTTTGAAAACATTTTTTAATTGATTGAAAACTATAGAGAGAATAAAAACAACTAAAAATACAATGTAGTATAAGATAAAGTTGTTTTAAAATCGTCATAAAATAATTTTAAAAATATCATTTCTCTAACGATTTTACTAACTGACGTTCCAAATACATTGGTTAAAAAATCTATAAAAGAAATTGAAATTAATGTATTAATATATTCTTTTTTGACTAGGAAAAAATAGATTTTAAAATATTACAAATATTTTCTTTTGACCGGAAAAATACTATACTTTTATATGTTTATGAGATTTTAATAATATTAGTCAAATCGATGTATAATTTTAAATACTACAAGTATTTTCTTTTGACTGGAAATTTTTTAAATACTACAAATATTTTCTTTTGACTGGAAAAATACTAGACTTTTATATGTTTATGAGAATTTAATAATATTGGTCAAATAGATATATATAGTTTAAATTAAAAAATACATTAGTCAAATAGATATATAATTTAAATTAAAGAACTTGTTAAAAAAATAATTTAAAGAAGAAATTGGCGTTAAAAAATAATAACATTAAAGTGATGAATTAGAGAAAACAAAGGGTAAAAATTTCAAAAAAAAAAAAAGTAAAACCAAATAAAGGGAAAAGATTAAGTTTAATGAAATGTTTTACAATGACACTTGGATTACAACATGAACATTGAAAATCAATGTATTAATATATTTTATTGTTATATAAAAAGAAGGTTGTTTAAGATTTGTATACACATATTAAAAAATACAATTGTTGTTTACGGGAGTATACATTAGTTGGTAGAACATTGCATCATATATATAGGGGTCGGGGTTCGAATCTCGAATACCTCACTTATTCACCTTAAGAGTTTTAACTTATATCCATCAGACACCTCGACAAAAAAATGCAATAGTCACAAGTTCTACCTCAACTTCCAAATATGTTAAGTTTGTTAGGCCGGACATCGTGATCGGAGTTCAAACTCTGATTTCTCCACTTGTGTGTGTGTGAGTTTCTTTTTTTGTAGTGGCCGTGTTTCGAACCCCGAACCTTGCATATATTATGTATTGTCCCTAACAACTAAGTTAAACTCGTGAGAACATGTGTGTGAGTTTGCAATAACTATTGTTATTTCGTCTATAAAAAAATTACAATAAATATAAGTTAGAGAATAATCATTTTACAAATTTATTCTTATTAATGAATTAATTCAGAATATTTATTGTTGGTTCGCTTTTTAGGTGAATAAGTTAATTTTGACGAAGCAAACAAATATCAAGATGCCAAGAGTGGAGTTCACCAACACAAGTTGGAAAACTATAAGAGCGTAGATTTATTTTAGTCTTTGGAAGAAAAAAAATTGCTGGACTTAACTAATTCATTGAGAAAAATTGTTATTGGCCTATAGGGGTTAACACCTACTCAAATAAACACACACATGGAGGGAGAATCTGGTGATGAGTTTGAATTCAAGATTCTTCATAAAATTACATAACAATCAAAGGTTTTTTTTTTCAATTTAATAAAGAAGACTTTTATAATTTCTCTGTTATCTTTAAGTGTCGTTTTATAGCTTTTTAAACATATTTTAGTAATAAATGATAAACATATTTAACCTATATTATGTTTAATAGTTAATAGTTTATTGACTCACTTCATCTATTTCTCTCTATGTATATTATAAATTGCTAAGGATATTATTCATAAAGCAATAACTGATGTTGCAACTTTAAAAATGACAATTAAATATGATTTTTTTTCCCCTTCGAATACGACACTTAAAAAGCAGTAGAGAGAGTATATTGATGTGCATTACACTATTCATTCATTGATACGGGTTATCAAAAAATAAATAGTTCCTCACTTCCTTGCACATAAAGTTTTAAGAAATTAATACATTTTAGGCATTTAATTCAATAAAAAATATGTATGTTATATTCTTAATAGAAACATTGTATATATGAAAATAAATTAATGTAATAACTAGAAACAAAAAAAAAATCTAATGTGACATCTTATCAAATATTTGTCTCTTAAATATGCATTATATAAAGAGTTATCGATTGTCTTAATTTTTTTCAATTGCATCCTAACAAGAACCATTGCCTTGTATAACCTCAATCCCACTTTTTGTCGTAGATTTTAGAATCCCTGTGAGACATGCATGCATTGTGTCTAGACGAAATGGTGTTAGATGAATATTTTTCTGTTGAAGCAGTAAGTGTGAGATGAATTGTTGTACGTACCACTATTTATATATACAATGTATGATTTTACATTTTAATATACGTTGTTAAGTCTGTTCCATGCCAAAAAAAAATGTATCTCCAAATGTAGCTATTGCCATTAAGAAGCTTAATTGGTCCGGTAATAAAAATGGAGCTATTGGATTGATTAGTTGATGGGGAAGAATTGTCGGTAGGGGTTGGAATGAAAGCAATATTATGTACTATTATGCAAAATTCAATGGAAGCAATAATATTGTTTTCCTTTTGTTTTTGTACACGCTAGATGCCTCAGAATAAAAGAGTCCATTGCCCATTTTGTTTGCGTTCTTTGCAAATATGACGTATATAAATGCTACATTTATTCTTCTATTGTTCTTTGGCACATGCTTGTTAGAAAGACCACAAACTTGTTGAAATTATAAGAAGCTTAATTGGTGGTCTAGAATTCAATATCTCATGTGATAGGGTGAAAATTTCAAACAAGTTTTCTTTACAATATTGAATTACTTTCCAGGATCAATTTTTTTTCTGCATGGTCGTATTGCCATATAATCATCCTAAGAGGAAAATAGCCTCTATGATAAGTGCTGATGTTGTAAATTTGAAGCTCCAAAAGCCCATAATTCGTGTTGGATGAGTAAATTTGAACAAAACGGTATTTTTTTTTGTCTGAACGGATAAATCAAGACATGAGCAATCTTAAAAATCATGTTGCAAGAAAAGAAGCGCCCAAAAGCAAAGTGCAAAGCCAAACTACACAAATAATTTTTTATTTTATTTTTTATGGATAGATATGGGTTGAGATCACTAATTTATTGTTTCAATAAATTTTCTTTAATTTTTCCTCAATTTTTTTTCCTTTTATTTTCACGCAAGAGGATTAGAAAAATATAACGCAAATGTTAAGAGTTAAACAAGAATCCACAAATAAAGGAAAGCAATTATTTCTAAGATTTTTGACAATATAACCCACTTGAGTTGGCCCGACGTGCTCTTCTCATTGTCTCAAATTTAAATTCTCTCGATTTTTTTTTTGAAGAAGCTAAATAAATTCTTCCAATGTTAATTTTTATGGATTAGTTTATATAAAGTTTTGTTTTAGCTTTAAACGAGTCTCTACCGGTGGATGGTGGGAGCTTCAATGGGGCAAACTAGTGGACAGTATAACTAGTCTCCGGATTAATCGGTATTTTAACTTGTTACTATTATTTTTTTTACAACAAAACCAACCATACATTTAGTTTCAGATGCAAGATGGTATAGCCGTAAAAATAAAAAGATGGTATAGTTGGTTCGTTCAAGAATTTGGTCTTCATCCTGTGTTGATTGAAATTGGTCCCTTGTTTGAACTCTCAACAGGGAAAAAAATTGTCCTAAGTTAACCCTTGGCTTGTAATCCTTTTATTGGTTTGGAGAATTCTTCTTTAATTTTGTTAAATCTTGATGATAATTGGACTGCGCTCATAGATTGGGTAGGTTAGCCGTATGGAAGCCCATATTTGATAATTTTGATGCTATATTCACTTCTGCCCTTCCTTTCTTCTTTGGGGATATCGATTCCAGGTCGTAAGGGACGAGATATCTGGTTCAGCAGCAAACCCTAATTACCCTTTTGGTGACCAAGAAGCAGCTCTCTCTTTTACTGCGCTAACTTTGAATCCTCTCTAGTTTAGACAAAACCAATGCATGAAAGTGGCGAATGAAAGCGATATAAAGATCAGTCCAATTGAAATATTCTTCTTTGACCTCGTTCCTTTTCTTGCCTCGTTATAAAGTTGTTGGTTTGCTAGGGTTGTTGCAGGCCGACCTTGAGATACGTACTCCTCATTGTCCCCATCATAGATAGGGTTCCTCTTTTGGTCTAAAAAAATACGAAAACCGTTTGAAAGATAATTCTCAGACGATATATTTAGTTTTATTAAAGTTGTTTCGAGAGATAACTTCTGAATGTTGTTTGTTAGAGTAAAGAGTAAATAGAGGGCCAAAACAGCGATCACTACAACTTTGTGTATGTAATTTGGTCTCATCCCGATTTTAGGTTGGTCCTGATTATTTTTTATCAATAATGGTATTTTCTTTTTTCTGAAAAACATACTACGTACTATATGGCTAGTAAAATGTTAAATAAAAAGTCTTCATGTTAATTTAACCCTAATCTTCTTCCATATTTATTTTCTCTAAATATAAATATAAGTAGATTAATTTGGTAGCTCTATATTCCAGCCATGGATGTAGAATTTATCAATTATTCTTCTATTCTGACTAATTATTATCTTTTGTAGTTGTAACTCTAGGGTGATGACTCACAAATCACTTAAGGCACCTTGGACTTATTTCTCATGCTAGGCCTTCGTTATTTTTCGAAAGGTATTATTTCATCATCTCATATATAAGTGTGCATAATACTAAAGTTCTATTTGGAATCTTACATTTCATTTCTCCTGATTGATTCTGTTGTTTAGTTTATGCAATTTGGATTGGCATTGTTCCGTTTACTATCAAACGTACTTTATAATGGAAGCATAATCTAATTCTTGATCTTAAAGAGTAAATTTGTAAATATCATTAATTGTCAACAAATTTATTTCTATTAACTTTGTTGATTCTCGTCATTAACTTAAGTTTATATTCAAGAAAGGAGACAAATCTTATGTATGTTCAAACACAACATGAAGCAAGCAAAGTAGTAACATATGTATGTTGAACATTAAATTTCTTTCTCGTAAAAAAAAAAAAAACTATTGAACGTTAAAAACAACCATACTACTATATTCAATCAAAGTAGTCCAATAATTACATACCGATCCGTTCAATCCACACATCTTAATTTGTAGCCACAAAGAGTTATTAGAAATTAATTATCCACTACTAGATCATTCATATAGCTAGCTTGACATAGGCATAGGCATAGTACAAAATTATTTATGCTACAGGTTACAACACATGTAGTTAGTACGTAGTAGTTACCGTAGGTCAGTATACGGAAGTACAGTACATATACATGAATGAAGCTACTGCTAGTGCTAGGTAGTTTAGACAAGTTGTGCATGTGGCCAAGAATCTATTCCCATAGGAACATCTAAGCCTGCTCCTCTACTGTTAATAATTGTCATGTCCCTAAATTCAGCATTTGTAGCAGCTCCTGAGAATGCAATCAGATCATGAGCAGCATCCATCTCCATCTCTACAGGGAATAAGGAGTTTTGATAATTATTATTATTATTGTCAATAATCCATCTTAGGTTAAGAGCATCATCTATTGATTGTGATTGTGATTGGTGCTGATCATAGAAAGTAGCTTCTGTTTTTGGAATGGTCTGCTTCATGGTATAATTTTGTTGTGACTTGAAGAGTAGTTCTGAAGATGGATTATTATTGTTGTTTCTGGTGGTGTGATTGATCATTGAGAAGGAAGGTTGGAATGTAGGCAATGGGAAAATATTATGAGAATGTGAGAGTAATTGGTCATTTTGGTCTAGTTGTGTAAATGAAGTTGCAAGTAAAGGTGGTGTAGGAGGTAAACAGGTTTTTTGGGGGGTTAAATTAGGATTACCACCTAAATGTCCTTGAATTTGGAGTAGTGAATTTCTCTTTTCCCCTGATTTATGAAATATCCTGCATATCACCCACTCTTCCTGTCAAAGTTAATTTTCTAAAGTTAGAGACCTTATGATTCCATGTATAAAATAAAAGTGTTACAATAGAAATGCCAACGAATATTCATTGGGAAAAATTGAAGTCTCACCTAGCAGCACCAAGATAAGAACTTAATAAACATAAATGTTGATTTTGTAACAAATATTTCCTCCGTACTATAATATTTGACACAGTTGATCTTATTACGCATACCAATGCATAATTTTGAGCTTAAATATCTTGAATAATATATTAGAAAAATTATAAAAATTTGATATTTTAAAAATACTCATTAAGACGAATCTAAAGACATCTTATATGATATTATTTATCTTTGTATATTAGTATAAAAATATTGTCAAAGTAAGTTAGGTCAAAATTTCACATTTTCAACTAGATCATCTATTGCGGGACGAAGGTATGCATAGACAAAATTGAATAGTGTATTAATTAAATAGAGAAATGGTCCTTCATTGTTAGTCTAAATCTAATCTAATCAATCACATCAAAAAACTACCCAAATGGATAATGAATTTATGAACAAAAGTGAAAAGAGTCAAGTTTATGAGTAAAAAAAGAAATGACTTGGGGTATCTGTATGGACGCATGAGTCAACCCAAAAATAGACAAAAATTGAAGAGGAGAGAGATAGATAACTTGTTGAGCACGGTGCATGCACGTGTATGTGACAGTGTAGACTCTAGTGTTATTATGTTATACTAGGAGGGTGTGGGTACCTTGCAGGTATGAGAAGGAGAAAAGTGATGAGAGTGTAAACGGTACTCATGCATGACCCATTTGGTCTTTTCACCACGAGGGGCCCTTCCTTTGTAGAAAACAAGAGTCTTCTTCATGCCCAAAAGGGATCTACTACTGCAGCTGTAAACTTCCTTGTCCTTCCCAGTGGCTTTCCAGTAACCAGCACCGGTTGCTCTATTTGTTCTAAGCCCAGTTGGATATTTTCTGTCTCTCAAGCTAAACAGATACCACTCTCTTTCTCCCATCTTTGCCATTTCTGCACACAATTACACAACCATTCATTCAATTCAACAATTAATAATACTATAAACTAATTAAGCTAATTAATAGTACTTACTGATAAAAAAAAAAAAAAAAAAATTAGCTAGGACGTGTAATGTAACTGCCACCATTCGTTTTAAATCTAGTAACTAGATAGGCACAATATGTCTTAGGTTCAAGGGTTGATACGAATTTGAAACTATACTATATACTATATATTCTAGCTATACTTAATATAGAATTACACACCTGAGAGGAATTTGAACTATTTATTTTAACCATCACATATACTAGACATGCAAAGTAGCTATAGTATCTTGTTCATGTTGGTGTGACTGTGAGTAGAAAATTTAAAAAATATATAATAATACCTGGAAGTTCCCATGGCTCACATCTATTGAGGTCAACTTCAGCAAACTTGACATTATTGAAATAAGTATTTTTGAAAACCTTAGAAGCCAAATAAAAGGTAATGAGTTCTTCATCAGTAGGGTGAAACCTGAAACCAGGTGGTAGACCTTGCTCGTTTTTCTTTTCATGATCACTAAGTTCACACAGTACTTCTTCCATTGCTAACATCATACTGGCTTGGCTTCCTTCAAATACGTATTTCTGAAACTGAAAACGAGGAGGAGCTAGAAGAAGGAGTATATGATGAACATGATAACAGGTGAGGTGAACAGGTATAAGTAGAAACCTGAACACGGATGGGCCTACACCTCGCAAAGTATAAACTATTTAAATATAAACCGTGAAAAGAAAACGCAGTTAAATATAAACACTTTTTTTTTTTTAGGAAAAATAATATGAACACCTATTCTCACTCAACAATGATTAAAAAAAGAAAATGTTAACAAATGGTCAAAAGACACTTGTTAATAAATCAAATATAGTAAAACTATTTTAAATTTTTTAGAAAAACTATATATCTTGAAATTTTGTGTAGTCAACTTTTTAAAAGTTTAGAAAAATGTTTTCTTTGTACATTTTTTTTTATTTCTCAACAAATATCTCATGATACTAGTTGACATGATCTTCAATTAAATATTTAATCATTATTAGTTTAAATTGTTGTTGTCAAAATTTTTACATTTTAAATTTGTGTTAAAACAACATAACTTGTAATCTTTTCTCATAAAAACACAACTCAGTATTCTTTTTTTTCTGTTTCTGATTCATACACAACTCAGTATTCTAACATGATAAAATTCAATTTCTAAATTGTCGGTGATCGTGTTAAATGTGACTACATTATCACCTCACCCATTTTTTGTCTTATTTGTTTATGGGTCTTTTTTCCTCTACTAAACTGGCAAGTTTGTTACTTAAGTTTGTTAGTACATAGCCTCTAATTTAGCCCGTTAGATTTTGTGGTTGTCACCCTAATTTTGTGTGCAAATTTGGAATGTACTAGCACAAAAGTAAAATTGAGTTGTATATAAAGGCTTCTTTTTTTTATAGATTTTTTATAAGGTATTGTTAAGAACAATCTATAAGAATTTTAAAATGAAAAACTATTTTATAAAAAAGTTAGATATTTCAATATTCAATGGATTGATTAAACTTTCATAAAAAGTCGTCATTTAAAGATCTTAAAAAGTATTTTTATGACATTCGTTAACATTTTACTTAAAATTTTAGAAGAAAAAAAATATACATCTGATATCGATTCTATGAGTAAGAATTATCTCCACTTGGTTAAAATGAATGAAGAATGTCATTTAGTGGGGGGAAAAAAATTAATAAACATAATACTAAATAGGTTCCACAATTTTATACATTTTTTAAACATTTTTGTGTGTTTATCTCTTCAAAGAAATGAATATAATTCTAAATGGAGATAATCCAAATTCCTATTCTTTATTTTGAAAGATAGTATAATAAAGAATAGAATGTGATAGATGTTATATGTTATAGATGAGATAAGAAGAGAGAAATAAAGAGAAAATTATGTATTAAATGGGGATTATGATCCTCTTAATGTGAAAATGTAGGCCCTTAAAATACAAATCGATGGTAAGGGTTGAGATTGAAAAAATGAAATAACATGAGAAGAAAAAATAGAGAGGATCTAGTCTGTTAAATGGATGTGTAAAAATTAAAGATGCATAAATATCATTTTGAAATTTTAAACACATGAACAATTATTCTGAGTGAAAGAAAAACCATAAAGTGGAGGATTACTTTCTTGTGGTGGAATAAAAAGATAGTATGAGGTACGAGTGGAAAAATAGTCAAGTTCAATGGGTTCATCCGTTATTTTAGATGATTTGTGTTGAGTTTTTAATTTGATTTGACATGTTTAATCCATTCAAAAAAAAGAACGACTTGGACAGAGTTTTTTCCCTTCATTTTATATATATATATATATATATATATATATATATATATATATATAGCAATTTAGTCTTATAATTTTCCAAAACGCTAGAAAAACAATTTTAACACCTTTTTTTAAAAAAAAATTAGCAATATTGGTCTACTATTTTAAAACATGTGACGTTTTCTAAAGAGTGTTGCAACATTTTGTAGAGTTGTGATGCTAAAATGTTACTCCCTCCGTCCCTTAATATAACCTCCCTTTTGTTTTTCTTTTTGTCCCTAAATATAACCCCCTTTTCAAATTACAACACACATTAATTATTTTTTTTCATAGATACCCTTATTTAATACTACTACTAATTCTAAAAGTACAATAAATTGACTTTTCACTTTATCTCTTTAATGAGGGTAATTTTGTAAAATTGTACTATAAAACATACACATTAACTACACCAACAACATTTCTTAAGAAATGTGAAAAAACAATAGGGGGTTATATTAAGGGACGGAGGAAGTATGCTTTTATAAGAAATGTTAACAAGTGTCCTATAACACTAATTAAGAAGATTAATATAAAAAATTTACTTTATAAAGTGCTAGTGAAAAGTAAAATGTTCAATTTATGAAAGTCAAAAATCGTTGTTTTTAATGAAAAATGGTATCTTTTTACTTTTTAGCAAGACCGTTTTCTTTACTATTAAGGGGATAAAATTACACTTAAACGTAGATTAAGGTTTGGCCGAATTGGAACTACTGTAGCATTGAGCAGGTGAAATAATTGCAGACACGCGGTGTTAAAATATGCACCCAAGCAAGGGAAAGCCAAGTATAGTACTCCCTCCGTCCCATAATATAAGCAAAAAAAACACATTTTCTTTGTCCCAAAATATAAGCAAAAAAGACAAATTTTTATCCTATTTAGTCTTGTTTTTTTAAAAAATCACTTTTCCAAGAAAAACTTTTGTTTATTCTCGTAAAATTTTCTCTCTCTTTCATTTTTTCCATAACCAATAGCCAATGGAAATTGTTTTTACATCTTTCTATGAAACTTTTTTCAAGGAAAACACAAAAAACTATACTTCAAATTCTTATGTTTAAGTTTTCTTAATAAGTGTGATTTTTTTTTTTTGCTTATAATTTGGGACGGAGGGAGTAAATGATTGTAGTTGGATGAAATGGGAAATAGGCTAGTCCCTCCCTGCCTGAGGGTGATATAGTAGCTAGGGTATAGGTAGGATGGAAAATGTTGAACTGTACGTGGGTGGGACGGTGGGAGGTAAGAATGGCAGTAGTAGCGTGGGGTAGCTGACCAGTACTGTTATTTGTTTACTACAAAACATTAATAATGTGACAGTACACGTGCATTGTTTATCCAATAATAATATAGTCCACAAAAATCCTAATTAAGATGGCATTCATCAGCATTTTTGAATGAATGAATGAAGATCTGAAACTAAATCTGAAGGGTGCAGTGTGCAGACACCTTAGATCTTTAGTTACTCGCTCAAGCAAAATATCAATCAAAGTTCAAAGCAGAGCAGTGCTAAAGTCCAATAATCCATCCATAGCCCTACAGTATACTCCTAAAACTAGCTTACATAAGCCTACGTTCTACTCCCTTAGCCCTTGTCTGTGCCCGATGCTTACCCTGTTACCTCTTTCCTTTTGTTTTGAGCTTATACTCTCACACTCTCTAATTATAAATCGTCTTTAAAGAACTTTTTTTTATCTTTAATGGTGTGTTTGGTTCTAAAGAGAAACTCTGAAGAGAGATATTGGTGAGAGAGAATGTGAAAAGAGAGAAATATAAGAGAAATAGAATAGATTTGATGTATTGTTTGGATGAAAAGAAAGATTAGAAATGAAAGAGAGAGAATAGTTGATTGTTTATAAAAGTACAAAAATAACCCTGAATTTTAAAAACATGTTATTAAAGCAATCATCACTAACTTTTTTTTAACTTTGATTAACTTATAGGAATTAATTCAATTAGTTTAAACTATGTGAATTGATTATCAAATAAATTCATTGATTTAATAGTATTTTTTTAATTTAATTTGTTAATTAAATATTCTCAAACCCCACCAAAAAAAAATCAATTTGATGATATAGATGTGCAGTACAGTAGTAGTATATCCAAGGAGAGAGATGGGCAATATTGGAAACAGTGGACTCTCCCCACTTTCTTCGCACCAGTGAAGAGAAATAAAAAGTGGCTAGGACCCACACTTTTTAATCTCTCTATTGTATTTCTTCGATGCTCCAAACTGAAGAAATCATGTGTTTCTTTGTTCTTTCTCTCTTCCCTTTCTCTTTCACGCCTATTTCCTGCCTACCAAACAGAGGCTAAATGTAAATTTGATTTAATAGCAGTTTTAACCCCCTAACTTTTATAAAGTTGTGATTTTAGTTCCCTAAGAAAAAAGCTACAAAACTGTCCCTTAAGTTTTGCAACTGTAGCAATTTTAATCTCTAAGGCAAAAAAAATAAAATAAAAAATATCATGTGGCACTTCACTTAAAGTGTCACGTCAGTGTAAACCGAGTCAAAATTGGTCTCGGGGTCAAAACTACCACAAATGTAAAACTTATGGGATAGTTTTGTAGTTTTTGTTCTTAAAAGATCAAAATCACAACTTTGAAAAAGTTAAAAACTAAAACTGTTATTATAAACTTAAAAAAGTGAACAATGTTTATAATAAGAGACACAAGAAACATAAAATCTAGTTCTTACTCTATTCGTAAATATATATCGCAATTTTACAATATATATTATTCACATAATTTATTTTAACTAATATACAAATATGTAGTATGCAAGATATTGTTCGATTTGTTTCATAGAATATTTTCATAATATCACATTTGGGTCATAATATCACACTGCATAACATTTCCCTTCAAGTATTACTTTGACAAATCTTTGAATTTGATTTTCAAGACAATATTTTTATGGAGTCCTTAAACAAAGCACGTTTGTTAGTACCAGTACGACTTTATCTTTTTTTACTAGTTTGTACCAATTTTTTTTATAAGTTACTTAAAAGTTTATAAATTAACATTTATAACTTACTACTACCTCATTTCTATGCATTATTTATATAATATTGAAGTTGTTAGATTTGTCTCAATGTATCAACATTTTATAGTTTTTGCTAATAGATAATTAGATATAAAAATTGTACATTAACATATGTGAAACAATCAATTAATTAGGTCATTCATTTAAAGACAGATGCAATGTCATTTTTTTTTCGATCGTATATTTGTTATCTCAATTGAAAAAATTAAAGAATTTGAAGAAAAAATTTCATCCGCCAAAAAGGTAAAATGTTGTTGTATTTTTTTTATTTGCATCGTTACTATTCATATTCTCTCAAATTGTTGATTTCAATCAATATATAAAGATAAAAAAAGATAATATTGAACAGAATTAATTATTTCAGCCTCAACAGTTATTATTGTAAAATTTAAATTCCATAAAGACCCACGTTACTTCTTCTTCTTTTGGTCAAATGAAAGGATCACAGACCCACGTTACTTTGAATTCAATTACTGTTCAATAAAACGTTGATAAAATAATATGAAAATAGTTATCGTTAAAATAAAGAAATATCATACTATCCTTAGATATAACGTCATGATTTCTCTATTTCATATTGATGAACTGTATTCTATTTATCGTAAGTCATCTCTGAGAACATACAGTTCATTGTAAGAAGTTTATTGCTTTTAAGTACATCCATGACTTTGCTAGGGATGTCATTTTTGATATAATCAGATGGACGGAAATATCCGTGAAGAAAGAGGTCCATGCGAACTTCTTGATTGATCCACTAGATAGAAGATCGACACTTACACCTGTAGATGTTATAAAGTATGTATGAGTAAGAGGAAAACATGTATGCGTTGACTTGATCGGGGGTTTCACCACTTGTGCAATTAGGGGTCGGGCTTTTACGGTAGGACATACATCTCTAAAAGATGTGTCAAGCAAAATGGTCAAATATGGAAAAACGTGTTATGGACAATCAACATGTTTTTATACCATTTGCTTTTACATAGAGTTCAAAGGGTCATGCTCTTAAATCTATGAAGGTTGTGTTTACGAAAATTGGTTTTACTATCCAAAAAGCGTAACAGCGCAACTTGTTGTTCGTTTGTCTTCTGTTAATATGTATTTAACAGTTGATGTATATAAATATAAAAAGATGAAAAACAAATTAGGATAAAATATTAAAAAGGTGTTTTTAGAACGTTTAGCCAGTGCACATGCTTCTACGCACGAACTGGATTAGTCCCACACCTTTGATGGGTCGAAAACCGGAGCGAAAGCAAAAAAAAAAGAATTTTGCATGTTCTACCGGGGTATGGAGACTAATAGTAGGGGTATAGAATAGAGTAAAATATTCATATAACAATATAGGAAAATTAGAGAAGTGTTTTATTGTTAGGACTATAATAACAGGAGATTTACTTTTTCCATCATATGGTTTTTTTCGTGCGTCCTATTTTTTTTCAAAAATGTCTTTGCAGTTCGGATTTTAAAATCCGGATTCATGTTCACTATTTCAGATTTTGTAATCCGGACAATTCTTATATGTAATCAACAATCAGACCTCCCACATTTCAACAGTTTTGAGTTTTGCTTTTTAAAATAACAAAAATACCAAGTAAAAAAATGCTAAAAACCTGTCAAATAAAATCATAAAAATATAAAGATACCACCAAAAAATTCTAAAAATCAAATAAAACTAATGCAATTTTTTTCGGATTTTTTTTGAGATTATGAAAAATTTTAAAAAAAATGAAAAATGGGCCTCAACGATGGAATTTTGGATTTTGAGAGGCGAAGTCCCGCAAGAAGTCCCTTCTACGGGAGTCACGATCCTTGAATTTTTTCTGATTTTCTGTGGAAGTTTCGGAGCAATCGATCAAGTAGCCCGAAAACCCGATTTTTGATTAAGAACACGTAACAATGACCCAAAATAGAAGGATGAGAGTTAGGAATATTAGTATTGTTCCATAAAATGACTATTCATGTTACAAACATGTTTAAAACTTGTGCTAATACAGTTCGGATTATATAATCCGAACTGTTTCTCCCTTGAAAAGTGGTGTTTAGGGGGTGTTTGAATTATGTAATCCGGAAAAATCATGTAGAGCGTCCTATTTTTTGAAGTTTCTGGATTATAAATTTCGAAAAAATCTGAATTTGTGAAAAAACTCAAATTTTCACCCTATTACAAAGGAAAACATGAATTCGGATTTTAAAATATGGATTACACAAAAGCATTTTTGAAAAATTTACAGAGCGCACGAGAAGGCTATAGGATGGAAAAAGTAAATCTCTGATAACAGCTGACTATTATTTGGCCCATTTCAAGTGAACTCCCGAACCTAGTAAAGACACCCTCAAATTTTCATCTTGATCCTTTTCTATTATTCTCATTTTCAATTTTAAGGTGAAACCTCACTCAAATATTCATACGGACAAAACTTAGGTACAATTCCTTGGGTGCATTTTGTATCGTTCTTAACTAAAAATACACCTTTTTTGAATATAACAAACTTTGAGAAAATTATGGATTTAAGGAAATCATGGTAAATGTAGTTTAGAACCATTCAAAATGCACCTAAAAAATTGGACCTAAGTTTTGTCTTATTCATAATCTTCCTCCATGCCACCTTCATTTTCCCTTTCACGACAAAGTATGTTGTGCTCTACCTCTATTTGCGACGACTTAGTCCCTCTCAGCTTGTCTCGTTCTTCAATCTTTCCCTAGCACCTGCTCTACAGATTTTGTCTCGTGTTTGGATCAAATGCATCAACTGGAATGTTGTACAACACGGTGCAAAGCCATTGGATTCAAGAGGGAAAATTTTAAAACTATGTTGCCACATGCTGTGGCCGCATTAGAATACCAAATCTCTCAGCTTGGGTTCGATCCCAATTTATTTTTGTTACTTTTGGGATACTTTAACTTTTTGTGATACTATCTTAAACTTATGAGTTATGTGACAACATGTGATTTTCCAAATTTGGATAGGACAATGTTAAAAATTCTCTAAAATATTTTTATAGTTGTTTTAGGGAGAATTATTTTTTTAGTTAAAAATAAATAAAGCAAACACTGTAATATCACCATGTTAAATGATTATTTTGAAATTGTGCTGCCAACACATTTAGTTTTGATAAATACTTTTTTTTACATGGAGTTTTTCTAAAATACTCAGTATTCAATAAGATTGATTTGGTATAATAGAAAAATGCTAACGAGTTCTTAAAAACTTTGTTTTATAGTTTAAAATAGTAAAAGAAGATAGAAAATAGTGCATTCAGTGTATTGAAAATTAAAATATTTAACTTTTTCAATAAATTATCTCTTTATTTACAATCGTTAAATAATTAACTTAAGACACTCGTTAACAAAATTGAAAATTTATTTATGTTTAAGGTATTTTGGAAAATTCATGATTTTTCACATTTTGAGAAATACAAAATATGTTCTTTATTTTTCTATATGTCTAGTACCCACTTTCTAATCCGAAAATGTTACCATGATAGGAAGAAAAAAAAGTCCAGAAATATTGCGATATTTTCTTTTGTGAAAAGTGTGGAGGCGAATTAAGAATGTATGGGGCATGGTGACTTATGTGGGGACGTAGAGTAAAATTTTCCTTTTTTATTTCTTCTAGAACATTAGCTATTCTTGTTTTTGTATTTGCAAGGAGATGCACATAGAGGTGGAAAATGTATCTTGTGATTGTGGTGCTTTAATCAATGGTGTTTAGAATGTGTAATGTGAAGATTAGAATGGATCTTGCACATAAATATTCAATTACCGTTGCTGTAATTTTGGTTTTCAGATTGTTTGCTTGCTTGTTCTCCAATTGGATGTCAAAAACATACTTAAAGTTAAAGACTACTCAACTCACTATACCATATATATATACCATTGTATATATATATAATAAATATTCCAACAAACGTTCCTTTAAAGCAATATCTAAAACACAACCTATATATACTACTCCCTTTGCACATTCTTTCTCATCCCTTCTCTTATATTCTTCTCTTCTATTTACCAATTCAATAACACATTGTTGCCAATCATGGCTTTTTTCTCTCCCAAAACACTTGTCCTGACCTGCTCCTTATGCTTATTTCTATCTTTAGCATTTGGACGTGATTTCTCCATCGTGGGCTATTCACCAGAGGACTTAAAGTCCATGGATAAGCTCATTGAACTCTTCGAATCATGGATGTCGAGACACGGCAAGATTTATGAGACCATTGAAGAAAAGCTACTCAGGTTTGAGGTGTTTAAGGATAATCTAAAGCACATTGATGATAGGAACAAGGTTGTCAGCAACTACTGGCTTGGTTTGAATGAGTTTGCTGATTTGAGCCATCAAGAGTTCAAGAACAAGTATCTTGGGCTAAAGGTTGACTTGTCTCAAAGGAGAGAGTCCTCAGAAGAGGAATTCACTTATAGAAATGTTGATTTGCCTAAGTCAGTTGATTGGAGAAAGAAAGGTGCTGTAACCCCGGTCAAGAATCAAGGTCAATGTGGTAAGTACACTATTATTGCTATATATGAAAATCTATCTATTCTTGAATATTCCCCGCATCCACGTAGTCGATGCACTCGTTCTCTTTAGATTTAGATCGAACAATCAAAAAATAAGTCTATTTTGATTCTTTTTTATAAGTCAAAATATGTTTAAAATTTGAACCGTCCGATATTAATTCAATGATCATTGATTGCAAGCATATTAACATGGTGGTATGAACACGAGTACTTGCAGGTAGTTGCTGGGCATTTTCGACTGTTGCCGCGGTTGAAGGAATAAACCAAATTGTTACAGGGAATTTGACATCTTTGTCCGAGCAAGAATTAATCGACTGTGACACAACTTACAACAATGGTTGCAATGGGGGTCTAATGGACTATGCATTCTCCTTCATTGTACAAAACGGTGGACTACATAAAGAGGAAGATTATCCTTATATTATGGAGGAAAGCACTTGCGAGATGAAAAAGGTACATAGATTCAATCTAAAACATATTGTTTCATACTAATAGTAACATTTTGTTTCATAAAGTTATAAGTAACATACCTTTCATTGGTTTGTTTCACCAGGAAGTAACTGAGGTTGTGACTATTAATGGATATCATGATGTGCCACAAAATAATGAACAAAGTTTATTGAAGGCGCTAGCCAACCAACCCCTCAGTGTGGCCATAGAGGCTTCAGGCAGAGATTTCCAGTTCTATAGTGGAGTATGTTTAATTAATTAACAAATTTTTATTTTTTTAATGGGTGAATCTAATCTTAATGGAATTTTTTGGACTGATTATTTAACTACCTTATGTAGGGTGTGTTTGATGGACATTGCGGAAGTGAGCTAGATCATGGTGTATCAGCCGTTGGATATGGTACATCAAAGGGTTTGGATTACATTATAGTGAAGAATTCATGGGGAGCAAAGTGGGGCGAGAAAGGGTTTATAAGGATGAAGAGAAACATTGGAAAGTCTGAAGGGATTTGTGGACTCTACAAGATGGCTTCTTATCCCACTAAAAAGAAATAAGATTTAACTTCATATATCGTTGATCCATTGAATTTCCTTTGTCTTAATTTCTTCTTTGAATTCTCTATAAATTTCTAATTTCCATATTTTCCTTTCAAGCAATGTTATTGTAATGTCTTCAATTCAATAATATTCACTATTTTCCTATACGCAAAAGAAAAAGTATAAATTTGATTTGCTATTTTCAACAAGTTTCTATAAAATAGATCAGATGAATTAGTTATTGTGGCAGCGTACAAAAAATATGTTGTAAATTCAATCAAACATATGCTAAGTAAATGTGTCGGACAAACAATTAATGGCGACTAAATTTAACAATCTAAGCGACAATAAATTCAAGGATAAAGCTAAATACAGCGAAAGAAAACTTTCTAAAACATAGAGAATCTTTTATAGCCATTGGATAGGGAGGATTGTTTTTTTATTTCCATTCTTTTAGCAACTACCTCCTCGTATTCCGCCAAACAACAAATTGTCATTGGTTAATTTTGTTTCGGGAAGCATTCGCTGTCTTTTCTTTCCCACTAAATAGCATTGCTCTAAATTATGTGTATATATAATGAAACCACACCATCAATCTATAGCATAAAATAAAAAGAGTAGAGGTACAAACACACCAAATTTGTTTATCCATTCAATCTAAATTGATCAACGTCTTGACGGAGAACAAATTTCCAATTTATTATCAATGAGTCTTCACAAAATACACAAAAGAGTTGTAAGAAATTAGTTTCAAGAACAAACATTAATTTCATTCATTTTTTCACTTTCATCCCCCTGAGGCTCTTTTGGATCAGACTCGACTTTCTCATGACTCTCAGCAGATGGTGGACTTGGATCTTCTTTAGGAGGCTCTTTTGAGTCAGACTCGACTTCCTCTTGACTCCCGGCATGGTAACTCCCCAATACTATCTGCAAAATCAACACCAAATTTTTAGAGAAAATAGGTTCACTAGTATAAGAAAAAAAATCTAAAAAATCAAATGTATTTCTAAATTTTAGATCAAATACAATTGAATTTTTAAATTGTTTTGCTTATATTTTATTTCGTAAGGAGTATTTTCGTGTCACCCCAAATTTGTATTCGTTGACTGTAAATATAGTAAAGAAAATACATGTATTTGATCTAATTTATACTATATGCATTTTTTGTTTTGTTGATATTTATAACTGGGTAGGGTAGATAAGAAAAAGAAATTATCCTAACTAACTAATATTAAGTTAACTGGTTTATATTTTAGACCTAAATACATGAGTTTAATTTTGCTTATATTTAATTCATCTTACAATTTAGGATGAAGCTAGGATAAATATTTTAGTGTGGAGTACAATTCAATATCTAAATATATGATGGATTATGGATAATTTTAAATAAATACATGATCTAGCATAAATTTTTTATTTAAAATATACCTGAATAGGAGAAGCAGCAATCATAACGTCAACAAGTTGACCACTAAATACCCGGTTATTTGATGACAAACTCACATTTAAGCCTCCAAATATCTTACAATGACTTTCTTTTTCATCAACAATTAAAGATCCACCAAGCGATATGATCTCAAATTTTCCCTGGGAAAAGAAAAAGAGTCATATTATATCCACACAAACATATTGATGTATTTTTCATAAGTATAATAATATAGTTATAAACAACATAACAGTTCGTACATGAGAATGAAATATTTACCCTACTTTTTCGTAAGTATAACCATTTTTTTTTTTTTACAAAATTTAGTCTGACAAAATTATTAAAAGACCTACTTATTGATAGAGGAGATTTTGGCTTAAAGAGAATTCATTTTGTATTTTCATTGTTTTTGAAAACTGTAAATAGTTATCCACTCTTAAGAGTATCATATTTCTTTGTTGGAAGTATATTAACACATATTTTAAAAATTAAAATAAACATGTTTCCTACAAAATATACAAACCATAAAATTGTAGAACGACTAACCTCGTAAGTCTTTGTTTTACCATGTACACAAATAATTACTTTGGATGCGGTCCCCACTGCCGATAATATGTTAATTTTTCCAAAGAGCTTTTGGGAAAATGTCATAATCTTTTCTAACACATTCTGAATGCCAAAACATATATGTACAAGAAAAATCAATGGTTGGTCCTTGATACTATGCATATATGTTTTATGAACTATAATCTTTTATGAGAAATCAATAGTATTTTGTACCAAGAAAAAAAAATCAATAGTAATAATTTATTTACTGAAAAAGTTTAGAATATGTTTTAATAAATGTGACTATAATCTTTTATGAACTAACCTAAAAAAGTTTTTAACCAAGTAATATTAATTACTGAAAAACATATAATTATCTAGAAAATATAATACACCACATATGGTCCATGCATTTCATATACTTTATTTGTAAGAAAAATTGCACAATACCTCTTGGACATTCACCATCATAATGTGGGCCTTAGCAGGTCTCACCGGTCCTACAAAAAGATTCCATATGACTATATGAGCGCATCACTTATATTAAAAATGAGAAAATAGCTAAAGTCTACAAAATTATAATAAATACTAAACAAAAATAGAAAAGAAATTGCATTTTCGGAGAAATGAGAAAATAGCTAAAAGAAAGTCATTATAAGATAAAAGAAAGTAAAAAACAACTTAGTTTTAAGATTTAATTACACTTTTCGTCCTTTATTTTTATTTTTTAGATTTCACTTTCAAATGAAAACACTTAAGAGATCATAATAAAATACAATAATAATTTAAGGGGAAAAAAGCATAATGTAACCAAGTTTTTGATTTTGCTTATTTTTATATATAATGAAGAAGAAAAAATATCTAAAAGGGTTGGTTTGGAGCATAATCTATAAAAAAAAATAAGGAAAAAAGAAAAAGTGAGTTACCATAAGCACTTTTTTTAGACTGGATTTTGTTGCGCGAGCCAAGAGGTCTGCCTCTGCGCTTTTTGGAGGTATTAGCTGAGACAGAAGATAAGGGAGGGGCTGAAGAATATGGCACAATGGCTAGCATCGTTGCTACATGTGATTCACCACTATTGATGGTGGCAGCAATGATGGTTGGTTGTTGTTGTTGGTCCTTGACGGGAGAGGCTGGAGAAAATGGCAGATCGGCCATCGGTGATTCACCCTTATCAATACTGGCAGGGGTGATGGTTGGTTGTTGTGGTAACGGTTGTTGTTGGTCATCATTCATTAATTCAGATCTTGACATGGTTTCAGTTATTTTTCGATTTCTTTTAAGGAACAAAAAGAGTGAGGGAAAGTTGACTCGAAAATGTATCAAAAAGAGTGAGGAGAAGTGACTCGAAAATGTGTCGCAAATCACTAAGTTTTGGTGTGCATACAATGTAAGGTTGGGCATTCCTTTTATAGGCAACAAGGATCCAATATTTGTTAAAAATGGTCAAAGTATATGGTCAAAATAAAAAAAGTCATTTGAAAAAAATTAAGTTTTTAACAAAAAAAAAAAAAGAGTAAGTTCATGAACCAAGCTGGTCAACTTTTTCAAATAGGGAATTTTTTATAGTGTGAAATTTAAAAAAATTAATTAATGCCACTAATTAATTATTTTAAAAAATATATTATTATTTTTTAAATATAACTTCAAAATAATCTTTAAAATTTTAAAAATAAATGTAATTAAATATTATGAAAATATTAATTAAAACTATTTTTAATAAACATTATCAAATTTCCCATAAAAATTTATGTAATAAATATTATTAAAATTAATTTATTATTTAAAAAATCAAAAACTTTTATTCAATTTTATTAATTAATTATGTAATTATTTAAATTGATAACATGATTTATTATCAAAAATGATATTTTTTAGTAGTTGTATGTTGGAATAAAATAAGTTTGAACAATGTCTCTTAAGTTTTGATGATAAAAAGGTGTTAAAAGTTTTTTTTTTTTTACAAAGTGTTAAAATATCAATTGAATGTGCTAATATTTATTCAAGTGTGCAAGACCATAGACAAAAATTTACAATGTTTTAAACATGTATTGGTTCTGAACGAATAAATGTAGAGCAAAGAATTTTCAAGAGAAGCTAAGTATCAATCCAGACTCTGATGACAACCCAGAAGCTGGAGCAGTCAGATTCTGAAGGTAACGAAGAAGCTGGATTATTCAGAAGCTGAATTTCTCAGTCTCTGGAAGTCGGACTTTGGATAGTTGAATACCAAAGGTGCATAAGTAATGAATGTCAAACAATGATAGTTGTGAAGTATCAGAGAGTCAATGAATGTCATTTTCATTGAAGGACAATGAAGGACAATTGTACGACTACTACCTCCACTACCTCTAACATTCCCATGTGCATTGTACGAAGCTACAACTATGTCTTGTTTGGAAAAGAACGGATAATTCTTTATCAAGGAAAGGTTTCAAAATCATTCCTTCATATGACTTTAACCAAATCAAACAACAAATCAATGTTGATTGGTCAAGCTTCTCTAACAACTTTAATGATGTGTTGACACTCTTCAACGTCTCTATTCAACATCTATATAAATGATTGAAGACTTGAAGAAATAACAAGACTCTGCAATACTTTTCAAGTGCTATTACTATGTCAAAATATATACACATCAAACACTTAAAATTTTCTATTAACTTTCATATCTTAGAAAATCTTAAGTCTATAGTCTAAATTGTGTTGTATTTTTTAAACACCTCTGATTGTTTATGTAATTTCTTAAGTTGATAATATGATTTATGACCAAAAATAATATTTTTCTTGAGTTTCTAGATATACTTATTATTATTTCAATTCTTGATAATATAATTTAGGATTAATTTTTTGTCAAACCGAACTTTGCCCTTTTGTCTTGAGAATTGAAGGGTTAACACACACACAAAAATTAAAATAATATATATGCGGTCAAATGATAACATCGACACACATCTGATATTTTAAAAGAAAAAAAATCAAACATCGACACACATCTGATCTTTTTTTTAAAAAAAAAAATCAACACACATTTATGCAGGTACTCCATAATCCAACTCATTCTCGCATCACTCTTTTACCAGATTTTCCACTTAATTTATATACTTACATATTATTTGAAGTATTTCTTATGACTAATTTATTTTCTTTAAGAATTCTATCTATATACACAGTAAGTGTATCAAAATTTTACACATGCAACTAATGAGTAATGATGGAACGCCACATCAATGAGGTGAATGGCGGATTTTCATGGAGACCTATAGGAGCCACTACACTCCTCGAGTTTTTAAAAAATATCATATTCGGCATATTATTTCACATAATTTATGGTTGGTGTAGTGGATAGACAATCTTCCAATCTCCTAGTGGAGGTGGGTTTGACCCACCCCACCTCTTTTTTTTTGTATATTTCTATTCTTTTTTTGTATATTTCTATTGCATTAATAATATTTTATTATTGTATTAATAAAAATGTTCATGTCGGAACTTGAAATGTCATCCCCATGTAGGATTCCAGCAAATGAACCTCTACACATGATGATTTTGCTAATTTCTTAAAATTGTCTAATATAAGTCCACAAATATTTGGCACACCTAACAAAAAAACTCAAGATCTTGTCACGAACTTGGCATGGCAATAATATCATGGGATAGAGATATCGCTTATCGTTGTTAGTATACTTCTTGTGCAACCAATGTAGGTGTACGACGACTTAGCTCAGACTGAGAAACAAGTAGAGGATGTTAGTGGCCCAACGTTGCTCATGACTTGGAGATTCTGCAAACGTATTGCAAGGAAAAAGATATTGGTGCTAGTGTGCCTCAAGTTTATATATATTCAGGTTGTTGGTTGTCCTTTTGGACCTTTAAAAAAAATAAAATAATGATACAATTAAACTTTCATTTTAACGTGATTACTCTTTTCCTTCAAAAAACGTGATAACTCTTTTTTTTTTTTTGACAACGTGATTACTCTTAAAAATGTTCTTACAAGTGTAAACAAATATATATTTAGACGAGTGTAGAAAAAGTTTAAAAAAAAATAAAATTTGCTATATCTTTCCCTTATTAATTGTTTAAACAATTAAAATAAATATGGCTTATAAAATTATATAACTTTTTACACTAAATAATAGCTTTAATCCCCTTAAAAATTAGTTTAAATTGAATTGATTTTTTATTGATAAGATTGACAACAGATTTGACTTCGTGTAGATAAATTTAAGGCTGGAAAATTAAATAAAATAAATGTCTTTAATTACCAATGATAAGTGTCGTAAGTAAAATTCTGGTAATCGTATGACCAATGTTCTACACGATGTTTTGGATAATGTGTACGTAGGACAAATGCTTTACGCACAAAGGTACGACAATTCCACCACAATAACAACAAACAAAATATAAAAGTAAAGTGCGACAAAGAAGAATACGAGATTTGGTAACTCAAATCGGTGAAACGTCACCTATATCTGAAGACATTCATGTTAAGAAAAGAAATTTATTTTCAATAGTATTAGTTCAAAGTCCTAAGTAAACAACCCTAATTCACCGCCTTCTCACCTAATCACTATTCATGAATATCTATTTAAGACTCTCCCTAGATATGAGATCCTCTCTTACTTTCTTCTCTCAATCACAGCTCATGTGATTGACTAAATCACAATTACAATCAAATAAGGAGAACAACTCCAATGAACAAAACCAACTCTTGCAATATGCACTAGAGCGGTCTACAAAGACAAATTACAACTCAACTAAACAAGCCTACTCTCGGCCTTTTTATAATGAATGGCGGCACAAGAGAGGTGTACAAAATAAATCACAAGGCTTAACAACGAAAACCTTAAGACTCAATTCAATAATTTTGATTTTCGTATTTGAAAATAGGGTCTCAGGTCTCAGTCTTCTTATATAGTCATTCAACAGCTTGGGTTTTTCCTTCTACATGCCAAAATATATTTGCATCAAATATTCTTTTAGAAATATATTTTCATCAAATATTCTTACAAAAATATATTTACTATCCATAAATATATTTTCAGCAACAATCTTTTGGAAGCACGAAATATATTTGAAACAAATATGTTATATTTTCAACAACAATCTTCTAAGAGCAAATATATCATTTCCTTAAATATCTAGGACATTTAACTTAGAAAATATGGCAAAGAACAAATAAACCGGTATATGCAACTTCTAGAAACACATGTCTCTTGGAGCACAAGTTACGTGAATCAAATCTTCAATCAAATCTTCTTTGATCTCACGCTAAAACACAATCTTCCAAGAATGTGAAACAAAACACTCCACCTTATGCTAAGATGTCGTACGTACATGTCTAATATATCTGGTATAACATCCTGATAGAACATTTTGTTTTAACAAAATGCAGTAACACAATACAAAATCCAATAGTAAATGTAACTCAATTGATAATCATAAGAGAGATTACGTGTAAAGATTGGGGTTGAAGCCCATACCCTCCACTTCTTCACACATAAAGTGTGTAAGGTTACTCAACTAAAAAACAAATTACTTACCAATGACATAAATCCATTTTTTAAAATATGTTTTTGATTTTTTTTTGTCAAGTAGTCTAGTGGTTGGAATTCACGGATTTAAATATGGAAAAGTGAGGTGTCTAGGGTTTGAACCCGGGCCCTGCATATACTATGTAATATCCCTATCAACTGAGCTAAGGTCACGGAGACATTTTTTTTTAATCTTTAATTGTATCAATTTTCATTTTTAGTTGTTCTAAATATTTCTCTCAAATTTTGGCCCCTCTATTGTGTTTTCTCTATGGAGGATACAAGTGTAATTAAACAGATAATAAAGGAAATGAAGGATGAGAAGAGAAAGAAGCTGATCTTAAAGGAATGGCATCCATTTCATGGTTCAGCTGTCTACACATCCGACCAACAGCCACTGCCGGCGACAAAGGTCCTTCACCACTCACCTTCCTCATTTGTATACTAAATTTGCATGCTGTTCAATATTTCTAATGGATTTGCCTAAGTTTTTTGTTCAGGTTTATCACCTCCCACAACGGTGGAACATCGTAAAACAAGACCACAAAATTTACTGTAAGAAAAGAATAATGTTTACTTCTCAATTTCCATTATTTCTTGTGCCTCATCATGCTTAAACATTGAACTTGAACATTATGCTTAGTATATTATTACTACTATTAATAGAATAAAGAATAATATGCTTAATAATACTATGAACATATGTGTTTTTACCAGCTCATCCTCGGAAGAAGGACTTGCGGTTAATAGAAGACAACTAATTCTTTACACATCCACTGCAGCAATTGCAGCTTCATCTACTGTCTCAAATGCATTTGCACTCAATGGTGATTAATTTCTACTGTTTTTATTTTTTATTTTTTTAAACTTTGTATTGTTGCTACTACATCGGAAATGGTAAGTATCATAGCTTGTTTTTTTAATTTAAACGGGTGTCGCAGATGTGTCCGAGGATTTTAGTATCTATACTGATGACGAGAACAAGTTCAAGATAGATATTCCTCAAGGTGAATTTAATTGAAAGTTCGGAAGCAAAACTATATATACATTCAAATTCAATTCAATAGCTTAACTTGAATTATGTTCTTTTTTGTTTTAATGATTTGGATCAGAGTGGCAAATTGGAAGAGGAGAGTCTGCAGGGTTCAAATCATTAACTGCTTTCTACCCAAAAGAGGAATCTAATTCCAATGGTATAATCAAACTCAAATAATTTGTTTCTTCATCAGTTGCAAATTGCAATATAAACTATTTGTTATTGATATGTTGCTGCAGTGAGCGTTGTGATCACAGGAGTGGGTCCAGATTTCACTAAGATGGAATCATTCGGCAAAGTTGAAGAATTTGCTGACACTCTGGTATCATTTCTTGATCAGATTCATAACTATTATTTGGTGGTTTTTCTTGCTACCAGTTTCAGCTAATGCTTAATATTCACCCCATTTTGCTTAATATGAATATGACAGGTTAGTGGGTTGGACAGAAGCTGGAAAAAACCACCTGGTGTGGCTGCTAAACTCATAGATTGTAAATCATCCAAAGGTGCATACTTTTACTCTTAAATGTCATTGAAAGCTGCTGCATTACATTACAGTACATATTATAGGGTTGCAAGTGTAAGGGAAATAAAATATGTTATAGGTTACAGATAGTTCTAATGTATGTTTAATGAGACAGAGACTTCTCAAAACTGAAATTATGGGTTGACTTTTGAAGTTCTAACTGCTTGATTTGCCTCGAAAAAACGGTTCAGGATTTTATTTCATTGAGTATACGCTGCAAAGTCCTGGTGAGAGTCGCAAACATCTATATTCAGCTATTGGGATGTTAACAAATGGCTGGTATAACAGACTGTATACAGTGACAGGACAGGTACTATTCGATATACTGCAGTGTCTGTGTGTGTGATGTTTCAATCTAGAGCTATATGTTCGTTAGTCCAATGGCTATTGTCATTTCATTTATCTAACAAAAAAATAATGTTGCTTAGTAATGACTCTTATCTTGTTGCCTACATGCAGTATGGGGAAGAGGAAACAGACAAGTATGCTTCCAAAATTCAGAAGGTTAATTTCTTTTCATGGTTGACATATTCAAATATTTGACAGAACAAATGTTCTGATACTCAAAGATATTCATTTTCATTGAAGTAGGTTCTATTTTATGTACTGAAACTCATTCAGCTTCCACTTCAAATTTGCAGGCAGTTCGATCGTTTAAGTTCATATAAAGAAATGTTCGCGACGAGAGAAATTTTTTCTTTGCTTTCTTTCATGGGCTCCCTCGTGATGTTTTCATTACATTATTTCTGTGCTAGAAATGTCTGTCAAAATCCTACAAGTATGATATTTACTACGACATTTCCTTCAAAACTGATAACAGTATAAATGCATAGCACTAATTGATGTAATGGATAAGATATTTTGAAGTGTACAAGTACCTTCGGTTAAACATCACCCTTGTGGTTTGTTGCTGACGGAAAATGGATAGGAAAGAATGATGAAAAAAAAAAGAAGGGAGAAAGTAGGATGGTTTTATATATAGTTTTGAATTTTGATGGAAAAAGGGGGTAAAGGGATTATTTATTTTCTCGTTGTTTGTCGGATGAAAAGATGAAAAGAAAGCAAATGCATTATTCTTCAATTTGACCTGAATGTCATTTTAATCTAATGACAGCTCAGTAAATAAACAAGTTAGTCAAGCCATTTCCCCAGCAATAACCCAAGCAAGCATATTGACATGCTGCAGTTTTACATCGATTGCTCTAAAACTACTTTCTAATGACTTAATAAATGTGTGTTTTATGATTAGTGATGCAACTTCATTTCAACTTTTATTTGAAGAAGCAACTTCATTTCAACTTTGATATAAATAATCAGTTCTTCGAGATAAAAATATTAAGTACAGTTATCACCAAAAAAAAAAACCACCCTCCTGAAACAAAAGTAATAATGTACATAAGTAGTACGAGGTTTGCAACTAGAGGTTTTTCCTTATTTCATTACCCCTACTTTTACCCTTGGGGTGGGAGTGTAGATAAATGTGGCGTAAACAAAATATATTTGAAACTTTCTTACCGTTTCTAGGCAGAATTGTGTTGACGAAATATAATGAAACTCCTACAGTTGATATGAGACATTGCTATTATAATATTGAACAACACTTCAGTGATTTCGCAAGAAAAGCAAACGGAGTGCAGACTAATTAAAAAGGAAAATGAATACACTCAGTTAAACCTAAGATCAATAGCTAACTAAGAATCTTCAGTCATCAATTCCTTTTTACATTATTGCCTTCTCCGGTCGTTGGTGCAGATGTTTTACGAAATAAAAGATTGAGCTGATCAAGGAAAAACAAACTCTTTGTTTGCTCCAACTGCTGGCGTTCTTTTTCCATTAGCACGTCTAAATCCTCAAAATTGATAAGCTTGTCCTGGATATTTTTCATCTATAGAGCACAACATCCAATATTTAGCAAAGATTATGAAATGCTAGCGACACACACTTTCCAACACACTCTCTTTGATTGGTTAAAATTCATATCGGACCTACAAAATTTATATGGGACCCACATGATTTGGTGGGACCCATGTGAATTTTAACCAATCAAAGAGAGTGTGTTGGAAAGTGTGTGTTAGAAGGTGTGTTGCTAGCATTTCTCTTAAACTAATAAGTGCAAACACCATCAAACAAAACGCTAAATCGCTAACACATGACAGACCTGAACTTCTATAACCTCAGAAATTGCTTTTTCCACGTCTGATTCTTCCTTCTCAAGCTGTAAATTTGCACGCAATAAAGATCCTTGGATAGAATCTGAAACATTACCACCATTGGATGCAACAGCAGCATCTGCATGAAACGCCAATTTCTAATGAGAAAACCTGAGTTTAAAAATCTCCGGAACCATTCAAACTAATGAAGTGTACACGATGAACAATGGTTCGTCCATTTCAAGATAAACCCTATTAAGATAGATGACAGCTTAAATTCATTCAAAGCCTATAATCTTAACCTAGGTTATATGTCATTCTCACCTTGCTGCAATGTATTCCTTGGAAACGACCGGTAATTAATTCTATTTGATTTG
Source organism: Medicago lupulina (assembly GCA_958299785.1). Lineage (NCBI taxonomy): Eukaryota > Viridiplantae > Streptophyta > Magnoliopsida > Fabales > Fabaceae > Medicago > Medicago lupulina. The sequence goes on along the minus strand of OY283144.1, from coordinate 1,019,390 downwards.
TAAACATTGGATAAACTTGTCAGAGCAGCTTGAGCCGCAGCTTGTGCAACCTCCGTCCCTGCCAAAGCAGAAAGGAAAGCAGCCTGCAGTAATTTGAACAAATAAATTGCTAAGACACAAGAACTTGAAAGAAATCATTCTTCATTCAACATGGGAGTGGGTATAATCAATTTCAAAAGACCGTGTCAGAGCACAGTCATTACCAACCAACTACTAAGAATTAAGACCGTGATTCCAGAACAATTGGAATTTAACTCGGTATCATGTTCCTTTAATGCTACATGTAATCAAATGAAGTTTCATTTTTTCCCCAAACATTATAACACACAAATGTGATCAATAACAATAACAATTCAAAGAAAACAAGTTAATTTTAAGCCAAGAAAGAACCTGAGCCATGATAGGATTGCTAGCATCCGCAAGAGGTGTGAGACACATTCTCTTACTAGATTTATCCGACGCAACAGTTTCGGATTCACATTCAGCATCAACGGGAGGCTTCAACTGATCAGAACCATCATCAATGCGAGGAGCAGACTGCAGAAACTGATCACCAAAAGGAAGCTCTAGAAAACGAGCAACACATTCCTTGTCAGTCCTACCAACAACTTGATGAGCAACCTTTTTCCAATCATCACCGAAATTTGTGATAGCTTCAAGAAGATTCAGTGTTTCCTTCTCAGTCCATTCATTTTTCGTCTCTTCGCTTATCTCCACTCTCTTGAATTCTGTATTACTCATACCAATTCGATAATTTCCACGAATAAAACACCTCGCACACAACGTCATATTATTCTGCACCGAAATTCACATTTCAAATTATGGAATTAGTTTAATTTCAATACACTCTCAGCATAAAAGTTTTACACAGTCAAAAAAAAATCACAACCAATCATATATGAATTTAATGTTGATAAATTGAGTTTTACTCCACTAAGAAACCATCAACCTGCCATGTCATACAACTAATTTTAAAATATTTTCCTGACTTGGCGGGATACAAAGTTTATTGGATGTCAGTGTAAAATTATTTTACAATTTTACATCGTCAATGCATCTTCTATACAAAATACGAGAATTACAATTGATTGACAGTGTAAAAAATCTTTTAACAAAACTGACCTTCTCACATGCAAAGCAAGCCATGACACAGAGATTTTTGCAGCCACTACAGATTCTCTTAGCTTCTTTGACAGGCGCCGGAGAAGGAGATTCTGCAGAATTCGACGCTGCGTCGGATTTGTCTTTATCTTCCCATTTGAGAGGTTTACTGAGCGAAGAAGAAGGATGATAATTGATTAAACCCCAAGCTTCAAGAAAATCAAACACTCTTCGAATCGAACCAACGTCACCGACTAGGGTTTTGCGAACATCGGTGAAGGTGATTTTCCTGTTAGGATTGAATCTGAAAAACTTGACGATGGAGTTTCTGTAGTATTTGTAAACTTTAGGGTTCTTGGAAGATTCGGGAATGTTACGGATTTCGCATTCGTGAATGGAATCCCAAGAGAACCATCTTGAGTGGCTAGGGACAAGGATTAAGTTGGCGTCGCTAGAGGTTTTTGGTTCTGGTAATGGGATTTCCGCCTTTGCCACCGGAGGCGGTGGTTGTGGGTTGGAGGGAGGCGGAGTATTAGTCGGAGGTTGAGGTGTTTCGGCGGCGGAGGACGGAGGCTCGACGGTTCTGTTTGGCGTTGAGGTCGCCATTCGTTTACCACTTGTCCGGTTCAACCCGTGTTTCAGTCAATACTCGAATTTTTAAATATATAAGTGTCAAAAATTTAAATATTTAGATCCTTCAAAAAAAAAATTTTAAAATATTTAGTAAAGTATGAATTATCATTTTCACAAGTTATGGTTGGTCACAAACAAGGTTTTAAAAAATGGTCCGTTACTTTCTCTGAAAAAGAAAATGGTCCATTATCGCGAAAAAAGACCGAGATAAAAAGATATATGTAGCCAACGTTATTGTTTTTATAGAGTGAATAAAAATTACAACGAAGCACAATTATAGCCGCGACGAAATACCTTACGGTCGTAAAAAATGTCGTTCATGACAATAGACATATAATCTGAATATTTTTTTAATTAAGATAGATGAAAATCATATTTTTAGTACATATTTGATCATAAATTACATATTGTTATCTTCTTATCTAGTTTAGAACTCCAAATCTATCTTTAGTTTAAGTTATGGAAAATGTTAACCAGTGCCCGGGACACTAGTTAAGGAAATCAAATATAATATAAGTATATTGGAACTTGTGTAGTCAAAGTTTAAAAAGTGTAAAAATGATGTTTTCAAATGCAAATATTTCTTTTTTTGTTTCCTTAACTAGTGCCCAGGGCATTAGTTAACAAGACCCTTAAGTTATTTACATTACTACCATTATTTAAGAGTTGTGCAATGTTGTGATTAATTCACACGCGACAACCGCAATCGTTATCGCAACACTCGTAACATTCGAAATCGTGAAATTCTATACCGACCGCGACACTGACCGCGACCGTTATTTAAAACCTTGGTCACAAACACAAATAAAAAATACTTAGACATACATATAAACAAAATTAAAAGATAAAAGTAAAAAATATGTAACTAATTATTTTTTTGAATTTTTTCTAATTGTGTGACCAAATGTTTTTCATTTGGGTTTTTGTCCATGGAAGAGTTGCTCTTTTGACGATTTCGATATTTGATTGTGACAAGTAAATTATGCTTTGACCTGTATTAGCAAAAGAAAAAAAAAATGTTGTGACCTGTAAGAAAGAAGTAAATTATGTTTTGGCAAACACAGTACAAATAATGAAGGCAATTCATATACCCCCCTTGGTGAATATCATGATACTTGTAGAAATTGATGATTAGGGAATCAATCCTACAGTTGCGGACAATCCATCATGGCAACGACAATTGCTTTGTGATACAACCAACTAATCCTACAGTTGTGGTACAAACTAATCCAATTTGTGATTACAGGACCACAGTGCGTGATTACCGTGACCAACTCCATCAATGATTAAAAAGCAATTGAATTGTTGTTGAGAAAAATCAGACAAATAGAATTTAACGACATACAATGACGAGAAAGTTGAAAATGAATTGATTGAAGAAAATATTGACATGTGACTAGTGTTTAATGATGGTAATACTATAAACATTACTACTACACTTCAATCTTTTCTAATGGGTCTACCCTGCATTAACGGCAGGTTCTTCATAAAATCATAAAATTACAACTGTCTTGTGGTAAAACCTATGATAACTACTATGCACAAAAATCACATTCAATGTGATGGACCATCCATCGTCACACAATTCACTAACATTGATGACACCTATCTACAAACCCAATGCTGGACAAGACTACAAAGAATCATATTTTGATTCAAGACTTCATTTTCTTTTTACACAAGTTTATTCCTAAATGACTGCCAGAAACCGATTCTGATAGCCATTGATCCAATACTAATGCCACTCTTCCTGAGTACGCGTAGTATTAGGTGTAAATACAGTAGGAGTGTAAACATCCAAATGGAATAAGCAGCCTGCACGTTCCATTTTCCTTCGCCATCTGGAGCAGACTCAGACACAACTTGGTGAGCATATGACTATATATATGACCTGCAGTACACGTCAAAAAATTTGTTAAAAACTAAATTCTGTTTCCAATTACCTTACAGCATTTTCAACTTCATACAAACAGAGAACAATCCTTTTAGGAATAGACTTCCAATACTTGCTGAGAAAAAAACATAACCTTTTTTACATGCATCTACAAACAGCAAGCAATAGAAGGATCAAGGATTCAAATATCAAATATAGCAATATCTAATTTCACATTTGTAACAAAGGCTATATTATTCTATTGCAATATCCTATGTAACTTTTAAGACACAAAATGTTTAAATGTCAAAAAACTTGCTCGGTTAATTTCTCTCATCATCTTAACAGAACCTAAAATTCACCTTTGAATATCTTCTAACTACTATTTTATCGACATCATGTACAGCAGGAAATAAGCCAGTGTGAGGGTCTAGAGGTTTGCTTGTGCATTTTTAACTCGGTTCATGGCTCGCTCCTATTAGATTTGAGTTCATCTTTCAAGCTTATTATTTTGGGCCTGCTTTAAGAGCTCAATTGAATTTAACTACGGGTCATGCTAACAATTACGGAATCCATAAAATGAAATTGTGACTTTGAAATAAGTCAAACACTTGTATAGTCATAAATACACAATGTTCTGTGCAAAAGTTTCTTCTTTTGACTCCTTAAACAATGTCCTAAGGGCACTTGTTAGCATTTTGCTTCAACTAAATAGGACTACGCAAGTTATAATTTACAATTGGCCAAATAGATTTCAAGAAAGTTCAAAATTCCATCATAATTTTATGCACAAAGTGTATTTCCTAAAATATTGCGACTAAATACACATACCTATATATGATAATTAACATGAAGTAAATATTAAATAGCAACACCATTTCATGATACTATCTGTATTAATAATAAATATATGACAAATTTAAACATAATAAACCAGCTCGCCAACAAGTTGAGCACTGACTACAGTGTGTGAATGAGCATGCTCACTGGCTCGGCTTATTGAGCCAAATAACGAGTCATGACTTATGAGCTGCTCATGTGCAACTTAACTTGTTTCCACTCCTATCATCATCAAGACTGTGTAAAACATAGCAACAATACCTCTAGAATGCAAAATAAATACTTGCAAGGCTAGATTAGAAGCCCGCCACTCAAGTAGCAGTTCCACTGCTCTTAGTCCTGCTGCAAACTAAGGATATCTGCAACAGGGATAGATTAAAAATATAAGTACATGATATAAGTAGAGACATGCACTGTAAGATGCTTGGTGAATCGCCCACCTTAATCGTCCCCTCAACCATCTGTTTGGTCAGGACCGCTACCTTGCATAAACTGAGGAGAAACAATAAATTGTGGTTGGCCTGGAACTGGTGCAGCAATTCCTGAAAATCAAATACTTACAAATCACACCTATTTCCACAGAATTTAAAGTTTTGCGCTAAATAATTAATCAATAGATTTTAATGACTTGCTCTATATGCAATCTTACATTACTGTACATATAAAACGAATCTCCATTCTTTACAGATTAGCTACTTTCCTGTTGATCAGAACTTCAATTACCTATATCTTTTAATTAAATAAACCCAACCTTCTATCATATATTACAATAATACCCTTAATTTTGTACATAAATTTAGGATTTGACAACTGAAATTGCCTACATATGTCGTATCATTCATTAATCTCATTTATATACCAACAGCTGATAAGTTTATGTGATCTGGCCAATCAATGCTTGTTAAGAATTGAAGGTTATTTGCTAATATGTTTTCAAATGAATGTGAATTCCAATATATATGGGCTTTTGTTTCTCAAATGATATCCACCAAAGATGGCTGTTCATAAACAAAAAGGGAGTGTTTGTTTCAGAAATAAAAAAAATAAAATAAAACATTCCCGGGAATAGAGGGTGGGAAAAAGGAATTCCTGTGTTTGGTAGAAAGGAACAAAAATAATATGCCTAGGAATAAATAATACCAAGGAATCTACTTAACCCACGTTCTAGTCATTTTTATTCACATGGGAGATGGGTGGGAAAATTCTATTACCAGGAATGGAGAAACCACGTTCAGAGCAAAACTCATTTATACCCTCTCGTTTTACCAGCGTGTTCCCCACGTTCTGATAAATTATTTAATGCAACGGTTTCCTTTATTATGAGTAATGAGGATAAAGGTCTATCAATGTATTGGTTCATTTTTTTGAAAATATCCTAGGAATAAAATTATCATTATTGTTTTCCTGGGAAAGCTATTCCAAAGGAATGGCCCAAGTCACAAATGGAAATTCTTTCTTGGACAGAGGACTGTACCGCTAGGATATGGGACTTGAATGGCAGGCACGGGTGAAGTTGTTATTGCATTAACATTGGACCCACCATAGGGCACAATCTGATGACCTGGTACTGTATAACCCTGCATTGCTGTATAACCATGACCGCCAGGAATAGCCTGACCCAATTGTCCATAAGGATAAATAGTTGTATTCATCCCACCAGGCATACCATATATCTGAAGGTACTGTTGTTGACCTGCATAAGGGTTGTACATACCCTATTGGACACGGTAGAAGTTGAAAAGGTCAGCATCTTACAAATAATATTGGCATTTATCCTAAGCCAAATAAAAAAAAAACGGATATGACCTGTGGGTATACGTATTCAGGTCCATATGCCGTATACCTGCAAAGAGAAAACAACCAAATCTAATGTTGAAAAGATCACCTCTAAAGCATGATTCTGGCGTGATACATTTAGATGCACAATGCAGATGTGGTTAGGAATACCTTACACACATGGAGACTAATATTAAACGGTCATTAGTTTATTACATCCAATTGACATAGGTTTTCCATATACAGTGGACCAGTGATTACCAAATCTCGGGATTTTCATCTCCTAACTAACTACTAATCAAGTACTTGCAAGAACATGTTGTATGGGTCTAGTTGACCTCATCACTGACATATGCCAGTCAACAAAACACGATAACTGGGTTCAAAAAGAGTTAAGTAACTGTGCTAAAATAAGCATGGACACAAAAAGAACCATAACACAGGAAAGGCAAGAGCATTATTATTAGCAGAGTGACGGTGAAAATAATCTTCAAATCCAGTTTTTGCATTAGTGTGCAACAACATCCCACTCACCCATAAGGAGGATAAACCATTCCTTGTTGATAGCCATAGGAAAGTGGTTGTTGGTAGCCATAACCTCCAACGTAAGCACCACGGGCAGGTTGCAAACTTCCAACATAAGGGGATGCAGGTCTTACCCGTCCTATAAAAGATAAGAAAAAATCAGAAAATAGAAGCATTGTATATTCCATGTAGGAAGAGTATTCTGGAAACTTCAAGTTGCAGCAGACTGCTATGCATATCAAAGAACAATATAATATCAGTTGAGATAAACTCATTTGTTAAGAAATAATAGCATACCATAGGAGATAGGGGGTCCACGTGGACGACCATGCGAAGCCAAGTTACAATTAGCCCTTCTACCATCAATAACAGGACTTGGATCAGCACAGGCTCTCCTAGCAGCCTCTGGATCACGGAAAGTCACCTATACCCTCCAATTCCATGCATATAAGATAGAAACCAAGTCATTCTATAGTTTTTTTTTTTAAAAAGAAAGCACCTAGTCATTCTATAGTAAATAAAAAAAATGGAACCATGCTAGTATATATGATATGATCAACACCGTAGCACGGACACTTCTGATCTGATCAGAGGTGTGTCAAGTGTCCAATAGGGTCGGACCCATAGATATGTGATTACATGTCATTTTCTCAAATTTCTATCGGTGTCAGTGTCATGATCGGTGTTCATCGATTTTAAGTAATTAAATGAGTTATAGCCTTATATGATAGGATATAAAAATCATACAAATGAAATAGGCTAGTAATAGTAATGTGAAGAATTAATAAATGAATTGATAAAAAGCAAAGATGCTCACAAAACCGTAGCCTTTGGATCGTCCGGTGTTCTTATCAGTGATGACGACGGCTTCAAGAATATCTCCAAATTGTTCAAAGTAACGGCGCATAGTTTCACTCTGAGTTTCCCATGCCAATCCACCAACAAAGACTTTGGTATAAGTAGTATCTCCAAAAGGAGAATTCAACAATTGAAACCCAGAACTTGAACTTGATCCTGAACTTGGACCCTGGTATGCCATTAATCACACTATTCTTCTTCACTTCCACACGCACCCACACCCAAGGTTACAACAAAAATATAAACACAGGAAATTATTAAGCGATAAGAAAAGAAAACACGAGAGTGGGTGCGTGTGAATGAGTGAGAATCGTAGGAAATAGAAGAAGGTAACCTAATAATAAAGTTTTAATTATAAATTGAAGGGGAAAAAAAGGAAGAAATTGTAAACCCTAGAAACGAGAAAGGTCGGTGGTGGAAAAGAGAGTGTTATTTATTGGAGTGAGAAGTGTGTGGGGTTGAAAATAAAAATAAAAAAGGTGGTGATGATAATTGGAATAGAATGGTCTACACAGAATAGAAGAATACTTGGTAGTATACACAAAACACACACAGTGGAAGAGAATCGAGAAAGAAAGAAAAAGGAGAAAACGAAAAGGGAGATTTTGGTAATCAATTATGGTTGTTGGTTGACAGGGTGGAGAAGAGAAGAAGAGAAGAAGAAGAGAAGTGAAGGAAGTTATTCATTCTGAATTCTGATCTTAATTCTATTTTTGCATTTTTGGATTTTGGATGCGTGTGTACGTGTTACTGTTATTATATGTAATGTAATCAACCAAAAACAAAAAGATACTAGTATTGGATACGAACAGGAGCAAGTAACGGCGATAAAGGGAACCAACGGAACGGGAAAACAAAATTATAAATAAATATTAAAAAAATTAGAAATGAAAAAGTAAAGGCAGGCCTGGCCAAGACAGGGTTGTTGTGTTTTTGAGAGTTCTCATGTCTTAACCCAACCGGACAGCCTGCCACTCTGGTCACTGTGATCCCTTCTCTTTTAGTTTATTTTTATTGATTAAATAGGCAAAAACCCCGAAATTTAATCTTGTTAAAAAAATTTCATGACATTTAAGAAATTTCAAAAACTCCTTTAAAATTGTCAAATATTAATCAATTATCTCCTTTATTTGATATGGTTGTTAATCCCTATAACGTGACAGTTATCTGTACACGTTTTACTTTCACGTGGATCGGATGTTATGCCATATCACAAATCTAATTTATTTTTTTATTTTTTTTGCTTTTTTGTCTTTTTTTTTCTTTCAAAAATTCATGTGAATATAAAAAGGCAAATATTCTCTCGAATTCAACATTTATATGCAAATATTCCTCAAATTTAAAACTTATGTAGCAAATACTGTTTAAATTTAAAATTTATATGCAAATATCCCTTTAAATTTAACAGGAGTATTATTACACTTACTGGAGCTGGAAAACAAATTGTTGAACATTGGTAAATTAATGGAATAAGGTTTTTCAGTTCTATTTCAATATGCAAAGTGCAAGGTGTTTTGTCCCGATAGAGGTTTCATAATGTAAACTAGATGTCTTCAAACAGAATGTTAGTTAGCATTGCATGAAACATTTCAGCAAATTACATATCTGTTTAAGCACGATTAAAGAAGAAATTGTGAAGCTTTGGCATTGCAGTTATGAGCATTTGCGTTTCAAAGGCTTAAAGCTCTATGTCATAAGCAAAAATATTAATGGCTTATCACATATCAAATCTCCCTTGTGGCTGTGTAAAAATTGTTTGGTTACATGGATCCATTTCAAAGAAGAGCACTTGGAGAGCTGCACAATTTTTTCGGTTACTGGTTCTGTTTTTATGGGGCCATTAAGTTGGTGTCTAAACAAAAAGTAGTACTTGATCCTTTTCACCCATGACTTTAATTGAAAAAGTTTGGGTCTTCTTTTTGGTAGAAAAGTCATAAGCATTTGCCTTTTGGATCATTGAAAATAGGAATAGGCCACAACTAATTTGCTACTGCAACCAACTCATTAGCCAAATTCAATTTTTGTGGTAACCTTGATGAAGATTTAATTTTCATTTCACAACAAAAAGTTTATGACTTGCTCTTTTGTTGCTTCACAAGGGGTAGACTTCCATCATTAACTGGCAGTGATTCATCATTCGATGGCTTACCAAAAAACATCAAAGGAATTGTTGTTATTGCAAGATCAAACCTTTCATTACCAACACAACTTGAATTGAAAAACAAGCTTCCACCTAAATTCCCTCTTTGTTTGCCTTCTTCAAACAAACAAGGATTCACTAACTTACTTGTTGGTGTTTGTAAATAAGTGTTAATTTGGAAGGGTTATTTGCCTATTTTTATAATCCCAAGGATTTTAGACAAAAAAAAAAAGTCAATCACCTTATGATTAGGCGAGGTGGGTTTAGAGACTCATCGGTGTTAGGGAGACGTTTACAGGAGTATTTATACATCAACCATCAATGAGATCCTACATCAACAACGTGAGTTGAATTCACGCACTTGAGATAAGTCAACTCATTACCAACTGAGTCAACATTCGTTAACTTAATTTTAATGATATTAGTAACTATGAAAAAAATATGTATTGGAATAAGACAAAAATATGAGATGAGTTTAATTTTTGATACGATCAAGCTGCATGAAATAAAAACGAAGCTCTTACACACCTTCGACGCATGTCCAACTTTCTCCTACCGGTCGTTGCATGTGTCACGACATTTTTTCCCAACCGTCTCATAAAACTACAAGCAATTCAACGACACACTCAAACTACGAAATTACGAAAGAAGAATAAAATCTAAATCTATATCAAAATCACTTATTTTTTTAGATAAAAAATAGAGTGAAAAAGATGAATCACTAATTCTAAGATACATTAGTAATATTTATTTAATTTGTCACTTCATAATTGTAGAATAAGTTAGAGTAAACTATAAATTTCTCAAATTGATCTATGAATCTGTTAAAAACTCAAAATGATCTCCGTCTTTGTCAAACATTTTTCAAAATTGTTCGTGTCTTCGTAAAAGATCTTCTAATGGATGGACCGAACTGAGAAACATTTGACAAAAATATGGACCATTTGAGTTATTAATAGAGTCTGGACCAAATTAAGAATTTGGTACAAAGATATAGACTAATTTGATGATTTACTCGAATAAGTTGTGAGGTAATTGACACATTTACCCTTGGTAGGATTGTTGTTTATCGAAACGAAAGGGTCGGTTGTAGTATTTTTGTTGTTCCCTCACACACACACATTGTCAAGCAGAATAAGACCAGAGTTTGAGTCTTCAATCGTTCGTTCGTCAACTATACTACACTCTGTGAATTTTCTCAAACATTTCAATGGCGAGCAACTGGAGAAGAACACTTGGCAACGCAAGGTCGTTCGTGAACAATTCAATGGGTGGTCTGAGAGGAGGAAGCAACCTCGCTTCTTGGGTTGTCGCCGGAACCCTAGCTTATTACCTTTGGATCAAACCTGATCAAGATCTCAAACGCGAGCAACAAGCTAAAGCTGCTATTGCTTCCTCTGATGATCCTTTTCGCTATGTTGAAACTCGAAAACCTGTTCCTGATCCTCAAGTTCGTTCCTCTTTCTTACCACTTTTACTTCCATTTTATCCATTTTATTGTTTCTTAATTTTCAATTTCAATTTTAGGTTACTGGTTTGATATATGGAAACAACAACAACAACAACAACAACAACAAAGACAAATCATTTAGGGCAGATGATTAGCTTGTAAGTTTCTTGCTTAATTACTTAATTATGTGCTGGGATTTCTAATCTGAGTTTAATGATTGTACTGTATATAGTTCCGATAATATTTCACCAATTGATACGTTGTAAATAAGTTTTTCTAAAAGTAATACTATGTCGTGACAAAATAGTGAAATTTGATCAGGGTACATGTAAACTTAATTTACATTGTTGGTGTATAATTGTTATTAAATTACTTTCTATATTGTACGGCGAAATGCTAATGCGATGATGTACCGATATGCTAATATTCTGATATGGCTATTTTTAAAATTTCAGATATTATAGACCTAGGATTGTGTTTGGATATGCATAAAAAAGTTTAATTGCGTTGAGTGTGAAAAATTTGCTCGGATATTTAGTTCTCAGATGTTTCATTGTAAAACTAGAGCATGGTTTTGGTTGGATGCATTAGGGTTTGGACTTGGAGAAATACACAACTGAAAGAAATTACAAGTATTGCAACAAACATAATTGTTAGAGGAGAAAAACATGAATATCAAATGAAGAATCATGTTTTAAAATTGTCCTAAATGAAGCCTAATAAATACTTGTGATCATAACGTAAATGAGCGCGTAACAAATCCATCCTTCCAAAACAGTGTGTTTCAACAAGTCAAATATTAAATAATGGCATAAACAAAACAGTCCTTTACATATTAGTAAGGAAAGCAAAACGGTGCGTTTACATCAGTGAGGAAATCCAAACGCAGTGTTCCGCGTGTTTAAAAATGATAGGGTTTTCTGTTTCTTGAAACTAGGTCGCTGAAGTTCAACCCAAGTCAGTCTGTGCTGTTCGTCTCTTCTTGCTCGAAACAAACATAAAGCTTTGTGATCCTTCTCAGAAATTGAAATCTTGACCACGAAGTTCCCCTTTGGTGGTCTTCCTTGAATCGCAGCACGATTCCATGGGGATTTATGATAGGATGGTAAGATCCTACGTGCTAGCACTCGATCCTATAGCAAAAAAGCATAGAGATATCTTACTGTTATCCGTATTAAAATATATTTTAATTTCCTTTTAAACGTCCCATGATATATTTTTCCCTAATCAATGTCCAAATGCCGCGAAATCCCATTAATTTATTGAAAATATGTCTCAAGTCTTGACTCCATTCAAAAGATCAAAGAAGTGGTTCTCTGGATGTTCGCAAGTGAGAGAGAGTGGGGAGAAGTTGATTTTAAAGTGAAAGGGGTAGAGGGAAAAGTTGGTCCGCAAGTGAGAATGAGTGGGGGTAAGTTGCTTGACGTCTCTGGTATATGGGAGTGGGCTGTAGGAGTGGTTTGCAACTGCTTCTTCTAGATAATGAGCGCGTAAAAAATCCAGCCTTCCAAAACAATGTTTCAACCAGTCAAATAATAAACGACGACATAAATAAAACATTCCTTTACATATTAGCTAGTAAAGCAAAACGGTGCGTTTAGATTACTGAGGAAATCCAAACGCAGTGTTCCGCGTGTTTAAAAAATAGGGTTTTCGGTTTCTCGAAACCAGGTTGCAAAGCCCAAACTCAAGTTAGTCTGCGCCGTTCGTCTCTTCTTGCTTGAAACACACATAAAGCTTTATGATCCTTCTCAGAAATCGCGATCTTGACCACGAAATTCCCTTCTGGTGGTCTTGCTTGAATCAAACCACAATTCCATGGGGGTGGATTATAGGATGGTAAGATCCTACGTGCTAGCATTCCATCCTGGCTACATTGTTTGTGATTATAACAAAAAACCATAGAGACATATCTTTCTCTTATCCCCATTAAAAAATATATTAATTTCCTTTTAAACATGCAATGAATATACTTTTCCTTAATCAATGTCAAAATGCCGCGAAATACCTTTATTTAAAATATGTCTCGAGTCTTGACTTTACCCATTAAGCTCACTATTTACCGTGCCACAATCCTCTTTGCTAAATTTTTCGGGGAGGAGGCATAATCTTGCTTATACACCTTCACTTGTGAGCTTTCTATTTGGCTCGTACAAGGAACTGCAGACCAGCCACTCTCAGACCACAGAATATGATGTGTGTCGAAAGCAGGAGCCTGATGCCGATTTCCTTGTCAGATGGCCAAATTCTTATATCTCTGTCCAACTTCTCTGTTTCTGTCTGCACCTTCTTTGGAGATTCAACCATTCCGATTCCATCATCATGGTATTCACCAACACAATGCCTTTCTTCCATTCGAGTAGTTTCCTCATTGCCATCATTACTCAAACCTAATTCTTCATTAGTTCACATTGAAACTTGGTTCACAACTCTTCTCTCCAAGGTTATAATTAACCTCTATATAACATAGGAGCTCACAACTTAATCCACATCTTCATCATCATCATCATCGTCATCTTGCTCTATAACTAGTTCGGGAAGCACATGATTGTGAACATAAGATTTTGGATCAAGCTCTTGACTAACTCCAGAAACAGAAGAACATGGGGGACTGAATTCCCATATGAATTGGATTCAACACTAATTGTTTCTGGGGGGATGTGACTCTTCTTGAGTACTCATAATCCTGACATTGGAAATCAAATGATTGACTTGGTGCCATTAATTTATTTTTTTTGACTTGGTCTCTTTTGTTTAATTGGGTGTTCCTCATGCAACACAATGGATGAATTCCATTTACATGGGACTTCGATTGGCCTGAGCTTTGAGGTAAAGTCTTAACAGTGCCACATCATCACTGACCCGCTGGCCGGAGACGGCTCAGCTCCTTGTAGCTCAGCCCCGATGATGAATTCAACTTCGATTTTGCTTTGAATGGGAACCTGATCTCTCCCTCAATCTCCGGTCATCGTCCGAACCAAAAATATCGCTGTTAAACATGTCATTTTTTGCCGGAATCCTAAACACCCGCAAACTCCGGTTGCTGCCGGAGAAGAAAAGTCGGCTGCTTGAAAATTTCCTCACAGAAAGAATCAGACCTGGAGAATTTGTGCGTGAGGAGACTCCTAGGTGGATCTCCGAAGACGTCGGTAAAGTAATAGACGTCCATCTTTTTGCCTCGGAGACATCGTTGTTGAAGATGGATTCCTGTGTCGGTGAAGATGACTGGTCCTCTATGGATCACCGGCGATGAAGCGCAAACATTAATCCCATCCACATTCTCCATGAGTCATCCATTCCCCGCTGAGTTTCTCTGGGTGATCACTTCTTCCCAATTCCTACTGACCTAAAAATTCACCCCTCATCATGCCATGCAACAAACAACATAAATATTAACACAATATTAGGTAGTGAACAATCATAATAATTACTAGTACCTTGAACAGGTTCTTCTAAAAGAAAGGACATCAACACAATAACATACCAAACAAAATTTAAAAATGAATTATTTCATTGCAAGATAAGAGATAGTTAAAGATGTAAAGAATCACGAGTTTTTTGCTGGAAAAACAAAAGCCTCATTCAGATGCGTTGAAAGAGTCCAAAGTCCAAACCATATTGTCTCAAGTTGCACTCTAAACTCTAAAGCATCCTATCTGTATTAGAATTATACCATTTTTTAAATATAAAAGTGGCTTGGATACTTTATGGATGTGTGGGTTAAGTATCGGAGAATTGGTATCGTATTGGATGTGTCCTTTATGGATACACGAAGGGATTGCATATATGAATTTAGACGTTTTTTTTTTAATATAAAGTGGCTTGGATACTTTATGGATATGTATAGGTGTAGTATTGAAGAATATTGGCACCGTATTGGATATGTGTCCTTTATGGATATATGAAGGGATTGCATATATGAATGCTTCATGGCCAATATGTTTAGTTTTCTTGTATTTGGGTTTGTGATTGCTTGATTAGTTGGGTTTTAATGCTCTGATATTAGAGGCATAAATATATCGATTTATTGATTCATTTATGATGATGTTCTTGGCAGGAATCAAAATGGAAACAATCAACAGGGAGACTTGTATTATTTTTGGATACAGGGTCAGTTTCAACTTGTTTTCGCTCTTCCTTAGCAGGAATCAAAATACTATATTACTATTAAGGATATAGTAAATTAAGTTTTGTTTTGTTTTACATAGCAGCAGTGCTCTCCCTTCAAATGTTATAGTGTAATTTCTTGAGTTTTGAGAATGACTGTTGGTAACAACCCATCCTTCAGGAAATATGTTATTAATAATTAATAAGTACTGCCATTATAATTCGGTGGATTAAATAATCCTATTTGATCTCATTATTAGTTACTACACTGGATCTAAACTCCCCTCTATGCACAGATTTCTGTCCGTCTGCTCTCAACTTCTCCATCGTCCCACAATGAAGTACTCTCTCTCCATCCTTTAACTCTATCTAATCCAACCTTAAAGAAATCATCATATGATTTGTTAATCAATGTTAATTTCAATTTCAATTGGATTTCAACCGGGAATCATTTTTTGTATGGCTATTGTCTGGACAATGTTTTTCTTGAAAATTTAAATATGGATTATGCAAACATCTTTCTCCTTAAGAGTATTTTTCAGAGAAGAAAAATATTGTAAAAGAGGAGGAGAAAGAAGATAGAGAACCAAACATTATTAAATCTTAAAACGGTTATTTTCAATCAATTATAATTAATAGGTTTTTTAACAAAGAATTAAGATGCAACTTTGCAAGGTTTTGTCAAGTACTTATGTGCTTTTTGATTGAATTAAAAACGATTCACTTCCAATTTTCCACAGGTAAGTTGATTTTGAAATTTGCAGTGATTTAAGAAATAGTTGATTGGGAGAGGAAAGAAGATTTTGTTGAAGTGGTTTTATTTGCAGAAAAAGAATGAAAGAAACGAGGGAGAAGAAAAATTAGAGTTGTAATATAGCGAATGTGGTATACAATATGATATGTGGACTTAGATTAATCTAATAGATTAAAATTGTTGTTTATATGGACTACCGGTGGGGGATTTGTTAGAATCCTCACCTTAGAATTTAACTTATAATCCACTATTACTTATAAGAAAAATTTGACTTATGAAATATCGGCCAGGTATGACACAAATGCATGAAGTTTTAATATGTTTTATTTTTTAACTAATTTTAAAAAAACAGTTCCTATTTCGGACCTGGATCCTCTCATGTCTTGCTCTCTCCAGCCATACCTCCTGCTCTATTCTCAGTTCTTGGATCAATCCAATAGATGATTAATAAAAGGTCAAAAATAATGGGAAAGCAAATTAAAAGAGAGAGTCACTTGCAGTTTTGTTTTCTTCTTCACCGCCTTGCTGCTACTTGAAACCTATCTGCTATCAACTCTTCTTTTTCATCTCTTGTTCTCATCTTTATTCTTTCTCTGCTACAACATTTATGTCCTAATAAATAAAGGGTCATGTTAACCCGTGACCTCGGGCACTAGTTAAGCAAACCATAAAGAGAAAATTTTAAATTGGAAAAGGCATTTTATTAACTTTCAAATGATTGATAACACAATTTCCAATACAATATATACTATATTTGCTTCTTAACCAGTGCCCCGAAGACACCCGTTAACATTATCCATAAATAAAAGGATTATAGCATTTTAAGGTTAGTTACGGTCTCAAATATTCACATCCCAATTAGGAACACTCCAATTCATATCGCAACTCTTTTACACCCTCCACATTTAAAGTGGTAATGTTTTGCAAATCCGAAATATACAAAATATATACTCCCTCCGTCCCTTAATATAACCCCCTTTTGTTTATTTTTTTGTCCCTAAATATAACCCCTTTTCAAATTACAACACACATTAATTATTTTTTTTCATATATACCCTTATTTAATACTACTACTAATTCTAAAATTACAATAAATTGACTTTTCACATTATCTCTTTAATAAGGGTAATTTTGTAAAATTGTACTATAAAATAGACACATTAACTACACCAACAACATTTCTTAAGAAATGTGAAAAAAGCAATAGGTGGCTATATTAAGGGACGGATCACATTCAATCCTATCTTCCTAAAATGGTTTCAGCCCAGTTACCAATCTTAACTCAAACCATCAAATATGAAAATCGAAGTTATGAACCCTAAAATTAACTAATTTCTTCTTCTTCTTCAACAAACCGCATTTTCCCTTTTCAGTCAAAATCAGAAGGTAAAGTAGAAAACAAATATCATCAAATTGAAAGCATTTGCAACCACCCCCAATAATCCGTGGATGGTTTAATTTTATGATCACGTTGTTTCCCTCACTTCACGCCGCAATTGTGCTAAGAATCGGTGGCAGAAAGGAAGAACGATCAGTTCCATTTTTCTTTCTCGTTCCTTCTCGTTGGCCACTGGTGAGTTCACATTTTCCTTATCTTCATATATGGTTTTGAATTTGGTTTTATAGTGTGAGGGAGAGATCGAGCACCAAATTGGGTTTCCCTTTACCCAATTCTAGTTTTAATTTCTGAGCATTCTGTGTTTTCTTCCGTCGAAAGAAGCCGCCGCCACAACCATCCTCTCAAAGCGATGGAAACCGCTCTGGCTCACCGATCTCATCCTCGGCTCCGATCAAAATTCATCGCAGAAACATTTCACATTTTCTGAGTTTTTTGACTCATTCATGAAAAATCCTACAGATGAAACCCTAGCTATCTTTTCTTTCAACATCACTTGCATGTTCTATAACAGCAACATCGAGAAATTCGTTTCTACTGCGATTAAACTAAGAGTTCAAAACCTAACCATCGATCTCTCCCACAGAGATTTACCTCAGATTCTAATTCGTTCCAAAACCTTGGTATTCCTCAAATTGAAGAAGATAACATTGAAGAAGAATCTACCTTCAATTTATCTTCCGTCGCTCAAAGCCCTTCACATGGAATCTGTTACCTTTTCCGAGTACAAATATCTCACCAAGATTCTATCAGGCTGTCCCGTTATGGAGGAATTGGAAACGAAAGATTTAATGGTGGAGAAAAATTACCGTGTGTCCATGGGTGAGGCAATATACTTCTCCAATTTGGTCAGAGCTAACATTTCTGGTGAGCATATTTTGTATGCTTAGCTTCGTAACGCCCATCATCTGCGCCTGCATGCGGTATGTATCAATATATTCTTTCCATAATCTATCTATGTGTACTACCAAATTAGATTACTCTCTTAAATCAATCAATTTACTCATAAGCACCGGACACTCACGCCGACAACAATAGTAGTTCACTGGAATCATATGTCACGTGTTATGTGCTTCACAGATATTGTTGAATTTGAGAAAATCACATACTTTCACTTTCAGTGAAGCAATTCACTCGAATCATGTGTTATGTGCTTATCAAATATTGTTGAGTTACATTGTTCAATTTAAGGGTCTCAAAATTTGAAAAAATCACATACTTCGGTGAAACCTAAGAAGTACCGGTGGTCAGGTAAGACATCGACGCTCACACGCCTACACCGATAATAATTCAGTGGAATCATATGTCGTGTTTGTGCTTCACATATATTGTTCCGTGACATTGTTCAATTTAAGGGAATAAAAATTTGAGAAAATCACATACTTCGGTGAAACCTATGAGGTACCGGTCAGGTAAGACACCGACACTCACACGCCTACACCGATAATAATTCAGTGGAATCATATGTCGTGTTTGTGCTTCACATATATTGTTCCGTGACATTGTTCAATTTAAGGGAATAAAAATTTGAGAAAATCACATACTTCGGTGAAACCTATGAGGTACCGGTCAGGTAAGACACCGACACTCACACGCCTACACCGATAATAATTCAGTGGAATCATATGTCGTGTTTGTGCTTCACATATATTGTTCCGTGACATTGTTCAATTTAAGGGAATAAAAATTTGAGAAAATCACATACTTCGGTGAAACCTATGAGGTACCGGTCAGGTAAGACACCGACACTCACACGCCTACACCGATAATAATTCAGTGGAATCATATGTCGTGTTTGTGCTTCACATATATTGTTCGGTGACATTGTTCAATTTAAGGGAATAAAAATTTGAGAAAATCTACTTTCCGGTTTTCACCCCTATAAAATTTTCGGTTTGATTTGCGCCCTCGTAAAAAATTTATTTTCCGGAAAACACCCTTTATAGGCCATTCAAAAACCAAAATTTCTTGAAAAAAAATTCTGAAAATGGCCTATTAGGGGTGTTTTCCGGAAAATAAAAATTTTACGAGGGTGCAAATCAAACAGAAAATTTTATAGGGGCGAAAATCGAAAATGACATATATTACAGGGGTGAAAAACACTATTAACCCTTATTAAAATTATAGAAACATTGTTCCAATGTGTTTTTCGGTAGTTATTTTCGTTTTCAAATGTATGTTTTATTAGTCTGCGAACCATGTTTTGTTTTTTGTTAGAGAAATGCTAGCAACACACATTTTAACACACACTTTTCAATACACTCTCTTTTATTGGTTGAGACCCACCAGATTTGCATGGGACCCACATGATTTGGTGGAACCCATGTGAATTTTAACCAATTAGAGAAAGTGTGTTGAAAAGTGTGGGTTAAAATGTGCGTTACTAGCATTCCTCGTTTGGGTTATACTAACCACCAAGCAAGCATTTGCAAAGTGTTGTTGGAAGCGTGCTTACATTTCTCTGTTGGGTTCATATGCTTGCATTTCTGTTGTTTTGCAGCCAGTATCTATTGTTTATTATCTATCCTTTTCACTTTTCTATGTTTTATATATGTATTGCATATTATGATAGTTGTGTGCATTTGTTATGGACTTATGTGCACCCTATTGTGTCTTAAAGGAACCAAAGAGGGATCTGTCTTCTAAGGCATCTGGTAGTACTTTTAAGAAGAAAAGGGATCCAACTGAACCCAGGAAGTCACTGTCTGCATTCAGATTCTTTTGTCTAAACGAAGGAGAGGTGCGTTTTATGTTGTGCATACCAATAGCGTGCTTTTGTATTTGGGTGTGGAAATGATCACTTTTCTTCTGTAAAATTGATGGAAGGAATTTCAAATACTTTTTTTTCTTAAATGACAGAATCTAGACAAAACTAATCCTGGGATTTCATTTATGGATATGTCAAGACTACTTGTAGAGAAATGGAGAAATATGTCAGGTATTGCTGGCTGACAATTGCTTCATTTCATTCAGTTCCATTTCCAACTATTGTCATTCTTGATCGGTTACTTAATTTTGTTATTTCTGTGTATTGAATGTACAGCTGAGGAGAAGGAGCCATACGAGGCAAAAGCCCGTGTCCATAATAAACGCATACGAGGCAAAATCCCGTTTCAATTATAAACGTTCTCTGAATGAACGAAATTAGTGGCTACAATAATTCGCAAGCACAACCAATGAATAATAAAACTGCAACATTTTACTGTATGATGTCCTGCTAGATGATTTTTTTCCAGTTTTGAATTCCTAAAACTGGCATGTCTGTATCTGTTGCACCATTGTGTGTGCACTTTTTCTATTTTCCATCTTTTCATGCTTTAGGTTATCAAGAACACAAATTCACGGTTTGTATGCGTTTTTTCCAGTTTCCATCTTTTCATGCTTTAGTTTATCAAAAACAGAAATTCATATTTCATAAGAATTATTATTATCATATAATATATGCTTTAGTCCATCGATTGTGACTTGTTGAATGGTGATTGCAATATCTTAGCCATTATTTCTCTTGCAGTTGCAGAATGTTGAACTATCAACTATGAATGTTAACATAAAATTCTAAATCCATCGATTATGACTTGTTGAATGGTGATCGAACCATCAATCCCAGACCTCTAGTCCTGCTAGTACATACGAATGGATTCATAACCTTTATTTAATTATATATATTTACACGTATAAACCCAATTTGGTCATAATTTTAATATAAATGTTACAAGCATATATTACGATGACTACTTACAATGTAAGCAATGGATCAAGAATAGATTCAACGCTTGAAATAACACTGCAAGAACATCAATGGATAACCCATCTAATAATCAAAATTTAGACCTTTTTCTTGCCTTATGCTAAAGAAAAAGGTTAAATCCACACTGATGTGTTCAGTTTGATGGAATAGATCGGACAGAACGAAACAAAACAAAAATTTCATTTCATTCTTTGGATATTTTTTGATGTGTCGGTTTTTTTTCTTCTCGTTCTATTATTTAGAAAATGGATGAAACAAGACGAGTTATAACTTTTTTATTTTATTTACTTTAATTTAAAAAACACTATTGTTACTATATCCTTCAACAATTCAATCACCCAAACAAAAACTTATCGAGTATTAGAATTTTTATTCAAGTGTAGTAATTCAAAACTCAACATTTTTTTTTATTTTAAAGAATACGCAACGCAAGCCTCGTGAGCTTGTTATACTAGAACCAAAGTCTGGCACTAGAATTTGTAAATTATACATTATAATTATAATAGTGAGTTATTTGTGTCAATAATAAGGCTGTGTATTCAATTGATATTTTAAAAGATCTTTTTTATGATGAAAAAGTCATGATAAAAACTTTTGTTTAATTTAAAAAATCTAATGGTATTCAATTAGGATATTTTAGACGTTTAAAATTTAGTATAGAAATATTGTGATATTCAACGAAGACTTTCTATAATTATTAAAGAGTCTTTGTGTATTAAAAATAATTATGATTTCAACGGATTGTTTAAGTAAAGGATTTTAATGGACTTTTGTCTCATCTCCATTTTCACATTTTGCTCTACCACACATATTTCTCTTGGTGCCAAAAAACAAAACGTGATAGCCAAACTCCCAAGCATTAACATCCTGACACTTTGATAATACTACCTCGTGCATTTTAATTTTTTATGGAATGAAAAACATGGTTTGAGCATGTTCTAGACTTCTAGTAATGAGCAAGCCTTCAAATTAGTGTCACAGATTGAGTCATTGTCATGCTGTGAAACAACTTGCAATCTAAATACCGAGCATACAAAGGAGTGTGTTGAAAATATTGTGTTAAAAGAGTGTGTTGTAAATGGTTCACTTCAATGATCGTTAACCGAAACAGAAACAAACCAATATATACATGAATGTTGTAAATGGTCACATGCATATATGTTTCTCACATCTGTTTCTTGTTCTCGCTATTGAATATATAATTCATACGACCTAATTTGTTTGATTATTTGCTGCAATCATGTTTTTTCTTAAGAGTTGCACAAATATGTTGTCGAGCAATATTTCATGTAATTTGGTTTTATGGTGCTGCAATTGGATTTGATGACCAAAAGAATAACACACCTTTATCCTTTATCATTTACTCCCTATGTGTACCCAATAATAACACTACGAGCATTAGGACTATAATAGAGTAGTCATTTGACGTACTGGCAGTTGTCACCGAACGGAGTTCTAAACAACTTTGGTGTTAGGAGGGATTTGAGACTCCCTTCCCCTACTAAAAATTGAACTAAACATAATTTAAAACACTCCCTCACCTCCAAAAACTCCATCCCAAATGGACCCTAATGGGGTACCCCAGTAGGAATAAGAGGTTTACATTTGGATTGGTGCATAGTGATATGACCATTTTAACACCCACCAGTAATCTGAAGCAGTGTTGCTAGCAATTCTTCCGCTAAACATCTTGTTCGTTTGGCCTTTTTGTAAGCAACCAGATTTAGAGGCAGTCCTCTAACTCATTGAACTTTTCCTAATGATGTGCACCAGCTAAGTTCAACAATGTAAAAAAAAAAAAAAAAATCGTTTTGTTCTTCTATAAAGGCGAAATGGATCTTAACACATGAAAATCAAGCATATAGCACCAGTGCATTTGGGTATTTTACCTAGAGAATAAATCATTGATAGTAAAGTTGGTCAATAGTTTTAACTAAACCAACAGGGCTAGACTAGTTCCTAGCATAATCATGCTTTCACTGTTTATAATTTTTTTTACTCCTTTTGAGAATATGCGAGAAACCAATCATTTTCCAGGGAGGAAAATTCACACAGCTCCCTGCTCGAAAGGAACGCGTACAAATAGTCGACCATGCAAACTAACAACAGCAGATGTCTGGAGCGGATCAATTCTCGCAGGTAAGTTCACAACCTGGAAAAAAAAAACCCAGCTAATTTCATTTACCCATTTTCAAATCACAAGCCAAGCCAATGTTTCACAACGGTTAATATTGTTGTACTAATGTGATAAATTCTACTGCCACTGTTAACATTGTGATATCCAGATGAAAATAGTAAATATATCAAGGTATTTGTTGAGAGAAGATTGAGTTACCTTTTTGAAGGGGGTAATACCCCATGGATTGTCAGCATTTTCTGGCATACCAGTTATAACAAGTCGTCCAACTGGATCGGATTGGACCCGTACCTGGATTCAGTCAATCAATCAAACTAAGTAATAAAAACATAAACCAAGGAAGGCAAAATCATAAAGGAAAAAAAAAAAACACACTCTTAAATGACTCTCTCCAAAACTAAGCAAGTGAAAGCATCCATCCTTAAATAATTGACCGATTATGATCACAATGGCATAAGATTAAGTCCACTCTTGTTCACATTAGAGAAAACCCCTGAAAAGATTTGTTTTGGATCATGAAATACAAGTAGGGACTAATTTTTTAACATGGCAATGCCATCAAGGTCATGTCATCAAATTACTCCCAACACATACAAAACTATGGTGGAAGCATTTCTCATGAAAATGAATCCAACGGCCAAAACAGCTCAGTAAAAAGTGTTTGTTTGTACATCCTACTTTATACATCTAAGCTTAAGAATCTAAACCTATAATATGTTGCAATAATTTAAGCATTTGCCAAGTTTTTTATTACCTGTGTTTTTTAGGTAATTAAGACTCGGCAATGAAAACCGACATTTTTTTGGAGTATGTAGGCGAAGTGGTAAGCACCACTAAAACTTAGTGTCACAACTGCGAGGTACCGGGTTAGAACCTGGGTGAAGGTGTCCAACCTAGTAATTTCGGCATTGCTAGTTGCGCTAGGCTTTATAGACAAACTGACATTTTTGTTTCAACAGAACTAGGCACCTTAATATTAAGCAAGTTTTACCAGCACAAAAATAACAAATGATAAAGATAACGGAACTACAGAGATTACCTCTTCACGAAGGAGCCCAGGAACTAGAGCATACACTTCAAAACAATCCTTCTGGACAAGGATATAGCAAACAATGGTAAAAAAAAATCAATTTAAAGGAAACAATTCTGCCATTATGATACATTAAAGGACATGAATCGGGTAAAGAGAAAAACCAAACTGACTGACCGTTTCCCGCACATTGATCTTCACCCAATCAGCTGGGGGTCCAATGTCCACTACTGCTGTGACCAATCTACCAGATGGAAATCATTTAGCCATGGTTATTACTTATTAAAAATACAAAACTTTAATGATGCACTTAGAATTTAGAGGGTGACCCAAGTGACCCGATAACAGATGACCCATAGCATCTTGGATAGAATTTGATGCCACCTTGGAATTTGGTTGGGTCTAACCCATCCCTACAAAATCAGCTTATAGAGGGTCTAACTCATACCTACAAAACTGGCTTATAGAGAGGGATGCCTCCTACCTATAAACACATTTTCAAGCCTTATCTTATCCAATATGAGACTCTTAACAGCTGCCTCTCAATTATTTCAGATTTCAGGTAGGAATTATTAATGGTTAAATGGATTGTGGTTTCAGTAATATAGATGGTATCCACACTGACATCATGCAAAATATCAAAGCATCCCCAATCCACATTTGCTTTGTCTGTGTATTGATTCAAAAAATAGTAGGGGAGGAAAGATGAAATTACAGAAACCATAAGAGAAGTCTCCAAGGATCTGAATAACATATGGACAGGGGAAGTACCGTTGGGTGGGGGGACGCACACAATCGCTCTGGTTAATTCTTTATTTTATTTTGCGGTAAAACAATAAATCTAATAAAAAACAGAATTATTGATTAATTTTGAACAATTATGCTATTATGATGCTCTTGTTGATTAACAAAACTTTTTTTTTTTTTGAAAGAACAAAACTTGTTATAATGAAGGGAACTCACATGGGGGTCAATACAGTGAAATAAAACAGTAGATGGAGAAACCAACAGCGAAACAGATAAATTATATTATATTTCAATTGATAGAAAAGACCAGTAACTTAACTGCCTGTCTCCTTCTATATTTGCAGCTCTGTCATCCATACCAGACGGTGTTCTCTGTTTGTTGATCACACCTAATTCATTGAACTGAAGAAATTATGATGCAAGTAAGATATAGGATAATCGATGTCGGTTGTAATGAGCATACCGATATTTTTTAGGTTCTTTTCACGTTTTGGTGTGGGACTGAAGTTCTTGTCCTGTGCAAGAAAATACAAACAGGTCAAGTGATTGAAACATCAAACCAATGTATAAACACACCAGATGACAGTAAGAAGGGGAATAGAAATTCAAAGATCCCACCAGACCTTAACAGCTGACTCAGGAACCTCGCCGTATCCCATAAGGCGCTGAGCATGCCAACCTTGCATTGCACGTGCTGCCGCATCCCTCCGGGCCCTACCTGAGCCTGGAGCCTGATAAACAGCGGTCTGCAAAAGAAATTCGTCATTTCAACACTTTCCTTGCTTTTCATTTTGCCGGAGATAACCAGCAGAAGATTCAAGGAACTCTAGACAAGAGGCTTTACAGTTTGAGGGTTTTAGTGACACAACACCCACACCCATCTGCATTTATCAGCATGGCCAGCGATGGATGTGATATCCAGCATTGTTGGCTACTCTATTGGTTTCTCCTTTCCTTTGTTTCTTAAAATCAGTATTATTATCAAAGACATATGGAATTTGAGACACAAGCCAATGACTTATCTCCAATTTGGATGTTGTTGCCAATTGTAAGTTTCAAAGAAACTATTTTAAATGCAACATAATAAATTTTTCATTTCTAGGTATTTGTTAACGTTTGTAAAATGTAGGCCCTCTAGCACACATGAAAGTTCATAGTATGTTCCCCTATATTTAATTACAAATGCATTAAAGAGAAGTAGCTTTTTATTGATGAAAAACTTATGAGCCATTTTTTGGGCTTCTGTTTCTTATCTATCTATCTATCTATATATATATATCAAGGTACATCAAGTTATCACTCAATGCCCTGATCAGAAACAAAAACCCATTCAGTTCCTTATTTTTTTCCACTTAACTCTGCTAAAGAAAACAAAAGTATGATTCTGAAATATTTCTTTTTTTACTCTATCAGGTAAACAAATAAAGTTTGTTGTTTTCATTCTAGCAGTCATGTTCAAATCCAGTAATGTGAAGTGTTTTTGCTTCACACCTCAATTTCTGTTTCCAATGCAAGACATGTGTATAACTGAAGAATCAAACCCATTCCACGACAAAGGAAAACAGAGGATCTTGTTTATCTAAAATTACCTATATGTAGACATGAAATCATATAACCAGAAGGGGACAAAGAGCAATATACAAACCTCTTTTTCCACACTCGAAGGTTGATGGAGTGATCCGACAGGGAGCTGTAGCTCCCCAATCTCTCTCTTATGCTTTTCATACTCTAAAAGTGCCTGCACAAATTGAGATTTTTCAGACATCAGACACAAGGGAAACAGAAGATCAGGCAAGTGGCTAGAAAAAGGCAACAAAACAAAAGTCACACTTGAAATAGTACAGGACAGAAAAGCATGTAATAATGGAAAATCTTGGTTTCATTTTCAGTGGCATCTAGAAGTTCTGTCACAAGGACAACTCATGCCATGAGATGGTGATATAGAGGCAGAAAACATTTTTTCCAAATTCACACCGAAACTGATGCACATTGTCTCTCG
This sequence comes from Medicago lupulina, assembly GCA_958299785.1. Classification (NCBI taxonomy): domain Eukaryota; kingdom Viridiplantae; phylum Streptophyta; class Magnoliopsida; order Fabales; family Fabaceae; genus Medicago; species Medicago lupulina. The sequence continues at coordinate 992,276 of OY283144.1, read as the reverse complement.
TTGATACTGATTATGAATTGTATCTATTTACTAAGCATAAACTAATGAAACATAAATGTTACCTTCTCATAAAAGATTCTAAACGTCCATGAGACTGTAGTGCAAGTCCTGCGGTAGAGAATGTATTCAGTAAGATAATGAACATCAAAGGGATCTTTGTCTTTAAGTGAATTATTGAAAGTTTTTATCTTTCAGAGATTGAATTATGTATGTCCATAACAACTAGTTATGAGCACAACTTAGAAGACTGCAAAACTAAATCAAAGTAAACAGCAGAAATGCGAGATGACGGGCTATGCTTATTAAGAACTACTGAACAATAATATATCTAGTTCTTACTTAGGAGGGTGGAAAGACTCTCCTACTGAACGCCACAACTTCGATGCAGTTACCTACATGTAATCGGTCAACAAGGTCGGTCATTTATTTTTGAGCAGGCAAAAACATAGTATTATTAATAAGAAAATGGCCAAAAACATAAGAGAACTAAATAAAGATCCCAAAACATATAGCACTAAATGAAATAAAAATGAAGAATACCAAACAAACTAGAATATAATGATATGTTCTCCGACAACAACAACCAAGTCTTATCACGCTAGATGGGAAATGTATATCTCTGACAGGATTTTTAAAACTATAAAACGTAAAAACTACGGTGATGGGCTATAAGCATGCAAAGAATGAGCAATAACAAAGCAGATGAATCTGTACCACTTCATAGCCACCTAGTCTGATAACAGCTCTCCATAACCTGCAGCCAATGAGAAAATAAGCAATCCACTATCAGAACAGTTGGGCAACCCGGTGCACTTAAAGCTCCCGCATACGCAGGTTCGGGAAGGGGTCCCACCATTTGGTGTATTGTACGCGGCCTTACCCTGTTTTACACAAGAGGCTGTTTCTAGGACTTGAACCCGTGACCTTTCAGTCACATGACTACAACTTTACCAGTTACGCCAAGGTTACCCCTTCCACTATCAGAACAGTTAATAAAAAAAACATTCAAAACTAGTATACGTCAGGGAGAGCAACAACGGGCTAATACATCAGAACCACAAGAGAGGGAGACATCACATCTCCACCGGAAACCTTAAAGCATTAGGTATATGGGTCATCCGACCTCTCTTTTATATTCAGCATTTTGCCGCAAATTCACAGTTGATGTGGGACTAACAACTCACACGCACATTTGAAAATACTTGCGAGAAAAAGGAATTACTGTAACAAACAATTTGACAGGATTATATATAATACATACTTGAGGCAATTCAACGGCACTTGATAGAACTTAGGAGGCTTAAATTCCAAGGACCTCGATCTGTAGAAATGCTCAAGCTCTTTCATAAACGCTTCTCGCTCCATAGGCGTGCCGGCTTCATCATAAGCAGCCATCTACATAACCAGATAACAATTAAAAATGTATTGAAAACAATGGTTCTTATAATAAAATAATGAAATCAAACAGAAAGTAGTTACTACCTCGCCAGCATTGTTATTATTGTTGTTGTTCACTTCTGTAACGTTCTTAACTTTAGGTTTTGGTTGATGTTGTTCAAGTTTAGGAGTGAGGGCAGAATCGACTTTTGTGTCATCAGCATCAGCAGCAACAAGCATTTCTTGTTCAGCAGCATTCTGAACGAGATCCATTTCATGACCCTCCATTGATTTCTGAGTAAGTAGGGTTTTGTAAAGGGTTTATTAGTTAAATAAATAAACAAAAAAATGAGAAAGAGAAACGACGGTAGTGTACCTTGTTGAAAATGTAGGGATTGTTGCAGAGAGAGAGAGGATAATGAAGAATAATTAATTGAATGAATCAGAGAATTAATTAGAGTAACGCGGTTATAATTATAGTGATATCATAAGATTCATAAGATTGAATAATGAAAGATTCATTGGTTAGAATGGATAATTGGGTGAGTCAGACACGCGACGAGTTGTTTGGGTTTAACACAAACTGCGCTGTTGAGTATCAGCAGCTCCACCTCTCCACGGCTCACTCTTCTTTCTCTTTCTCGGGGTCGTTCGTTTCTTCTATTTCAATTTTACTATTTTATCCCTACATTCATTCTTCATTTTAATTTCTTTTCACTCTCGACACGTATTTTTACCCTTTTGTGTCGTTGAGTATAAGATGACATAAAAAATATTTTTCAAGTAATACAATGGGTGTAAAATTGAGAGAAAAAGAAATGATAAGTTATAAAAACTAATTGAAATAGCTGATCAAAATAAACTATAAGCCCGTGAAATTAAGCAATAAGTTGTTGAGAAAATATGCTACCAAATGAGGGTGGTTTTTTCTTCTGTCATATAAGAGGAGTATGGGAGGATGAAGGCTATAAAGGAGAAGTTGATAAAGAAATTGATCGGTAAAATTGAAGGGAAATCGGTGTATAAAATGTCACGGATAATTAAAAATATATTTTCCTTCTTTAGATCCATATGAATTTGTCATGAATTCGTGATAAAATTTTTTTTTTTTTAAAGAGAAAATAACTTATACCTTTTCATTAATAATCAAAGTCGAGATACAAAAAGGTACATCATCAAAAACATGGGGACTAGTTAGAGAAGTGACCTCTCGAACAAGAGTATGAGCGACCACATTCGCTTGTCTCCGACTAAACTCCACCTTAGAGTTTTGAAAAAAATCATTGCAATTCTTCAAATATCCATTATGGCTCCAAACTCGGATATATCATTCCTGCCCTTATTGAAATAATCCAAAACTTTTTTTGGGTCCAACTCAAAATCTACATTTGAAAGTTGTAATTCTCGCACCTATTAAATAGCACGGTAAAGACCCAATGTTTCGCCTACATCCAAAGAGCAAACGGGATTCGACCACAATGTTTTAGCTCTGATAAAATTCTTGTGTTCATCTCTAATACACAACCCAAAACCAACACAATTCAAAACTTTCGAAAAAAGATGCATCCACGTTGCATTTTAACCTTCCTTGATGCGGTTTCAGCCATTTGCATTGAACTGGCAGCGCTACTGTTGATGCAGTATCTGTCATGACAACAGTAGTATGTGGTGTAGCTGCAACACCAGCCGTCCCACTTATTAGTTTCTTACAATCTGCGAAATTTCAATTATGCAGCAATTGCTTTGCACACTCAATTACAACCTGCCCCGTATCCGTAATAGTGATAAGAATATTATCTCTTGAAGTCCAAAAATCTCATTGTTGAACCGATGATAAGAGTATTATCTCTTGAAGTGCACAAATCTTGTTGTCGAAAAGTTTTCGATCACGAGCAAATTAAAGTAGCGATGTCTCTACTCAGTCTACACGAAACAGACCTTATTTGATGATTGGGTGATCAGTGCTAGTCAAGTCAATAAGAGCTTTAGAGAGATTAGGGTTTCTTGAAAGTGGTATGATATTCAACACCATTTGAATTCTATTATTTTAAGGACCGTGTGAATTCTATTTATTGACTCGTATATGTGAATCTCTTAGATGTTTTTAAATAAAATCTATATCTTTTAGAACAATTTCAAAACCATATATTGATTTTTAATAAATCCAAAATGTATCTTTTGAAACAATTTTTTTTAATAGAATATTTTGAAACGATTTCAAAACAATATATTTGATTTTATTTAAATCAAAATTATATCCTTTTGAAACAATTTAAAAACCATATATTTGATTTTATTTGAATCCAAAATATATTTTTTTAAAACAATTTCAAAACTATATCTTTGATTTTATTTAAATCCAATTTAAGTAAGATTTTTTTTTTTACAATTTTTTTTTATAACATTGCATCTTTATTATTAATTAATAAATAAGTCTTGTGCAGAAAACATGTGCCCTAAACTAAACTCTTAAACAAATCTCTCAGCTTGGAACTTAATTTCATCTTTTTTTTTTCTTTTTTCTTTTTGTCTCGTTACTATGTAACACTACCAAAAAAAATCTTTGAAACCATAAACAAAACAGATCATTCCATTCTATCTCTCATGGTCAATTGGTCATTTATTCAATCCACAACGCGTGCACGAAACATGAAACAAAAAAGATGGCGGCGATTAAGGGGGAATCGACGAATTCACAATAGGGAGACTACGATTGTGCCCACTGCATTATGTATTGCTACCCTGAACAAGAAGATAACTCTCCTTTGCCCACATGGTTAAAATTGAAGGAATGCCTATTGTCGTTGATGATTATGGAAATAAGGTTGATATCACAACAACCACCTCCAATTTAGAGAAATTAAGTTCAATTTTTCGGTGGAACAATTATTTATAAGATTTTACTTACCTTTCGACCAAACACCGAATTATCAATGCCCGTTTTTCTTAAAAATCAGAGAGTTAGCACACAAAAAAATGACTATGCATTGAAAAGGGTAAAATCTCGCTTTGCAATAAAAAATATAATAATTATCTTTTCCTTTTAGGGGAGTTCATTGAATTGAATGGGAAAAAATTGAATTAAAAGGATGATGGTACACGGATGGGAAGGCCCAACGACTATTATTACATTGGAAATTCCAAATTTATACCATCATCCCTACCAATTATTGATAATTCCAAATTTGTCCTTGTTGTCTTTTAAATTTATACATACTCGATTTTCAGCTTCACTTTCGACGTTTTCAAATGGAATGAATTCACCCCTACATAAAATTTCTAGAAAACTATAACTAATCTATCCGGTTCAGTGATTACTTTTGGAAAACTTGAAAATAGTTTTCTGGTAGTTTTATATTTCCAGAAAACTCAATTATATTGTTAAAACTATAATAAGAAAACCATAATAAAGAATTAATAAAAAAACCAAAACCAAAAAACCAAAAATAGTAGAGAAACAAAATGGTAAAACAATTATTAAAAAGAAAAAGAAGAATAAAAAACAAATAAAAGCTCAATCGGAAAACATAATCTAAGTTTTTGAGGGCACTAATTAACTGACTGGAATTTAATTTGAACTGGAATCAACATCTCTGCGTTTTTCGAAATCAAATCTTCATCAGAAACATCTTCTAAGATTTTTTCCAACACGGATATGAGTCGGAAACATTGTCTATGAGTTTTTCGAACTTGCAATCATAATCGGAAACGTCATATATAAATTATTTAATCAAGAGATCTATATCGAGAACGATTCAAGTGAATTAAAATGCAAATCTAAAGATTCAAACATCATATTTTTGATAAATTCAAGTGAATCGGAAAACTTAAACTCGTATAAACTGAAATTGTTGAAAAGGGTGTGAGAGGCCCAACGAAGAAAAGTGAATTGTTTAACTTTATATATAAGGGTAAAATGGATAAATCATGTAAAATGTTGGGGTGATGGTATAATTGTAGGGGTACTGAGGTAAAATTTCCTACTACATTTTGTTCTTGTTGAAAATTAAAAGTGTTTTTTTTCATCTAGTTTTATTTGCACCTTTGACCCTTCAAAGAGTAAGTGCAAATTTGTTTTAAAGACATAAAAAGGTCTTATGTTACTACAAAAAATTGCTTGTTGTGTAGTCTTACAAAGCATACACATAACGAAAGAGAGCAAATATGACATGAGCTAGAATCAAACACAAGTTAAAGAAGTTGTATTTTATGTAGCACGTTCACCTTATTTTTGGAGCAGCCTTAACACCTGCAGCAGAACAAGCATGAGGTATCGTATTCGTAGGAGAGAAAGTTAAATACAAAGTGTAGAAGTAAAAGAAGAATTGTAAATTTTTTTCTCGTATTTTTCACTATTTTCTTTTTCAATTTCTCTCTCAAAACGAAAATTTGAGTCCGCGAAGATGATGAAAAATTGAGTTATTTCATTTGAGTTATTTTTCCATGGATTATTTGGTTCTTTTTATTGGTTTTATGAATTTTTGGAACAATTATGCCTTTTATTTAATTGTAGTATTTTTTACTATAATTTTGAGTTTTGACAATCTTTGCTTGGTTCTAAATCACTTTAAACACTAACAAACACTCTGTCTTCGTTCTATTCTAAAATTATTTTATTATCAATAACATTTGCCAATTCCATCTCTCTATATTCTTCAAGTATTTAAATGTTGATCTTTTTATTAGTTGGACATGTTTTAATGTTTTTTGTTTTTTAGTATCCTTCAAAATATGAGGCTACGAGTGCTCACACTCTCCAAACATAATGATCACCATCACAACTTCAACGTAAAAAGACCAGCATGCTTCGATGCAAATCTTCTCCTTCCAACAGTCATTCAAATTTATGGTAATTTTCAAATTTCTGGGATTTACGAATAAGTGTGTTCTGTATGTACACTCAAAAATATGATTTTGGATAATAATTTAAAATCACTGCATGGTACAATACGTTGCAGAACCCTTTGATTTATAATTTTTTTCTCTCCATAGATCAAATGACTCTACGTACTTGAATGCAATAAATATTGGCAAGAAATGAAATGCTTCTAAAATAGACATAAAAAAAGAATCTAGAAGTGAATCCTCACAATTTTTAGTACAATACCACATTCCTTACTTACGATATTTATATTCACAAATTTTGGTGACAACTAGAATACTCATGAAAAATGGTGGGTAATTTACCTCAACCAATAAGCATTCACCTTTTTAGGTGGTATCTATGCACTATCTTGACCCCACCAATAAATTGTTCATTTTCATTGGTTGGTGGGCAAGTTACCCACCATTTTTCAAAGGTAATTTAGAAAAAACCACAAATTTTACTATTGTATTAAAAAAGGGCAAATTCTATGGTACACCTAATAAATTTGGGTGTATTGGTAAATCAACATTAAATGAGTTGTTTTTTTTTTAAGAAAAGTTATTATATTCTATCATTGACAACTATAATAATTAAATTTTATTTACCAAAACCTTCGACGAAATAAAATTGAATTTTTTTGAATTTTTATTACTCGTAACAATGAATATTGGTTATTTTTTTATGACAAAATGTAATTTTTTTAATATGATCCTTATAAACAATAAAATGATATTTTTTCTTATGAAATGATGTTTTCTAAAATATAAATATTGGCAAATAGTTTTTTATTTCATAAAAATTATTGTTAATTTATAAATTTTGTGAAACAAGAGTACCGGTACACTCAAATTTATGAATGTACCGCAGAAGTCCTCTATTAAAAATATTAAGTGTCCACCATTTGATATTGTTTGAAGTCTGTGTAAGAAGAGGGTTTGATCCCTAACTCCTCTGTTGGAAAAAAAATCATGTTGAAAGGGGAAAATTCATTTTATGTGTCTCATATGTTCTCTGATGAAGATTTTATGTGTCTCATATGTTCTCTGATGAAGATAGTCATTGCCAAACATGAGTGAAAATTCTACCAATAACACGGTAACCCGAAATAGAGTGGTACATAACATCTTTTCCCTAAATATTTGGTGCACCATCCTAAAATATTTCATAAAGTGGGTTTCTCATTACATCATTTGACCACAATTTGCAATTTTCGTTGGAGTAAATAGTCATTTTTAACCTTAAATGTGTAATTAATAATCACAATAATTCCAAAAAGTGAGTTCCACAGCCATAATACTAGGTTAAGAGGACAGTCGCATACCCATGCAGGATAAATTCTTTTCTCTTAATTCCCATGTAATTTGGTAATCCCAACCATTTTTTTCCATAAGATTATATCCAGGTATTATTATTTATTGACGTGAAATCAAAATCTCAAAATAAAAATGTCTTTTCTTTAAAATTTAAGATTAAACAACCAAAAGTTCAAATATGGAGACCAAAAACATTCAAAAAGTTGGTGGCCAAAATTACACAATTGTAACTTGATACTAAAAATGCATTTAACCCTGTTTTATTTTGTGGATAATATATGATCCACATTATTCCAAGTCTATTTTTTTCTGACCAATTTTATATGCCGAGGCTTCATAATCATATTACATGCGAGTAGCGACACACACAAATATATGACATGATTCTAATTGATTCGGCTGGTGTACCAATTTACTGGAAAAAAAGGCAGATTGCCTATATTAGGGGTGTTGGAGAGGTACATTCACATAAAATTCCAAAATGTATATGAAAGTGATCATCATAATCATAATTCATAACTCATAAAGCTATAAGCAAAGGAGTTGTGTTGCGTCCCTCCTTTTGAAAAAGATGTTAAACCCCCCTAAAGAAACAGGTCCACCACTACACTGATGTATCACTCAGGCCAAAATAAAATCAGCGCCAAACATGCTTACTTTTCCACCACCACCATGCCACATGTCCAAATATATAACACAAATGTAACCAACATATTCTCTAACGTACTATCAAACAGCAAAGACATTTGAGTCATTTTTTTTCCTCGCATGTACATTTGTTGCATAATGTTACTGGATTTTTGGTCCCCTCCTAGAGTTCATGTGTTAGCTTCTAACTATGATGTGAATAGTAAACGGTAATGGGGTATATGCTACCATGTCCCTAGTACGTACCTAAGTTAGGAACCAACAATTATAAGTTTGGATTTGAAATCATGATCTTTATGACGAAGATATGATCATCGTGACGAAAATGATGACCCAACAAGGTATTGATTGTTTGTTAAAATGAGTTGCAGCACTAATCTATGTTAGATAAACGTAATACTCTTCCCCACAACAGTGACACTTTTTTTAGTACAGAGATTTTGTGGGGAATAGAGTAATATATGTTGTATTATAGGAGTACTTTCTTAATCTTCTTGAAAAGGACATTGAGAGAGGTTTACCGTAATAAGGAGAGTGAAAAAGAGGTTGAGATTATTCTTACTCTCAAGTCTCAACATAATGGCGGAGGCTAGCGTGAGAGGCCAAAGTATATCTCTCACGATGGTTTGGCTTTTTTTACCTGCATTTGCAAGTCAAAGTAGATTTTATTTTTTTACAATAAGTTATAGCTTTTAATTAATATAATAAGGTGGATGCTAACATAAGGTAATTGTAAGGTACTTCGTTGGTGAGGAAATAAATATTACCATTGGATTAGATATATGGTTTAAATTAGTTCAACTCCATCTCAACACTCCCAACATTAAATCTAATTCACTCTCAACATTAATTTTGATGATAAATCATTTCTTCCTTGTAAGTGAAGATGAATTTTTTTTTTTTATTAAGCCGAGAAAATTTTTAGAGTGACTAAAATAAAAAGTTGATATATTTATAGGTAATGAAAACATATTTAACCATTCATTTTATGATGGGTCTCTATATTAATTTAGTATATAAGACTCTTGTGAAACTTTTTTTTTTCTTTTTTATAAGACTCGTTTGATATTTTCAAGTACATTAATCAACTCTTTATCAATATATCTCTATTTATTTTATAGTATTTTTTTCTTCAATCAGCATTAAATACTACATCCTCCGGTCACAAATTTAAGAAAAAATTCATATTTTAGATTCATTTAATAAATGATGTATGTTGTCTACAATAAAGACCACATGCATCATCTATTGAATGAATCTAAAACATGAATTTTTGTTTATATTTGTGACCGGAGGATGTATGTAGAAAACATACAATAATCCCCTCTCTTAAAGGATAAAATTATAAAAGTAATATTAATTACAAACAAATTTATTGTTACTTTTAATTTTGTTAAATCCCGTTATTTTTTGAAAAGGACCGTATAATTATGAACGGAGGTAGTATATTACTCCATTTGGTCCTTAATACAAGAAACAATTGAATTTTTAGGTTCGTTGAATGATGTTGAATGATTGATGTACTATCTCTGTCCCTAATTATAAGACCCTTTTGAGAATTTTTTTGTCCCTTTTTATAAGACCTCTTTGCTATTACCATCTACATTAATTAATTATTTATATACATGCCATCTTTTTCTTCAATCATCAAAAGGGTCTTAATTACTTCTTTATAAACTAACTCTCTCTCCTAAATATAAAATTGTAAAAACAATAGTGATTACAAACAACTTTAATACAAAATTTTAGTCCCTCTAAAAATTTCCTTCAACTTTTAGTCTCTCAAAAGATTTCCATCTTCACTTTTGGTCCCTCCTTTAAAATAAACTCATGTGTAGAATTCATATTTTTGAATAAAATTTTGCCGAAAAATTAATAATATTATAAGATCCTCTCCCAAAAAAAATTAGAATTTTTTAACAAAACATGAACTTAATATGAATTTTTATATTGATTATGGTTAAAAATTCATATTTAATTTGTGTTTTGTAAAAAAAATCTTTTTTTTTTTGAAAATTGTTTTACAATATTTTACACATTTATGCAGAATTTCATTAAAAAAATACAAAAATTAACTTAAAAATAGGGACCAAAAGTAGTGATTGAAAATTTTATAGGGACTAAAAGTTGAAGAACTTTTTTAGAGAGTCTAAAAAAGAAGTTGATATATTTATAAGGACCAAAAACATATTTAACCCTAAAAACAAATTATGTATTGCTGGGTGAGGAAGAAAGAGATTTCCAGAATTAAGAGAGGAAGAGCACAGAAGATTGTCTTAGTTGATCTGATGGTGAAAAAGTCATGGTCTATCATGGACCATTTGTTGCACTGTTCCATATTAAATTTGCCTAAAAAATAATACTTACCGTTGAAAAGGGGGGAAACAAATTGCAGGTCTTTCATCCTAACCACACAATAATTTATTAATATATCTAATGGTGAAAAATCAATTTGCACCGTGAGAGACATGTTTTGGCCTCTCACCATAGCATCCGCCCAACATAATACTATAAGAACAAGAACATTAACATTGACCTTTTGAAAAAATTTAATGTAATTTTATTGAAACTATAAAATTGAGCTTTTACGTGGCAATATATGATGGCACTGCGATTTCCTCAAGATTCAAATACCCGGTAAGTTCATTTGTAAGTCAAATATTTTGCTATATTTAGTCTCATCATAATTGAAGATCCAAAAAGCTTTTATAACTCTTGCACATGTGTTGTAGGTACGTTGCTTTGCAGATACCACAAACAAACATGAGGCAGCGCAGTTTGTAAGGCAATCAAGATTGCCAAGTGTGCCTTGGAGAAACTAGTGACCGAAGTTGATCCATTTGGATATGATTTAGAGGTTGATGTATGTACATTATGCAGAGGTTGAGAGTTTGCGGTACTAACATTTTGTATTCTTACTCTTTATTTGTTTTTCTCTCATATTTTTTTACCAATAAAAAATGAGAAGAAAAAAAAATTGTTAAAAAATGGTGGTACAAATATCATCACTCTTATTGGAAACACCGAAGAGATAGATGTAAAGTTGAGTAAACTTACATCTTCCCTATCTTTAACGAAATTAATGTTCGTGATAGATATCATTTACCATAAATTAAATATAGGAGGTCCATTTACAATGATAGAATTACGAGTAGTTTACAATCTCGGTCGTTTATTTGAGATCGAATGATACTGATCACACAATACTTCATCAAATAATGTTTCACCACTAAAAATGCGACACATATAGCTCATGTAAAAAAGTTTTAAAGGTAGTTTTTTTTTGTTTTGGAGGGGTTTTAAAGGTAGATGTTGATGTGTATCTTACGGTTATATAAACACACATAACTAATAACGTTAAGAGCCCGTTTGGTGCGCAGGATAAGGAGACAGGATATGATTAGAATATCCTATCCTGTTACAATCTGTTGTTTGGTGCGCCGATAGGAAAGGATAAGTTTAACCTAATTTTAATCCTATCCTACCCCTCCTTTGTTATTTTAATCCTTTATTTTTGGTGGGTTACAAACCTGATAGGATTAGAAACACGCTTCAGCCGCTTCACGTTTTCTTTTCACCTTCCAACAGTTTTCACGTTTCTCCTCTCACGTCTCATCTCTGCTGTGCGATCTCTCTCACTCTCAGGTTGGTCCTCCCTCTCTCTCTCTCTCTCTCTCCCTCTCTCTCTCTCACACACACACAAAACCTTCAGGTAGGGTTTTTCCATGAATCACTTTATTCTTCTTCTTTCTATTTTTGTCGGTATTGGTGACTCGTGGCTCAAATTTGCCGTTAAAAAAGCGATAATTGAGCCAATACAAGATGTAGAAGGTCAAGAATGGTTTAAAAACTTAGCTGATAATTGTCGGTATTTTTGTTTTATATTCCTTCTCCTTAGAAATTGTGTCTCATGATAGTCTTCTTTTACGATGAAAACCATTTGTTTTGTGCACTTTGTTCAACTCAATTTTGGTGCATCTTCTCTCATGATTGTGTATGATTTTTTTTTTTTTTACAAAAAACAAATAAGTGCAAACACAGACATCATAGTTATCTGAGTGCTTGTGTGCCAAGGGGCCATGTTAAATACTGTAATTTTGTATGTGTGACAATTTAAAATGAGTGTTATTATTCATAATGATATCTCTGCTTACATGTAAAGTGACATCACTACACATGCTTCTTTTTACAAAAACATAGTTTTACTGAATCTATTTTCAGGTTTCTGATAGTTTAGGGGCTGAATTGAAGGTTTCATAGTAGCTAGTTGCAACTGGCTCAACGTTAATTTGCCGATGAGAATAATATTTGCCAATTCAAAAAAATAAAATATTATCATTTTGAATATTTGTTTGATTTCTACAAAGAAAGTTTGTTTGTTTTAATACCGTCTGAATGGTTATGTGAGTACTCTCAGAATACTTGTTCCTTTTTATAGGTAAGAATGGATGACTTACAGGAACAATTGAATATGATGCTATATCTAATTTTGCAACAATCGTTTTTAGATATGGTTGAACTTTGTTTTCAAATATTAATGATAGTGAGTCATTCCTCAATATGGCTTTATGAAAACCATTGCATTAAGCAACAACCAATGGATAGAGAAGGATTAAGGGGGGAATTCCTAGAGTCTATAATCAAGAGAGACGATGTGATATGTGTTAATCAACTTCGGATGGATATTAGATCATTTCGTTCATTGTGTTTTCTCCTTCGTAATGAAGGTAAATTGAAAGAAGATGGTCTGGTATGTATTGAAGAACAAGTGGCTATGTTCTTACACATATTGGCACATCACTCTAAGAATCGTGTAATTAATTTCCTATTTAAACGATCAGGAGAAACTGTTAGTAGGTATTTTAATCTAGTGTTGAATGGGATCTTAAGATTACATGAAATACTTCTTAAAGCTCCTGAACCTGTCCCAGAAAATTGTACGGATGAAAGATGGAAATTGTTTAAGGTACGTTTTTAGGAACTATTTTGAAATTTGTATTTCTTATTTTCTTTACTACAAAACATTCAGTTTGTAATTTGATATTTGTTTGTAGAATTGTCTTGGGGCACTAGATGGTACACATATCCAAGTTAATGTACCAGCCGTTGACAAGCCTCGATATCGTAATAGAAAAGGGGATATATCTACCAATGTCTTGGGTGTATGTTCTAGGGATATGCAATTTATTTATGTGCTTCCTGGATGGGAAGGATCAGCATCTGACTCGAGGGTATTGAGGAATGCTATTAGTAGGAGGAATGGGTTAAATGTTCCAACAGGTTAGAGAAATCATGTTGATTTCAAATTTTAATAGTGAAAAAATATTTTTATTTGACAAGTGTGTTCATTATAGGTTATTATTATCTTGTGGATGCTGGCTACACAAATTCTGAAGGATTTCTTGCTCCATATAGAGGGTGTCGTTATCATCGGAGTGAATGGAGACATGGATACACACCTTCAAATAAACAAGAGCTATTTAACATGAAACACTCTATGGCAAGAAATGTGATAGAAAGGACTTTTGGATTGCTAAAAATGCGTTGGGCTATACTCAGGAGTCGCTCATACTACCCAATTAATATTCAAATTCGCATTATAAATGCTTGTTGTTTGTTACACAATTTCATTCGAAGAGAAATGCCTACTGATCCTATGGAAGAACAATTAGGCATAAATTTGGAAGCACAACTACATAATGAAGATATTGCACATGCTGCTCCTATAGATACGATTGAAGGAAGTGAAGCATGGTCTACTTGGAGAGAAAACTTAGCAACAGAATCATGGAATGAATGGCTTCTTAGACACATGAATTGATTGTTTTATTATTAGTTTATTTATTTATGATTTCAATATGGAGTTAGACTACTTTTTATTATGTAATGTCTACTTGTTTGAGACTTGGTTGGTTATACTTTGATCTATTTGGAAATGATATATTGTTATGGTTTGATTCTACATTTTTTTAGTTTGATTATTGTCTATTTTCCTGATTTGATTTCTTTCCACTTTTACATGGTGATTTGAGGTTGAGGTGAAACTAAATGTGTTTTTGTGATTGATAATTTGGTAATATCATAGGAATGGAATCTGAGAACAGCATGCAACAAACCAACAAGCGAAAGAGAGATCGTAGACAATGGTCTGAACTGGAGGATGAAGCATTACTTGATATACTAATTGAAGCTGTGAACAAAGCTCAAAGATGTGACAATGGACAATTCAAATCACATACCCTAAAAACAGCTGAGACAAAGTTGGAGGAGAAGTTTCCTGGATGTGGAATTAAGGTAAAACCGCATATTGAATCAGCTATGAAGAGGCTAAGGACACTTTATGGAATAATTTATGATATGTTAAGCCAAAGTGGATTTGGTTGGAATGATGATAAAAAAACAATTAAGGTGGATAGTGATGAAGTTTGGAAGGAGTATGTAAAGGTTGGTGTTTATTAATATATTTTTTTTTAATGTTTTTGTTTGCTTTTTTTGATTACCTATAAACATATATTTTTTATCCTTGTGTAGAGTCACCCAAATGCAAAAGATTATAGGTATGCTCCAATCCCACTTTATGACAAACTTGGTCATGCTTTTGGAAAAGATCGTGCTACTGGTAAAGGTGCTGCTCCTGCTGCTGACAATGTTGAGGAAATCGATAGAGAAGAAGAACAACAACTTAATGACGAAGAGAAGGAAGAAGAAATCTCACAGTCACCTTCTATTAATCAATCTAAAAGAAAGATTGGTCAAATGGAAATGCAATCCAGAAAAAGAAACAGAGGAGCAAATATAATTGCTCAGAGTATTTCAGAGCTAGGACAGACTTTTGGGAGTATACTTGAAAAAAGCTCAGAACGATTGTGTGAAGCTGCAAATCGTCTAGGTTTCGGCAAGGACGTGATTGATGATTCCAGAAATGTTATGGCGGAATTGGAGAAAATGGAGTTAACAGAACAAGAGCGTTTTGCTGCTGCTGACAAAATTTTATCAGTGCCACACCGTCTTCATATATTTTGGGGTTGTGCTAATGTTGGTGCTCGTCTTGCCTTTGTGAAGTCATTGACGCAGTAATTTTTTTATTGTTAGTTGAAAATATTTGACAATATTTTATTGCTTTATCATTGTTCTGTTGCTTCGTTGTTTTATTGCGACTTATCCTTACGACAGTTTAATTGTTTTGTTGCTTTGTTGTTTTATTGCTACTTATTCGTATGACAATTTAATATTCATACAATTTTCATTTTGTCAATATATTTCTTTATTTAATTTTTTTTTACATATTTTAGTGGTACTTTTGTGTTTGAATATTTTAATTTTTAGTAGTGCAAGTGTTTTTTTTTTTTTTTTGCAATTATATGAAATTATTTAATTACTTATTATTTATTTATTGTCAAATAAAAATATGAAGATTATTATTTTTTTCTTCATAAAAATTATGAATTTGTTTCACAAGGTTAACTTTGAAATTTAAATATAATATAATTTTTATCATGTCAATAGCAAATGTGCACACCAAACGCATGATATGATAAAATAATGCTATCATCTTTCTTATCATGTGTGCACCAAACACATGATAGGATAAATGTTTATCCTATCACTATCATAACCTATCCTTATCCAGCTCCTTATCATATCCTGTCTCTATCATATCCTGCGCACCAAACGAGCTCTAAATGTTTTGTTATCATGTCAAATATATTAACTTGATCTTGCTTTTTAAAGTGGATCCTGCCTTCTCTTTTTTGGTTTTATCACAACTAGACAATTAAACATAGTACCAGTTGAAACCTTTCTTTTTCTTTTCGCCAACTAGAACTAAGCAGTAAGCAGCAACTGATCTTATAGCTGGATTATGGATACGCTTATTAATATTTTATTGTATCACTAGACTACTTTTTTTTTTGTTGACAAAAGTATCACTAGACTACTAATGACGGAACAAAATGAAAGGATATTATAAAAAATATATTATGTAGATAGATCATATACACCAATTGTAAATCTTAAAAAGAAAAGAAACAAGTTGCTCACTACCAGTTATAAGATACATTTGAATATTTGATGATCGGAATAGGAGAAACACTTCTATTCTATATATAATCCCGTTTTTTTATATAGGCTGGTCGAATAAATATCTAGAGGTTTAAAGCAAAATTTGAATTGCAGCCCTTTACAAAATAGCAACAAAATTAGAGGTCTTTTACGTGTCTAATTAGCTTTTACAATACTAACAAGATTTTCTTCTAATTACATCTGAAGTTTTTTTTTTTTACACTCCAAATTGACAAATATACTCTAAGCAATTTTAAAATTTTCAATCATTACGACTACACAGAGACGGATCCAGGATTATGGTTTTGGTGTGGCTAAAATAATAGTGTCAAAAAATTTGTCCAATGAAATTAAAAATTATGTATTATTGTTTCACCTAAAATAACAATTTTATAGTAGTTTTATTTAGGCTTGTAACCCTAACACTTGCTAATTTGATCAAAATGAATCATAAACGTCCTATAACAATTTATTCTTATAGAATTCCTTCATATGCTTAACATTTTATTCTTATTATATAAAAAAAAGGAAAAAATTAGGGTGGTTATAGCCACACCAAACCATATATTATATTAGATCCACCAAAACGACTACGTATAAAAAAGATTGAAAATATCATTTCTTGCACATATAAAAATTTGAAAATACATGTGTTTAGGGTTTATATGTATGCGAACAAAGTTTTAAAAAAATCAAAGAAATATATTAACAACACATTTCAAAACATAAGATGTGCCCTTGACTTGAAAATGAAACAATACATTTCATAACCAAGTAAAATGTTTCACTGCACTACTTACCATAACCAAATAAAAAAATTTACATTTAAGAAACTCTGCACATGCATATAAAAATTTGAAAATATTTTGATGCGAATTTTTTTGAAGATATCTCTGATTCCATATATAACACATGACAATATCTCTTTCATGATAAATTCTCTCTTAATTGTAAAAATTTCTTTGTAAAAGTCTAAATAATTAGAGGGACTGTAGTGTATACTTTCATTCTCAATGGTCTATCAAACATCAACTTGTCCATTAATCGACCGTCAACTGGTCTCATGAATGAGACTAATATTAACCTGAACAGTTTTAGCCAACCCCATTATTATAAATTATTGCAACATAATGCATATATATTATGGACAAGAGACACAGTGATAAGGACGTTTCTGAGAGAGTGGATACTTTACAATGCTATATAAGCACGCCAGCTGCGTCGTTGGTTCAGCATTATTTGCAAGCTGATCAAACTCCATCTATCTATTTATCTATCAAACCTCTTTAATTTGTCTAATTCTCATTATTCATGCATGCACGTATCTAGCTATATATCACTATCAAAATCAACATTTTTCTCTTTCTCTGATAGAGTGTTTTCTATTAATTGATCAGTCTCTTTGTGCCATTGCTATATTAATTCAATCTAATTGTGTTATATAACTAATTAAGAATTATGGCTGAGGAGAAAACAGCAGTTCAGCTGAAGTCTCTTGAGGATTTTGATTCTCAAAAGAAACCTGAATCAAACAAGTTTGCTTTCGCCTGTGCTATATTGGCTTCCATGACTTCCATTTTACTTGGTTATGGTAAGTAGTCACTACATAATGCACAAGATAAACTACACATTAGAGTTCAACAAAGTTACAGTGACACTAGCTAGTAAATATGCATGAAAATGAAAATGCATGGACATTAACTAACTATATATATGTATGTTATGTTATGCAGATATTGGGGTGATGAGTGGAGCAGTGATATACATAAAAAGAGACCTCAAACTATCTGATGTCCAAATCGAAATCCTAGTAGGCATCATCAACCTTTTCTCCTTAATAGGTTCCTGCCTCGCCGGCCGAACCTCTGACTGGATTGGTCGCCGTTACACCATCGTCCTTGCCGGCTCCATCTTCTTCGCAGGCGCACTCCTCATGGGATTCTCTCCCAACTTTGCCTTTCTCATGTTTGCTCGTTTCATTGCTGGTATCGGCATCGGCTACGCTCTCATGATCGCCCCCGTCTACACCGCCGAAGTCTCCCCTGCTTCCTCTCGCGGCTTCCTCACCTCCTTCCCCGAGGTACCTAATTCACTTGTCTACTTTTTAGAATAGCATATATAAGTACGGACCTAAGTGAGTAGTAATTAACAATAACAATAATAAGTGTGTGTTATATTAGGTATTCATCAATGGAGGGATATTACTTGGATACATTTCAAACTATGGATTTTCTAAGCTTTCACTTAGATTAGGGTGGAGAGTGATGCTCGGAATAGGAGCAATTCCTTCAGTAATCTTAGCCGTTGGAGTATTAGCCATGCCTGAGTCACCTCGTTGGCTTGTCATGAAAGGAAGACTCAGTGACGCTATAAAAGTCCTCAACAAAACCTCTGACTCAGATCAAGAGGCTCAGCTTCGACTCAGTGAAATCAAAGCCGCGGCTGGGATTCCCGAAAATTGCAATGACGACGTCGTTTCAGTAAAGAAAACCAACGAGAGAGAGGGTAATACTGTGTGGAAAGAGTTGTTTATTTATCCTACACCCGCTGTTCGTCATATTGTTATTGCTGCTCTTGGTATTCACTTTTTTCAACAAGCTTCGGGTATAGACGCTGTCGTTTTGTATAGTCCTACGATTTTTCGTAAAGCTGGGTTAGAATCTGATACCGAACAGTTACTTGCAACTGTAGCCGTTGGATTGGCGAAAACCGTTTTCATCTTGGTAGCTACTTTTTTGTTGGACCGGGTCGGGCGAAGACCGTTATTGTTATCTAGTGTTGGTGGAATGGTGATTTCGTTGTTAACTCTAGCGGTGAGTTTAACGGTTGTTGATCATTCGCACGTGAGACAAATGTGGGCCGTTGGATTGAGTATTGCATCTGTTTTGTCTTATGTGGCAACTTTTTCAATTGGTGCGGGTCCCATTACTTGGGTTTATAGTTCTGAGATTTTTCCGTTGAGGCTACGTGCTCAAGGTGCGTCAGCGGGGGTGGTGGTGAATAGGGTGACAAGTGGGATAATTTCAATGACGTTTTTGTCCTTGTCTGCTAAGATAAGTATTGGAGGGGCATTCTTTCTGTTTGGTGGAATTGCAGCTTGTGGATGGATCTTTTTCTATACATTGCTTCCTGAAACACAGGGTAAAACCCTTGAAGAAATGGAAGGGTCTTTTGGGAAATTCAGAGGGAAGTCAAATAATAAGGGTGCAAACAATAATAATGGAGAGATCCAATTTGCCAATTAGGGGCCAATAATAAATAATTATGCCCAGTTTATATAATACCTGAGGTTGAGTTGAGGCAATGTAGTAGTAGGGTTTATTAGCATGTCTTTGTATTTGTATTATTATTAAGGTATTTATTTAAGTGTGATAATTTATGTTTTGAATGCAGCTGTGACAATTTATTGGATCACTCTATCTTGTTATAATACTGTTAATGTGAATGATTGTTTAGAAGCTTTGCCAAACAAATTAGTTTTGTACCATTCATAAATTTATTTTCCATTATATTAAATTTAATTTAATAATAAGATTTATTAATTTAGTATTAAAAATAATTTTGTATATGATGCAAGACATACATATATCCTTTTCATTGGTCAAAAACAATAAAAATAAAACAAATAAAGGATAAGAACATAATATAAATATAAAAAAGATCTTGTCAAAAAAAAGAGTATAAAATAGATAATTATCATAAAGTGATCGTACAAAATATCATTCATCAATAAAGAGTATATTATATTGCATTGACCTAAAAATATACAGTTTATTGCTGTATAATTTACGTTTTAACTCGACTTGTCTCTTTGGTCAAAAACCAAAAAACTCGACTTGTCGCTTTATCATAAACTACACCACTCTTTAAATTATGAGAGAATTAATGTTGTGCTTCGGTGGAGTTGCTCAGTGTAGTGTTTTATCATTATGCATCTAACAAAATTTGTTTGTCCCAAATTATGTTATTTTACAAAACATTATTACTTTTTTTCTTTTATTCTCTTTATTATTATTATTATTACTCTATCGTTTTCCAATTCCTTTGATTTATCCTTCCCATACCATCAATGAAGAATATTTTTGTAAAGTGATACATGATTTATATTCTCTATACAATATTAATTTCATTCTTTAATTTGTATTGAAATTGTTAAAATGACATAATTTAGGAAATATGGAGTATATAGTAATAGTAATAATAAACATATGGAGTAATAGTGATAATAAACGGTATACCAAAAAATAAATAGTAGATGGATTAGATTAAGTTTTCCATTTCAATTTTTTTTTATGAATCTCTAGAAACAAAAAAACACAAATGAAAAAAAGTTAACCCAAATTGAGCGCTAAGGAAAGGATGGTATCTCATCACCCGCAATGAATTGTATTTACTATTCAGTAAGATTTACACAACTGTATTTTTACACCAAGAGGGACACGCAAAATGAGAAAAACAGAACTACTATTCCCTCCTCAATATTATAATGGAGTAAATTCCTCAAAAAAAAAAAAAATCAAAATATAAAACAACAATGAATGTAATACTACAAGCAAACATGTACACGTTATAGGTCAGTTCTATATTATCTCTCACTTTTCAATGCCTTGCTGCAGATACTGTATCAAGTCATAACCAGCAGTTGTCCACTTATTATAAGCATCTTTACATACATGGGTCATGAAATTAGCCGCCTCACGCTCACTCATCTCCGGATGAAATCTCTTCCGAAGATTACCAATGGGATCACCCCTGCTGAAGCAAGGTAACCCACTATCTAGCATCAATGACACAGTTGTGATGATCCCTTCCATATGTCGACGGGCAGCGAGGTATCCTTTCACACATAATCTGGACGTGCAACAAACATTGAAAGAACGGTTAATTTTCAATATATAAAAGAGAAGAAAAAAAGGGAAATTCTTTCAAAAGAAAAAAAAAACAAAAAAAAAACGGAAAATGCTTAAAGGGGAGGGCAGGACTTATTTGTGATCAAGCTAGAAATGCCATTACTACCTTAAAAATTGGTTCCATGTATCACTCTTCATAGCACCAGATGGATCTAGTAATTGTGTCATCTCGTGGCTCAGCTTAAAATGAGCACTTTCAAAACGCATATTCCCACCTGGAGAAGTTTCTAGAATGAAACCGAAGTCAATATGAACAAGCCTCCCAACACTGCAACAGCATATATAATATTAGTCATAGATTTATTGGACCAGTACTTCATAAACTTGCAGAGTTGCAGTAGGAGAAGAAAACAGAGAGTGAATGAGAACCGAAGATCACAAATAAACTGAACCAGGATGTTTCAGATGCACATAAAGCTAAACTTAAATTAAATCCACTGGCGATTATAATAAGAATTGCTGACAAATTAATGAAGATATAAATATCTTTACTTATCAAAAAGAAGGTTTCCATTGTGCCTATCCTTTGGTTGAAGCAAGAGACTAGCAACAGCATAACCAGCACTGCTAATGATGAAGTTCTGGCGTGCAGCCTCAAAACTGGAAGACCCAACAGGTCCATAGTCTTGCTGAAATATTTCAAACAACCCCCCATCAGTTGTTTCTCCCATCTGACTTCTACTACGTGTATTAGGCACAACCTGGCAAATGTACAAAAGAAAATTACAAATCCACAAAATAAATATCCTATGTATGACATAAAAAATAATTATCACTGATATCATTCCCAAATATACTGATTGGACGCTATTTGTTATTTCATAAGCCCAAAAAGGAACTTCAAGATTAAGATTAATAACTGACAATTGAATCTCTTAAATTATTCATCAAAACAAGGTATTGAACTATATTCGTAACTGGAAAATGCAAGATTGAAACTTGAAAGTGTGAAATGAAAATTTTATTATTACAAATACCCGATCTCACAGAATTATCATGATGCTTCACCGTGTTTCGAAGAAAAAAAACTTACCTCTATTATACCTTTCTCTGGACCAGTAGGGAGAACACCATAAGGAAATAAATAAAGATTTAATCCGATGGCTTCAAATATATCTCTAAGAAGTGCTATTACTTGAAGGGCAAGAACATCTTGTCTACAGTCGTCTCCAACCTGGAATGTAAGAGAACTCAGTCATCCAAAGAACGAAATTAAAAAAAATACTCCATCTGGTCCTTTTTATAAGAGACACGGGTCAACAAAAGTGTCGAAATGAAAACTTTTGTTGACCCATATGTCTCTTATAAAAAGGAACGGGGGAGTACAAGCTAAGCACAATTGACAAGCAAGAAAATAATTAAGAGGTGCAAAAAAATTGGTTTATCTATAGACAAATTGGAAAAATTATAATATGCAGCTACTGATTAGTGAATTTTTTTCATATAAAGACCAACAATAATTACTGATATACTCCATTTTTAGGAGCTAATTTATAATCTGGCTTTGTTGACACATGTCATTCAGATATGTTAATATATATGTAACTGAACCATGGGCTAGAAAGCACAAGTCATGCATGACATGGAAGTGTGGAAAAAGAAAATTTTAAATAAATATAAGATACTGCAACAGCACAGCTGTAACACGATACATAAAATTAGTGTGTAATTAATATAAAAACAAAAATCTTTATCAAATGAATGAGCTCCGTTTGATCATCCCGCGCATATTCTACATTATAGCCTGCAACTGATTCAGCTTCCGCTTCTGGGAGATCAAACGGAGCTCGATTAGTTTCTGCTAGACGAGAAATGAAGAACATAACCAATACAGGGAACAAGGGAATACCGGACCATATCTGCTTTTGCGCCATGACAATCTCACTCGAATTACGGGGACCTACACATATTAGTACAGTATACCGGGGTCCCCGGCCAGAACCACACGTGCAAGTTTCCCTGCATGTGGCTCGTCCGCGCTTTCCGAGGCGCTGCCTGTGACTCAGCATGGGATAAGAGGGCGTCACACTTTCGTGTTTAGAGCATTGTCCGAGTGAATAGGCAGCGCCTACCAAGCAAAGCTTTCTTGAAGAGGCTGGTTCCGCATTTTTTTAAGATGTAGGGGCAAGGCAAGCCCCAGGAAAGTCTAGGTTGGCTTCCAGCTCAATCTCGGCCGGCATCCAGCTCTCGAGGGGGTGGGGTCCTGGAGCGAACTACTCATTGCAGTCTTGCCTCAACCCAAGGCCGTTAAGGTTGGTGAGGAGCATTGTTTTGAGGGAGGGAAAGCGTGGTTGACAAGCCACTTCGAGGCTAAAAAAGTAGGCTAAAAGAGTTTGTGAAGTGTTCGGCACGACACAGCTATTTTAAAGTGTCTGGGCGTCCTTGATTCTGACCGCTTCTATCAAGAGAAGCTATCTCTAGCCATCTACTCACTCACCAAAAACAAAATTAATACTTTACAATGTGCAAGTAGAGTATACATGAGCCATATTAAGTGAGAATGTATTCAACGAGAGCTAAGTTACCATGTCCATATAGTCATAGTGCAACGATTTACAGGTGTTATGATAAGATGACAGTAATTGTAAATGTCAATGCTTGAATTGAGACTACCTTGAAAATGCAAGCTTGTGGCTTTATATCATTTTTGTCCCCATCTCGGTCAACTACGTTAAATGTTATCATGATTGGGACTTTTGCGGCTGATTGTAGGGGAATGCCACTGTCTACCTGAATACCCCTAACAAGCTTACTAGGAGCTGTTGGTAGATAAAGGTCTTCGCCATCCAGTTCAATTTTTTCCAACTCCCTATCACATATAGTAAAAAAAATAACATTAGGTTCAATGAATAATAATTTGAAAATTTAACTTGAAAATTATTAACAATAAAAAGTATCCCTTCAGACATCTGCCCAGTACCTTTTGATACCAGCTCGGCGTTCTTCTTTAGGGATTGGATATAATACACCAGAAATAGATGTAACTTTGTCGAAGAAATCAAACTCTCTGTTAAATATATCGAGTGCCTTTGGACTAAAACCGTCAATTATATGTTGCCTTACCGCTGGCAGCAGTTCTAAAAATGAACCATTCTGAAATAAAAGGACAAACTATAGTAAGTATGTTTTGAAAGAAAAAAAAACTCAGCAGGTTCTAAGATAAAACAAAGTTTACTTTGAATATATTTAGTTATATTTTCACAAAGGGAGTGCTACAGATTGAAAGCCAGATCTGAGGATTTAAGCAAGACTGACATAAACCAAGCATCGTTGAGAAAATTATGGAAACAGAGAAAATGGATTAGAGGAAAGAGAATCTGAGAAAATTTCTGTTTTTCCTGTAAGGAATTATTCCATTCTGTTACTCAAACAACTTTTTCTTCTACCTCAATTACCACCAGCTCCAATTACACGTGAGCATATCTCACGACATTGTAGACTGAAGCCAAGCCAGTAGAATCTGGTCTTGTTGTTCCCAGGAATCAAATTCAGGAGAAACGTGATTGCATTCACGTCTTCAAGAGGGTTGAATACGGTAGGGATCGACGGATTAACGAGAAAATGGGTATAGCTTGTGCGCTTTGATAACAGGTTCAACCTGTTGACACCATAGGAGATAGGGCCCGTTTGTTATGGATTAAAGTAAAAGTGATTTTGACATTAAATAATTTAGAGATTATATTTTAGAGATTTTATGAAAAATCAGAATCTATTTTGTGTTTGTTTACCATAATAAATATCACTTTTTTTAAACAAATAATTTAGTTTGTTTGGATACAACTATATTAAAGTAAAAGTGATTTTTTGTTACAAAATTAGTTCAATCTTTTAAATCATATTTTCTCTCTCCTCTAAAAAAATCTATTTTTTGAGAAACCGCTCTTAACAACTTCTCATTTGGAGCTGTTTTTAGATTTTTTTTAGATTCTGATTTTTTTTAAAAATTATAACAAATGGATGCAACACTCTTAAAAGTGATTATTTTTTTGTAAAAAGTGATTTTTTTTCTAAAAAAAACTATAACAAACGGGCTCTTAGTTGTCCGAATCAAAGCTTTTAGGAAATGACAGAAAGAGTTCTTCCTCGACTAGGAAGATGATACAAGACTGAGAGGAGGTGGTGATGGCATAAACGTCACCGGCGACGGTGGATTTACCGATGAGGTCACTGGATCTACTTGAACTTTTAACGCATTGATAGAATTATTCAAACTCGGAATTTAAGCATTTTGTAGAGAGATTTCATACAGTAATGGCCTGATTTTCAATATATATATATATATATATATATATATATATATATATATTCTACATTCTGAAAAATGTTTATGTACACAACAAGCATGAACCCTAGCATTTCAAAATAGATTTCAGTTTTAAACTCATGATGTTTTTGTTGGTATATACTAGCAATAAGATATAAAGAAACTTTTTCTTACAAAAAATAAAATAATAATAATAAAACTTGATGTTAGCATACCTTCACACTATTTGGATCTTTCCCTTCCTCGGGTACAGTCTCACCCTGTCCAAAAGAAACTCAGTGCTTTAACAGCTTATTCAATAAAAAACGGAGAATTTCTAATGAATAAATAAATTTCATACAATGGATCATAATCTTCCGGTAAGGCAAATACAGTTATAAAAAGAATAGTTTACACAACATAATAAATGAATAACAATTACTTTCATGAATAAAAATTAATAACTAATAACACAATTTATACCTGCAGATGCCAGATAAGAATATGGGCAAATATGTCACTTCTTTGAGCAGCTCTAAGCAAATAACCTTCCACTAATCTCTGCAAAAATATATATGCAGCTGGTTATCAAATCAAAACACTGAAATATACAATAAATGTTAAAAGTTAGGTAATTAGACAAGTCTATTACACATGGTTGCCAGTTAGGTAAGTTAGTTATTGTCATAACTAAAGAATAACTAGCTTACAATAATTCAGTGGTAAGGTGGTTCAGACAATGGCTCTATAAACACAGTTCAATGTACAAAACTAAATAAATCAATGAAATAATTATCAGATTCAGCTATGTTTTATTTCTCTTTCACATAGAATCTTAACAATAAAAAATATCATAATATTGGTGTGATGTTCTGTCAACTTTTAAATCACTTCATAGAGTGAAATTCGGTAAAGCATATAAAAATAAAAATAAAAATGACCCAAAGACGTTCCAGTCAAAATGGGGTTTTTCAATTTATCGAAACAAATTGCATCACGGCATGAAAATATTCTGAAAGTTCAGGGAACAGAACAAATAACTCAAAAAGAAAACCACAATACTGCATAGTGAGACTCAAGACGGTGAAAACATCTTCCCACCCTTAATTATCTATATAATTTTGTTAGTCACCATTATCTTTTAAAATCTTGTGTATTGTCTAAATGACTTAGCACAAGGCTTATTTATGCTGTAGATGTTGAATAGTCAACGAAACAAAAGCATACAATTAGGTTTTATGTGACAAACAGTAGGAGGAAACCCAAACTATGGGAATAAATCATGAATTTAAGTTTCAGCTGATATCTAACCCCTTCATCGTGTCGCAATGTCTGCACCAACTGTGGCATGAAAAAAGTCACACGTTCAGGAGGATAGGATTCTAAAACCCTTAGAACGTATGCCATGACCCGTGGATGGCCCTTGTATGCAGGACTAAGGAACTCTAGAGCTTGTGTAATAGAACACGGAGCCCAATGAGGCAATTGTTGTAATAGCACTGAATTATCATCAACAGCCTTTGGGGTGATGAAGTAAGGCAATGCTTCCGGTATATTGCGTACGTCCACTATATGTGCCTGCGAAGTGAAGCCATTATGTCATATTTTCTAAGATAATAAATTTAGATGAGAGTGAACAGCTAGAATCACATGAATGAATACACACGTGGACACACACACAAAAGCTAATCTACACATTCACAACAATAAAATATACTCGAGGAAAATATAAAACAGAATTATCTGACATGACAAAAATTAACGACTATGCATTGTAATTTAGCTTCAAATCCACGTTTATCCAGAAGTAACATAATCGGTACTTTTGCTTTTTCCGCTTTCCATTTAGAGAAATGAAATGTCTCATTCCCATTGTCATGTTGTGTAAATTTCTATTTGCTGCCACAAACAGTTTTTTTTGTATTGTAGCAATTTTTGTTACACATTTTGTCATGTTGAATTTTAACCAAACTTAAGTTTACAAAATGAAACTGATTCAAACTTGCTTGCTTTTGCAAACTTTAATTCAAACATGCACTTAGACTTTTCAACTTGAATTGATACTGTCAAGTTTAGTTTCGAATTAATGTTGGCATACTACTATTACTAAAGTAAGTTTTACGGGGAAGAGGGAATGGGTTATTTTATAGGTTCTGTGCATCTGCAGAGCTCCATACCCGTTTTATTTTCTGCAACTTTCTCAGTTCAGTACTGCTGTTCTATTTTCCAGAACAGAGCACACATTTGACTGTAAGGAGCGAGGCATCTTTTAATTTTTTAAAGTAATTTTCATATTCCTAACAAGGGTTAAATGTTTTTAGTCCCTCCAAATATACCAAATTTTTGTTTTAATCCCTCAAGAAGAAAAAAAAATCGATTTTTGGTCCCTCTAAATATTCTGTTTTCAATTTTAGTCCCTGCTTTTTTACAAAAGATCACATTTCATGTTCCAAACGACTTTTTTTTATGACATATAATTGAAAATGAAAAGACCTTAAAATATCATTAGTTTAATAATCCAACTATTTAATCTTTATTAATTTATCTATAACTTCAAATTAAAAATTAAATTGTTAAGGGTCCAGTAATTGGAGCCCCCTGTTATTGGTTTTGTTCCTTGCGGCTGTGGTGTGGTTATGTGCCCAGCTCGCCTTTGTTTTTGTCTCTGCTGTATTTAATCACCCTTCTTTTCTTGTAAAGGGTGGTTTTGATTTTAATAAATGTGCTGTTTAAAATATAAAAAAAAATTGTTAAATTTAAGATTAAATAGTTAATTATTAAACTAAGGGAAATGTTAACTTGTGCCCTTAAGGCACAAGTTAATGAGTCAAGTAGAAATATTTGGTTGTAATCAATGCATTTGAATTTAATTTTTTTATTTTAATTAATTGAATGCACAAAATTTAAGAATTTTTTTATACTTTTAGGTTGCTTAATGTGTGCCCTAAGGGCACAAGTTAGCATGACCCTTAAACTAATGATATTATATAGTCTTATCAAAGATATGTCATAAAAAAAAAGTCGTTCAGAACACGAAACGTGAACTTTAGTAAAAAGGCAGGGACTAAAATTGAAAACAATATTTAGAGACCAAAAATCAAAGAATATTTTTAGAGGGACTTAAACAAAATTTGGAATACTTAAGAATGACTAAAAACACATTTAACCCTCCTAACAATACCGCTGCCAACAAAATGGTCAGATTTTTAATACAGAATACGACTCCCCATAACTACTAGTATGATTTCTTTTTGTTTTTCTCACCACTCAGACCTGATTTCTATGGTAGGCCCAAGACAGAATAAAACATGTGTTCTTTAAAACCTTAGTCACCACAGACTTTAATTTTCTGTCTCAAAACCATAAACCAATAGCAGCAGATACTGTTTACACTGCACAGCATCCAAGGGTAATACCAATTAAACCCTCAAACCAAATTATATTGCTTAAAGTATCCTTCAGCATCAAAAGAACATAGGGAGTAGTTGTTGCTCAAAACAATAAATTTTTGGACTTCAAAAATGGTAAATCAATTTCCATAATGCAGACACTCAATTGACTAGGCCGGTTCACAATCTTAATGGAAAAAAATACCTGAACAAGCTGAGTCACTTCAGTCTTCACAAATGTATTGGTTGGGAACCTAGAGGCCACTGATAAAGCAATCTTTGGGTCTACCGCGAAGGCAGTCCTGGTATGTTCTACCCATTTATCTGAACTAATCTTGGGTCTAGAACTACTTTCCCTGAAAATACACAGATACCAGGTATTTGAAAGATCAGGACAGGAAGAAAACAAAATATATAATCAAATTCCAGTCGCCAAAAAAAGATATATACTTTGTGTTAGTGGGCTGTGCCCAGACCTCAAGCCTATCAGCCTCATGTTGGCATAGCATTAAAAGTAGCTGCCTTCGTTTTTCTCTGCCAACAGCATAGTTCTCCATTTGACCCCAAACAGGATGAAAGAGATCATTCTATACATATGTAGATATTAGGATAATTGCACAAATCATTTCCAAGATTTCACGAAATATTAAGCAAAAAGGATGTACTTTTAAAATTCAAACTAAAATATTAATGCTAAAAAGCCAGTGTAAGCGGATGTCAGTGCTAGACAGAAATATTACCACATCAGCTAAAGGGTTCCCATTTTCTTGTCCATTTCCTTTTGAACCAAATTGAACAGCATCTCCTTTCACATTTGAAAGGTAATGAACAAATAGAGAAACAGACTGAGCCTCACATTGAGTAAAATTTGTATAGTTTGTGTCATACCATTCAGGCTCATAAGCAAACCAACCCAATGCGGCCCTGCAAATGCACCAAACAATTTCAATTAGTCCAAAGAAAGGCGAACATGGTGAATCCAGATCAGTTAGTTATCTTTGCAAGAAACTACTTGCTCTAGCAGAACTGCCAATGTGAAAGTTTCTTGTTGAGCAAGAAAATATTAAAACATGCTGTGAATATTTTAAGGACCAAGAAAATAAAGAATAAATACAAAAGGCTATGTTCTTGTTGAGAAGAAAATAAAAAATAAATACAAAAGAAACATTGTTTACTTTGACCACCTCAGTCATTTCCTGAAGTATCACATTTTAAAAATTATGTATTGATCAGATTTTAAAGATAAGAAGGAAATAATTTTGATGGTATTGTTAAGTCAAGGAGAACATAATGAGAAGATGAAAATATTTGGCATAAAAGATTCACGTGGCAGGTTCAGAGGCTGAGTACTACATGATTTCACCAGTTCCAACTCATCCCATCTAAGCCCTCAAAAGCATATTGGCATGCAGACAAAAATTGACCATCTAAAAGTGAAGCAGGCCTAAGTTGCATGGTTTCCAAAAACACCTTTCACATCACCACGGTAAGGGAATTGAAACCATACAAGAAGAGACACTGAATAAGGAATACAGGTTATAATCTTTTGGGAATACAGAACGTGTTTTGCAAAACGCGTGCTTCGTATAGAAGAGAAGAACAAAATGCTCAATGAATAATATTTAACAAAGAGATTGCCAACAGCCCAACAATACACTTAGATGGGTAAAGAAAAATAAATTTAACGAAAAAATGCTCAGAGAATGCCAAAGAAAAACATTATAAGGAGATGTTCACCGATATATCCGATCTTCCAGCAGCTGAAGCCCTGTTTGAAATTTTTGTAGATGTCCCTGAAACTGGCAGGAGCAGTACTTGAACCCTAGAAGCATGAGAGTGAAAAAAGTGCCAGTGGCTGCAGGATGATGTGAAAAATTCCAGGGAAGCTTTGTCGTCCCCTGCAACATCCTACCGAGAAGCAAGAGTTGCTCCACACTTTGGTGTCGAACCGCCTACAGGGACAAGATAAGTAGTAATACAGGGAATAGAAAAATACAACTTTGTAGTTGAAACTAGATTCAATGTTTTAACACAATAGAGGTAGTAAGAAACAACAAAATGCCCTCTTCAAGCACTTCGATCTATGTTCCCAGGGTTAATTGTGGTGAGTATTAAGATATTGAATGTTAAAAACATGCATGAGCAATTGACCAATCATCCAGAACACCAGAAAATATTATTTGGTAAATTTTAGGTTACTGAAACTAAACAATTTGCCCAAGAAGTCAAACCAAACAAAATTAGATTTACAAGGCGGTCGTGAATTATAAATAAATGATGCAGTAGGAATATCAAAACAATACAACAACAACCAAGCCTTATCCCACTAGTGTGGTCGGCTACATGGATCAAATTACGTCATAGTGTTCTATCATAAACCATATTTTGGTCTAACTCATTAATCTCCAAGTCTTTCCTAATAGTTTCTCTTATAGTTTTTCTAGGTCTTCCTCTGCCTCTTGTGATCTGACTATCCTTCATTTGATCTACTCTCCTTATAACAGAATCTACAGGTCTTCTCTCTACATGCCCAAACCACCTAAGCTATTTTCCGCCATCTTTTCTACTATAGGTGCTACCCCAACTCTCTAATATTTTCATTTCTAATCCTAATCCTATCCCATTATAGGTGCTACACCAACTCTCTTTCTAACTGTTTTTCTATATTTTCTATATCAAAACAGTATGCGCACTTAACATCACAGCCAAAATAAAATAAACAGTAATTAAAAACAGGACCAAGACAAGAAAATGTAAGTTAACAAATACAGTGAGCAACTTCTAACCTCAAAACGATCAATGAGAAATCCAAGCCATAGTCGATGAGCAATTATCTGCTCAACGAGATCAATCTGAGGCTGTGATTCAGGCTCCCCGGGGGACAGGTGAGGCCTTAGTTTTGCAGCAGGCCCACAGTACCTTGCTTCAGATGCAAAAAGACCCCGCTTGGTATCAATTGTCCATAACCATGCATCAACAAGCTCAGCAAGGACAAGAGCTCCAAGCTGAGGTGCAGCAGAAACCAACCATGTCCAAATGAAAACACCGGTTTCCATTGCATCATGTGTGGAAATATATGCAGGACACCAGCAAAGCAGACGGAGAAGTTGTGAGAAACCCTCCACATTCGATTTAGATCCAGAACTCTTGTCCATAAGAAAAGCATAACTCAGATAAAGGTACAAATATGGATTCCCTAAAGAGTTATAATTACTACCAACTAGATACAAGGGAGAAATGTGATTACCAAATTCGACAAAAGCAGCACAGTAGCCTGAGAACAAGTTTCACGAAATTCAGACCTGACCACTTCCCCACCTTTCTCTGCTATGTTGACAAACTGTTGAAGTAAACGCACAAACTTATTAAGCAACATTCCATTGAATGAATCATCCTCAGCTTGTGGCTGTTGAGGAAAAGCTCCAGATATAATTCTTTGAAGTCCAGCTCCAAGCCCAAGACTTGTAGGTGCAGTAGTACTGGATTGAAATCCACCAATGCTGTTATACAATCTTCTCATGCCAGCAATTTCTCCAGCATGGTTGCACTTAACTGTTGCTGCAGCTTGGTTGCACTTACCAGAACTGATAACCTCTAAATTAAAAGATTCCGACACTTTTAAGTTTGCTCCTGAAGAAGCAGCTGCGGCGGCTAAGACTGCAGGAATATTTCCTGTTTGTGTTGACCAGTTATCATTTTTCCCAGTGCCAATTCTTATTTCAGATAAAAGTAAAACAACGTCGATTGTCTGTGCTCTTTGCCAATTATTTGCTTTACAAAGTTTATCCTGATTTAAAATACAAAGAACCAGATGTGCCAAAAGAACTGTGAGGACTTCAAAATTAAAAAAGAAATATAACGTAACATTTTCAATTACAGAAAAATCAAATGGAATATTATAAAATATCTCACAATATCCTTTATATTATATTTGAGTATCATCTTAGAGCATCTTATATTATCTCTTCGGATTAGATTTATTTTTCTCAGGGACTAAATTGGGTCATGCAAATTTTCTCAGAAGCTAAAAGACTAAACTTTCATATTATTATTTGATAAGGTTAGATTTTAAAAACAAAGTGATGGATGGATAATGAGGCAAGTAGAAACATAGAAAATTATGGCTCAAATCAATTTTTTTTTTGTGTTGACAATGATGCTCACCACCCCAATGGAAAAGAACATCATCCAGCACTTGACATTTTCTTATAATAGAAATTTGTATTTTTATATTCAAGTAAAAATTATAAGTTTTAAAAGTATAGGAAACAACATTTTAACCCCTTCAAAGCAAGGAAATACTATTATTTTTTTTTATAAATGAAATAAATCAGTTAAACCTGAAGAAGGCCCTGGCTTGTGCATGGAGCATTTGAAAGCGATTTAATTATCCATTCCCGAACAATTCTCTGATACAACGAACGGACTGTCGATGTCCAAGCAGGATCGTTGATGCCGGCGGAAGAAGGGTCATCATGAAATGAAAATAGCAATGAGTCTAAGCAGGAAGAATCCCATAAAACCTGCAAAGATATAGTTTTAATCTTAAACATAAATGACAATTCCAAGAAAAGAAAAAATGTAGAGGAGACACTAGGAAAACTACACATGTATATACACATTTTTTTAACACAGTTTAAAGTTTACCTGTGGAAACTTATCTCTAAGTTGAATTAGCAAGTTCTCTGCAATATCTCGTATATGATCCTCCCTCTGGGACAGACTTTTGATTAGGTAACAGGTATGCATTGTAAGTATTGAGTCTCGGCCCTCAGCTTCCTGGCCTATCTCAGATACTCGATCTTCCTGTAGGCAGACCAATCAGTTGTGCATATATAGAGTGACACAAATAACATAAGGATCAGCCTTTAACAAAGTCAATGGCATAGACACGGTCAGACACATAAATGTAAGCACTAGTAGTTCAGATAACTACAACCCATTGCAGCACCTGAAAGGGTGTGACTCTACGCCATTTGTTGATGTACATAAACATTAAACAATATTCAGTTTGATTTTATTATTGTGGGGGAGGGGAGTCCAGTTTTGGTCGAAAAGATATGTGGATACCATCATACGTATGCCAATTATTTATAGAATAAACCCTTAAATTGGTCCTCCAAATATTTTTGTCACCAAATTAGTTCCTAAAATATACAAAATGGTTACTAAATTCATCTTTTTGTTTCATCATTTCAGTTCGACATAAAGATAAATGTAATAAAAAACTGTCATAGACCAATGTGGTGACAATGTAAGCTTTGGAGGATCAATTTAGGAGCATACTCTTAAATGGAACAAAAATAATTGTTTAACAAACAACTAGTGACTTTTTGTTAAAAAAGTTCTAGGTATTGGATTGGAAAAAAAAAAATAACAAGCATACACTGAATTATATGCACATTAAGAAAAACACTCAAAAAAGAAAAGGAAAAAATAAAGAAAATATAAAACTTAAATTAGAGTGAAGAGGGATGCTCACTTTGAAAAAAGTGTAAAGTAAAACAGCCAATATAATAAAAAGCATAACAGAACAAGTACAAATTTCAAAGGAAAATTTACATCAATGAAAATTATTGTACTTTTATGACAATTTCTCGTCAAACTTTCTGCACAGATTGATTAAATTGTAAAGGCTTCTTAGTAAACAATCATAAATTAAATCAAAGATTCAGGCCCCTTGCCTTTATTCATAATAAACAATAAATTGTGGATACAACAAAAGCAATATTCTCAATATGAGAAAATAGAGAACGTATAATTGTTTTGCATATACACAGTGTTAAGAGTCCCACATCCGATAGGAGATGGCCTGACAATGTGTTTATAAGTGGGGGCAATCCTCACCTCACAAGCCGGTTTTGTGGGGTTGTGTTAGACCCAACCACGATTTCTAAGATGGTATGAGAGCCTCTTCAAGATCCATTGGGCCACACACCATTTATGTCCAGGAATCAAGCCCAATTGTGCTGGTTGTGAGGGGGTGTATTAAGAGTCCCACATCAGATAGGAGATGGCCTGACAATGTATTTATAAGTGGTGGCATTCCTTACCTCACAAGCCGGTTTTGTGGGGTTGTGTTAGGCCCAACCACGATTTCTAAGATGCCTCAGAAGCAATGAAAAGCTCGTTTTGTTTCTTATACCTAAAAGGGTGTCGGAAAGTGAACTTAGCGAGTGGTGCACTGCGACCTGGGTCATGAATGATTTCGATGACTACTCCTTTAAGGTAATTGTTTTGTTCACCGAAATCGAGACTGTTGGAAATTCCGCCTTAATTGCGGTCCGCCCCTAGTCGCCTAAATTGCGACCTTTGGTTAGCCTTCATTGCAGCCTCCAATACCTTCATTGTTTTGGCTTTGAGGGGGTGGATTTAGTCTCACATCGGATAGATAGGACTCTTGAAAAGAGTTTATAAAGAGGAGGCACTCCTCACTTTACAAACCGGTTTCGTAAGGATGAGTTAGGCCCCATATTCCAACACATAGGTATTTTTTGCTACTACATGCAGCCTTTTAGATGAATCGTAAACAAGGCTCAGTTAAAACATGATTCTTCAGTATCAAGTTGATACCTCAAATATATATAAAAAATGCTACTAAAAAAACATGGTATCGGAAGGAAAAAAACTTGGTATTCCTTGTTTTGAAACCTACGACCCTTTTGCAACAACTGAATTCAGACGAAAACATTGTGAAACTAAAACCTACCATCCATGACACAGCTGTTTCAAAAGCCCTGTGAACGATTGCAGTTAAGCACTGAAAGACAGCTGGCATTAGATTTGGAGTCTTAAGATATTCAAAGACACAAGTAAAAGCACTTCTAGCAGTATCCATAGTGGTGCCACCATTTAGGATTCCACCATTGCTGCTAAAGCGGATGATCTCGAGAAAAGCTACAGCAAGAAGATAAGTAGCCTTCACCCCTGTAAACAAATAATGAGAAAGACAATCACCATGCCAGACATGATAGAGTGGGGGCAGTAAAAAATTAACAGGAGTTAAGAAGGAGCAAGGCAGTGAATTCCAACCCAAACCGAAAGCGAGAGAAATGAGAACATAATGTAGAAAACAAGGGGTGAGTGAAATTTTAGTTGCTTGTAAACAGCACAAGGCTATGAACAAGTTTTCGTGTAACCAATATTCTACTAATTAAATACTCCCTCCGTTCCTTTTTAAGTGTCTCTTTTGAAGAATTTTTTTGTTCCTATTTAACTGTCACTTTCAAAGTTCAATGCAACATTAAATGTTGTTTTACCAATATTACCCTTAGTTATTTATTATGGAGAGATAAATATATAAAATGAGACCTTAAATGAATAAGGCTATTCTAGTAAAAATATAAGTTATTATATTAAAAGTAGCAAAATTTATTGATTGTCTTGGTTTGTGTAAAATATTAAAATGTGACAATTAAAAAGGAACAAAGGTAGTAATAAAAACGATCACATCAACCATGAGAGTTTACATTTGCATATACAAACCGGAAAAAATGAAGTTCACACTTCCATAGAATATGACATTGATCACAAAACACATGCCATCATGTCGCCTAAGACATAATCATTCGTCATGATGCTTGTTATTGGAACAATGCTATGAACAAGTTGAATGGGAAATGTCAGTCTAAGAGATTCCAGCACATGTCCAAATGTGTTAAGTGTTAATACATTCAAAATATATCTTGATTTCGCAGAGAATTGTTTCCGGTCAATAATGCATTTGACATGGGAGGAAGTGTTATACAAGGGATGAAACTGATATGTTCCCAAGGCGAGAGGCAGCCCCTCTACAAACTAATGGTATTGACAGTTTCATAGAAATATAAGGAATATGGTAAATGCAATCCACCTGAGATTGTGGTCATTGATGCCACATCAACTCTCCCTCCTAAAGCGGCAGAAAGAGCAGTTCTCTGTGCAAGAGCGGCTTTCTCATTGCCACTGCCTTGGCGACTGCCAGGGTTGTGCAGCGCATTTAGTTCTAACTCGTCCTCAAGCCATTTCACTGAGCTAACAACCTGGACAGAAACAGAGAGACATAAGTAAAACTTCAGTTCAGAAAGGTACCTAGTAAACAGACAAATTAAGGCAGGTGAAAGGGAGTTGCTGAATTTGTAGCATTAACTTTAATCATCGGAATGGCAACTTTTCTTTAGGATAAAGAGACTTGTGAAAAATAAAATGCAACAAAACTATACAGGTTAAAAATAACATCAAAGACTGAAAACAACGTCGATCATAATTCGCTGTTAAAATGGGAGGGGTTCCTGCAGTTGATATGAAGTTCATACTACCACAATCATATTTAACATCTTCCCAGGATTTTAAAAGTAATAATAATATAATAAGCCATCCTACGAATCAAGGTCCCCAGCAGACATGGTATTTGGTGGCAACTTGAGGATTTAACAGATCTTTGATTTTACCATTGGCCTCATGTTAAATCTCCTATCAGAGGCCAATTTTGACGAGCAATATCATCTGTTTTGCACATGTCCAAACTTTTTTTAATAATTTAATAACTCTGGAGGACTCTCAATTATATGGGTATTTTTAAATATAAACTAAAAAAGTTTATAATTGGGTCCATAAATAAACTAGTCAATGATTTGCACTTAGATCCCGGAGGCAAAAAAATTAATCTGATCCTATAACTTTTAAATAATATGCAATTAGGTCCCTGAACTTTCAAACAATTAGTAATTACATGCTGAACTTTTAAATAATTTGTAATTGGGCCTTTAAATTCAAAGACTTAATTACAAAAATTGACCTGATTAAAAAAAATTAGTTAGGGAACCTAATTACAAATTATTGATGAGTTAATGGACCCAATTACAAACTTTGCAAGTTCAGAGACCTAATTAAAATCTTCAAATAGTTTAGAAACTATTTTCATAATAATGGATATAAATTTCACATTATACAACCACTGTCATCAGTTTCCATAACTGTCCCTGGCACTCTAGTTTGAAACCTTGTAGCCACCATGCCAGAATCAATAAAAATAGTGCAACGATCATGCAAGATAAATATTTGTATTATGTGCATCAGTAGCTACATTAATAAATTTAATCATAACTTCCTGGTGCAAATCCGCAGTTGCAGAATAAGTATATCCAACCTTTTAGTTATTATTATATAGAAGAAAAATGCCAATGCTACTTATCTACTTGTTATTTCAATAATTGCGTTCTAAAATCACGCATGCTTCAAAACAATACCTTCATTATGTATATAATTCAAATCTCTATGAAGTCCACCTCTATTAAAGCATTCAACAAAAAAGAAGTCCACCTCTACTAAAAAAGAATAAGTATGCGTGCATTGAACTGAACAAAAATGAGATGGAATAACATTGTAGATAATTTTCTTAGATAGCTTTGCATAGACCTGACACATTCAACCTAGTGCTCATTTGGTAAATGAAACAGTCATTGCATTCATATATCTATTCCACAGAAATCATAATTCTTTAGTCGGTTAGAAATTAAAAAAATAAATATGAAACGATGATTTCATTCTGGTGTTTGGTTCAGGAATATTTATTTCCCTCCTAGAGGTGAGAATGGCCAGTCCAAACATGCAGGGATTATTAATAATTGTCTTTTTTCCTTGTCTTATAATGATGACTCCATTCTATATCAATTCTTATTAACAATCATACGAACTCCATGTGATTCCCTTCTCTTACTCTAAGTCTTGAAGGGAAAAAATCAATTATTTGTGTATCAGTATTACAAGGAAAAAGGCCATCCATAAGTATGAGGCCTTAAATAATACAGTTCAAAATTCAAATCAAAGTAAAAGTAAACGTGGTAAAGATCCCGATAGATAGCTAAATGGTATTGAAGTTTTTCCAAGTAATGATGAATCATAAAAATACTTTTAGGCTTTGTTTGGGAGTTTGGAGGGGAGGGCTATGGGGGGTGGGAAATATAGAGGAAAATGGAAAAGTCTTTCAAAAAATTTGAAAAGGTATTTTTTTACAGAATGATAAATTAACGCTTATCCTTATTTATTAATTTTGTTAATCCTTATTTATTAATTTTGTTAAGTCTTAACCTAATTTTTTCCCTCCATTAATCCCTTATTAGGCTCGCAACAACTCTATCCTAAAACTTTGGCTTTAAATTTGCATCATATATCTTTTTCATTTCTCTCTTTAATAACTGTGAATATTTTTCAAAGCAAAAATTTAATAGATGTCTTAATCTTTATGCTTATTATTTACTAATTTTATTAGGTCTGCAGCAACTTAACATTTTGTTTCTGTAGATTTTTATTTTTTTTGACAAGTTGTTGTACACTTATTTAATACGTTTACAAACAGAATACCCTAATTTTCATGCAAACTCGGCTACCATAAGTAATTTGTTAGGAATCATGAACTGCATTAATTTTTTATGTTTAACTATAAAAGTAATAAATAAAATTGACCCGTGCAACAATGTACTTTTGTATTCTTTTTATATTTTTTCTTTATAATTTATTTATTATCATTTGATTGTAATATTGTATCTCTAATAATCTAATTTGCGTTTATTGATCGACCCATGATCTTACGGGTTAAAGATTATTTATTGGTCTCTATTATAGTCGAGTAGACTCAAAAGTCTAGTAATTAATATATTTTTAATTTTAGGAATATTATAACAACATAGACCGAATTTGAAGAATTCATATAAACCCTCTAAAACCCTCCAAAGTCCTCCCCCAATTCCTCCAAATTAGGGGGATTTTGTATTATGAAGAAAACTAAAACCCCCAAAACCCTCCCCTCCCAAAACTCTACATTCTTTCCGCTTGCTCCTTCCTTTTTCCCAAAGCCTTCCCCTACCTTCCCCTTCAAACTCACAAACAAAGCCTAAGACAAAAACAACCCAAAAGTCAAAGCAACAAATGCACTAATGTATTCTATTAAAAAAAACATGTTGCATATAAACACCAATTGAATTCTTTCCCCGATAACTAGTATATTTTGGGATCAACTTACTAGTGGAGGAGTCCCTTGTGCAATTTGATTAACAGCAGAAGACCACTCCATATTCCACATATATGGTCCATTTACAGCTTGAAGGGCAATTGCACCCATGCTTCCCATACTGTTCAGTGTACTGGAAACTGATTTCGTAGTCACCTGAGTCTTTTGTACAGGAGGGGCAAGGCCAAAAAGAGCCACATAGAACCAAAGGTTTCGAAACAGCTTTAAAACTGATGGCTCCACATTTGAAGAAGGATCAAAATCAGAACAAGCTGCCGCAACTGCAGGGAGCAAAGGACCCAGAAAATCTGCTCCACTCCTGTAGTGAGTCAGCATCAGATGTGAAATCTTCAGAAAACATGATCCATCAAGGAAATGAAGTTGAATAAAGGCCTACTAAGAGTCTCAACAAAACTTGTGGTTATATATATAACATCATGTGCGCAGCATAAAAAAATAGGTATACCTTCCACTTTTAGACTCAGCGGCTAAACCAACATCTGAGCACAGGGATAGTAATCGATGGCGATAATCTGAACGTAGTCTATCAGTAGTAAGACCAGTGGCAATAAGAAGAAACCCTGCAGGTAGAGTCTAGAATTTAATTGAACTAGTGAGAATCCATTTGATATTTACACCAGACTAATCAAATTTAACATGTGTTGTTGACATTTTGAGATACTACATACTTCAACTCTCTCAGTTGTAGCTTCAGGTGCTTCTGTTTTGCTTTCAGCTGATCCCACGCTAGAGAGTTTATTCAAGTAACTTCGAGTCATCAAAACCACTGTCTCGCGGTAAGATTTCTCAAAACCTAAACTGGCCATTCGAGACACTGCATCTAGAAGCTGTATGGTTTGCAACAAAAACAATATAAGATTCATAAACAGCCGCCAAAGGATTAATAGATTGGAGCTATTCTTGCATAAGCATAATGCCTCTAGACAGTGTGCTTGTACAAGAATTACTCTAGTCACAATAAATTTAAGAATTTCATGTCAATTTTATAATATATTGAACACAAAGTTCCATACTCGGAGTCTCAATAAACTAGGAGTTGAAGCATCGCCCTCTTCTAAGCTTTCTATAAAAAGAGGTAATATCACATCTACCAGCTCAGACTTGTTGACTGCAGCACTTAGTTCAGCAAACAGGCGTATAACGTTTAGTTGTACAAAAGGAACTGCAGGTTTCTCTTGGTTGTCCTGAGGGAAACAATATTTCGAAAGTTTTTAACACATAAATAGATATATGATAAAATATCATGTTTAGAGTAAAAAAAATATGTCAACCATTTCGGCACAAGAAACAATGCTGAAGAAACAGGAAAAACCGTATAAATAGATTTCATTGCGGATGGAAATGATGAAATTAAGGGGAATAAACTCTCATGTATCAGAAAGCACATGTGTACTAAAGTCCACAAAGTATATGGAAGTGTATAAAAAATGGCAGCCTGGTGCACTAAATCTCCCGCATATGCAGGGTCCGGGAAGGGGTCCCACCATTTTGGTGGATTGTACGCAGCCTTACCCTATTTTTTACACAAGAGGTTGTTTCCAAGACTTGAACCCGTGACCTTTCAGTCACGTAATAACAAATAAAAATGTATACATGAATATATAGACGTAATATATGTTATGTTATATAGATAGATATGTACGCGCACACAAAAAGAAGAAAAAAAGACAGTACAACATGGACACACTCAAATATATTTTTATTTATTATCAGTTTCTGCCTCATGGATGCACAAAAAATTAGTACACAAACCTGTTCCCCATAATCATTCCGTTCACGTATGCTTGTAGCTAACCCCATTATGTACGTGTCTACGGGGGCTCGCTCCTTAGTCCAGCAGGATTCGATAATCTGACAGCTGGCCTTTGTGACACTCTCGAACATGGTCCCCTGGTTGCTACTCCATGTTTCAGGCTGCTAAGTAACATTTCAAAAGAATTTAAAAAACAAGCAAAGCAAATTTCATGAAGTTATATGTCAATTGGAATGCAAGTTTGAAAACAAAATGTTTATGGAAATATGATATTGAAAAGTAACCAAAGTGCACCTGAGCACAAACGTTGAGAACAATTGGTTTTAGGCGAATGAGCAAAATCCGCAACGGCTGACCTCCTCGGGCAATGGCAATTTGTGCTACCCCAAGAAGCAAGGAACCAAAGAGCTCTTCACATGTTCTCAACTTCCTCCATCCAGATAGCAAGCACGCCTCGGCTGCATCTATCAATATTGCAACTGCCTCATAAACCAATCTCTTGACGGATCTCGAATCAGAATCCAATGCCGAGAGGCTCTTGATTTTCATAGAAACTGCAGCTTTATAAACTGACAATTTGGTATTAATTCTAGCTTTTAGACTTGACCCCTGCTCATGCCAATCCCTCTTCCTTATCTGCAAGAACTTCCAGACATTAAAACATGTCTCACTCCTCAAATAAACCTAAACTTTAACCACTACAGTGGCACTATACCGTTATAGCATAGCGGTATTTGGACAAACCGCTATTGTTCCGCAATAAGCTATTTAGTACAAAATGATATCAAATAGCCTCTATAGTGGCGATATAGCACTATCGCATAGCACGGAATTTTAACAATGCGTAATTGACAACACTAGTTTAAATTTTAACCTCACTCCACTATCCACATTCAACAGTGCATAAACCATGACGAATCATAACAGAGAAAATAAATACAAACTGAAGGCATTGTAAGAAAAAATGATTACCTTTAGAAAAGCAGACATAGACTGAATCTGCTTCTTCCCAATCAACCTAGCCTGCTCCAAAAGCGCAGGATCAACATGAACCTTTTCCAACACATGAGCAATCAATTTAAAAGCAATTTCTTGTCTCTCCAAAAAGTCCACAGACTCTTCCTCAAAGGACGTAACATGTTGCCCAGAAGAGCCTCCACCACCATCATTTAAACCTAAATTTTGCGCCAATTGATCGGCATTACTCCTCCATATATGACTTCCGCCATTTGCCATAACCGAACCTCTCGATGAAGCGGTGCTAGCAGTGGCATCATCACCAGCAGCCTTAGAAGCCGCGCCACTCGAATTACTAGTAGGACTACCGTTATAATTGGTCTGAGGTTGATGGTTTCCACTCAGAGGCGAGCTCTGAGCAGAAGAATTATCCGAATTTCTGGCATTTTGCTCCCCGGGCGTGCTAGGAATAGCCACAGCAATCTGTGCCGCATATTGTTCAATCAAACAAGTAACCAATTTATTTCCATCCGAAGACGAAATAGGAAGAAAATTCTGCGACACAGCGATCAAAAAAGCCCTAGCAATAACAGAATTCTGTTCCGCAATCGCCGATAACACAACTTCACCGGTGAATCCAGCAACCTCGTCCGCGAAATCCGACGAAGATTGTGCAGCTTTGGAAACATAACCAATGAAATCGTTGAAGAAAGATGCAACGAAATCGGCATTGAACGGTTGAGGCCAAAAGGAGTGAGTAAAGGAATGCGGAATTGAACGGAGGAACTCGATTGCGACTGATTTAGGTCGTAGATCGGTGGAATCTACGCAGTTAGATAAGAAACGAGCGACAGCGGTAACGGCATTGAGCTGAGAACGTGAAACCCTAGGCGATCCGGCGGAGAGATACTCCGGCGGTGGACATTTATCGCAAATCCATGAGAGTTTATCGGAGAATTGCGATGGATTTTGAGCAATGAGGTCGCATAATTCGATCAACGCTTCCATCACGAATTAGGGTGAAAATTCAAAAGAAAAATGAGAGAATGTTGAGAATTT
The DNA here is from genome assembly GCA_958299785.1 of Medicago lupulina. Classification (NCBI taxonomy): domain Eukaryota; kingdom Viridiplantae; phylum Streptophyta; class Magnoliopsida; order Fabales; family Fabaceae; genus Medicago; species Medicago lupulina. The sequence goes on along the minus strand of OY283144.1, from coordinate 948,691 downwards.
CAGAATAGATCGTGGCGTTCGATTCTCTCTCTAACTCTAACCACGTACCAACATTGTTACTCTTCTTCTCGTAGTTGCAGTTTCCATGCCATGGTTAATGCTTTCTTTTCTCTTTTTCTCTTTCTTTTTTACTTTTTCTTTTTATATGTTTTAATTCATTTCTTTATTTCAAAAAAAAAAAAAAAATTGGGGTTTGCGATAATTTTAGATTCGGGTTTTGGATTTGTCTAATTTGAACTAGAAATAGGGGTGGGGTCAGTGGGCCACGGCGTGTGTCTTGTGCCTTAGCATACGAAAATTGCTTTTTTGACGATTTCTTATTGATACGAGTAAATTATCAAATTATCTTTAATAGTAGTTAATTGTCTCTGACATACGCGTCGGCAGTTAACTGCCGATGGCTCCTCCAGCAGCTGTTGATTGTCGCTGGGCTCCTCAAGAGGTAGTTTTACTGTTTTTTATTATGATTTTATGTCTTCGGTTGAAAAATCAAAATAAATCAAAACTTATTCAGAATTCTACAAAACTTTACAGACACCTCTATAAAAATACTTATAGATGATGTGAAAAGTTTCGTAACATTCTGAAGAAGTCTCGATTTTTTTTATTTTTTCGACTGAAACGCGCAAATTCGCAATTGAAAAAATAAATAAAAAATTGACACTTATTCATAATTATACGAAACTTTGCACATCATCTATATGTATTTTTAAAGAAGTGTCTATAAAGTTTCGTAGCATTTCGACTAAGTCTTTATTTATTTCGATTTTTTGATCAAACCATGCAAAATTCCAATTTTTTTCAAATACGAGTCCGAAAAAGTGTCCTAGAGGTTGAACTTTTTCACGCTTTTTTGCACTCATGTTTAGAACAAAAAAATAACATCTCCCACAAAAAATTTGAATTTTTTGACAAGGGACGGATTAAATATGAATTTTTAATGCGCCTAAAATTTAAGACACAAAAACATCAAAACGTCGACCTAGAAATTGAATTTTGATCTGATTTTTTGCAAACAACTCTAAAAAAATATATATAGAGGATCTGTGAAGTTTCGTAGAATTCTGAATAAGTTTTAATTTATTTTGATTTTTCGACCGAAACGCGTAAAATCATAATAAAAAGCAGCAAAGCCAACGGTAGTTAACTGTCGGCGCATATGCCAGAGGCAGTTAACTACCGCTTGAGGTAATTTGGTCATTTACTTGTGTCAATAGGAAGTTTTCATCGTCAAAAAAGCAATTTTCTAGCGATACGACATCCGTTTTCAGTTTCTCACGCGTGGGAATACATGGTGTTCATTTCATTATTATTTTTTATTAGTGAATTATTTATTTTTATTTTCATTTTTTGAAGGAATTTGTTTTTCTTTATTTTATTATTTTTTTGTCTAGTAGTCACTGGTTAAAGATCACATAATTAATTGTGAATAAATAAGGTGTCGGGGTTTGAAACTCGACCCCTGTATTAATTATGAAATATTTATGCCAAGTGAGCTCAAGGACAGTTCATTTTTCTTTATTATTACAATAAATAATTATATTGACTTTTTATCTATATTCTCAACTAGATTCAATCGAAAAAAATATAAATAAATAGCTAAAGATCAAAATACGTCCTATGTAGGGCCTTTGGAATGTGTTTTTTAAAAGCAATCCTTATTTTCTAATCTTTGTTAACATTGTTAATTTCACTCCAAAACCCTAAACCTACATATTTTGAGTCCCAAACTTCTTCCCATTTGTTAGCAGGGTCGTAGTTGAGGCAGGACGAAGAGGGCGACCGTCTTAGGTCCCAAAAAATAAGTATGAAATTTGAGCCTCAATTTTATTTTTAGGGGTCTATTAGGCCCTAAAAAACATTGCTTAGTTTATTGTATCAAGTTTGATGTTGATATATATTTAGGAGTTTACTTTTCCCACCCTATTGTCTTCCTCGCACGCCTTATATTTTTTCCAAAAATACCCCTGGTCCGGAAAATATAATCCAGACTACATCCGGAAAATAAATTCCTGACAAATTCGTGGGTTTTGGCACTTCAACCACCCTGATGGATGTTGGTGCCATCTTTGAAAAAGATTGTTTCGGAATACAAAATCCAAAAATATGTTGAACAATCGGATTACGTAGTCCGAAATGTGTAAATCACCCCGTTGAAAGTCAACAAATGGGATGGGAAATGATGTTTCCATATTACATAATTTGAAGGCTAAAATATGGTTTTGGTCCATGTAAATATGACTAGTTTTGGTTTTAGTCCCTGATAAAAAAAAAAGATGTTTTTGGTCCCTGCAAATATGTCTTGTTTTGGTTTTGGTCTCTGGCTCCACTTTTGTGATGATTTGCACACGTGACACATGATGACTGAACCCATTTATGAGAAAAATAGTCCCTGCAAAATCTTTTGATTTTTAAAAAAGTCCCTGCAAAATATTTTGTTTTTGAAAATAGTCCCTAAATATTTTGTTTTTGAAAATAGTCCCTGAATATTTTTGTTTTTGACTTAACCCATGAGTTTTAAATTTTTTATCGTATCGATTTAATAAAAATTTATTTAATAATTTTTTTTAATAGAAACATTAAATTAATACTCATAATTTTTATTTTACATCTATATACATTCTACAATATTAATAATCTAATTATTTTTTATATGATTATCGCAACGTTACATAGTTGAGGGTTAATAATAAACTATAGGCTTGAGAGAGCGCACGCGTACAACATTACACAACTTCTCTCCTCTTCTTTCTATCCATCTCTCTCACATACTGGCGTACAATTTTTTTTATAGGTTTATTTACACATTTAATCTCTACAAATATGGCTCATTTAAAATTTGGTTCCTACATTCCTAATTATTTTAATTTGTCACTGCAAAATTTAATCACATAAAATTTAATATCTAAACCCAATTAATCACTGTCACGTCACTGAACATCTGACGTGGCTCATTGACTCAGCAAAGTGTGGCTTGAAGTGACGTAAATACTCACATTCTATCAGAGTTGTGGGAAATGACAAAAATACCCCTGTTATAGTTTTCTTTTCCTTTTCTCTTCTATGGCTCCTCCACCATTACCTTATTCTTCCTTCCCTCTTCTCTCCCACCACCCAACCACCATGGCCTCCTCCATCGTTGTTGGAAGGGTCACTTATTTAACAAAGACAAAACAAGACGACCATGGCCTTCTCTTCTCTCCCTTTATCCACTGCCATAAGTATATAATTTAACAAAGACGACCAAAGCCGATAGAAAAGATGAATGTGACTCGTGTTTTAAGAAAAATCTTAGAGGGGATAAAATTAAAAAAACAATATATTTATATAAAAAATAGCTGTATTTTAAATGATATGATAATTATGGTTAATTGCTGAAGAAAAATACTTTTACACAAACATTAGAAATTTTTAAATTCTACTAATTTTCCAAATAATTGAGCATATTTATTAAACATATATGAGCATTTTTGGGTAAGAAAATGTAAAATATTTATTTTTGTGGTTAATATAGTCTTAAAAACAAAAACAAAATGCTTAGAAAAACAAATGGGTTTTTTAACAACAAACAAAATGGTTGTTAAAAAGAAAAATGATAGATAATCATTTTCGTCACACAATTTTGCACAATAACTATTTTCTTATATGGATTGATATAACAATAAACAAGTATTACCTCTGTCCTAATTATATTTTTAGGACCTTTTAAAAAAAATAACGAAAATTAAGAAAATTGAAAGTGACAATAAATTTGTTTGTAACTACTATTGTTTTTGGAATTTTATCGTTTAAGAGAGAACATTAATGTATATTTTTAACGTATAATTAATGTATTTAGAAATAACAAATGAAGTATGTTGGTAAAGAACTAATGATCCCCGTGAGTCTAGCTTAGTTGGTAGAGATATCGCATTTTATATGCAAGGCCGGAGTTCGAACCCCAGACACCTCACTACTCCACAATTAAAAAAAAAACTAATGAATGCACTTGGAAATACAAAAGGGTTTTGTAAGAAGCGATAAAAAAATTCTTTTTCCACCGCCATTGCTGCATTGCTCAGTTCAAGGTATGGCTGAATTTTTTTAATTTATCGAATTTTGGTTTAAGCTAATTTGGGTTTCATAACTTTTAATTTGGGGGGTTTTTTAGACTGAGCGATTCCGAGACACTAATTTTATCAATGTGAAACCCCCCAAATTAGATTCTCTCAACAATGGAGCTTTTGGGGGGTTTCATAAATCTAACAATGGAGCTTTTGTCCCTTCATTCCATGTGATACATTAATACTTCATCATTGTCCATGATTATTCAAATGGTTTGCCGCAGCTTGCGAGTTATAACAGATAAGGAATTGGAGAAAAATAACTTATCATCTAACGAAGTGATGGCCGTTGCTGATATTGGATTTTCTACAGATGCAATTCAGTCGGAACTCCAACACAAGAGGATGGTTGTCTCATTGGATGGCGAAGAAAAGTTTAATGAAACAATGTCTAGAAAGTTCTCGGAACAAAGGCGGCAACAAGAAAGTCTTACTTTAAGAGGAGATGATGATTGTGGTAGGGAGTGTTCTCCTTCTGTTGAGGGTAACTTCTTGTCAAGTTTGGGAGTAAATAAAACAGGAGAGAAAAGCCGGGCCAAGGCAGAGAAAACCATCACTCTTAGTCCTTAAACAATATTTCGCTGGAAGTCTAAAAGATGCTGCAAAGAACATTGGTGGTAAGCCTTTACACACAAGCATTCTATCTTAGATTTTTGTTTGCAAACACCAAGGTACCATTTAGCATGCTAATAGAAAAAACAAAATGAAAGATTTTGTTATATTCTCCTTTGTTCTACTCATCATTTTTTTTTACCTTAATGCTTCGTTCCACTATATTATTTAGTTGTACTGAACATATATGCAAAATACATCATATTGTTCAATTGTACCAAATTAAGTTTTTTTGTCCCAGATACATAATGTGACTTAAAGGACCTATTTGAGACAAAAAAAAACTTAAAGGACTAGGTACAGTTAAGCAACTTAAAGGACCGTAGTCCGCAGGATGTATTTTGCCAAATATATAGCAAAACCTCATGGTCTGGAGTATCCATTCGTGCAGTTCTGTTCTCTGACATAATACAATTTTCATGTAAGTAATTAAATTAGCTCTAACCTGTAAGGCCAAAAAAGAACAATAATTGATTATATTCATTTTTTGTCAACCAAAATTGATTTTAGATTTGTAGAATTGATTCTAAGTTCTAGTTTAAAATCCATTTTTGTCACTGCAGAACCAAACAATTGCAAGTGTCTCATTTCTTAGTTTATTTGTAATGTCTATTCGAAGTCTTTCATTAATACCATCTGTTGAATTGAATTTTCCAGTCTGTACTACAACTCTGAAAAGGATCTGCAGGCAACATGTTATAAAGCGTTGGCCTTTTCGGAAGATAAAAAAGGTATCTCTAGTTCCGGATGATTTTTTTTTGGTAGAAAAGAGGGCCAAGGCAAATAAACATGGGTTTTCAAATTGAGATTAACAACCTATTTGGTAGTAATAATTTGGTAGACAATCCTGTATTCTCATGTAGTGAAAGTTCAATCTATAGTTGGAAAAGGTACCCAACAAGATATAATTTGACGGGTACCTTTTCCAACTATAGATTGAACTTTCACTACATGAGAATACAGGATTGTCTACCAAATTATTACTACCAAATAGGTTGTTAATCTCAATTTGAAAACCCATGTTTATTTGCCTTGGCCCTCTTTTCTACCAAAAAAAATCATGTTTAACCGGAACTAGAGATACCTTTTTTATCTTCCGAAAAGGCCAACGCTTTATAACATGTTGCCTGCAGATCCTTTTCAGAGTTGTAGTACAGACTGGAAAATTCAATTCAACAGATGGTATTAATGAAAGACTTCGAATAGACATTACAAATAAACTAAGAAATGAGACACTTGCAATTGTTTGGTTCTGCAGTGACAAAAATGGATTTTAAACTAGAACTTAGAATCAATTCTACAAATCTAAAATCAATTTTGGTTGACAAAAAATGAATATAATCAATTATTGTTCTTTTTTGGCCTTACAGGTTAGAGCTAATTTAATTACTTACATGAAAATTGTATTATGTCAGAGAACAGAACTGCACGAATGGATACTCCAGACCATGAGGTTTTGCTATATATTTGGCAAAATACATCCTGCGGACTACGGTCCTTTAAGTTGCTTAACTGTACCTAGTCCTTTAAGTTTTTTTTTGTCTCAAATAGGTCCTTTAAGTCACATTATGTATCTGGGACAAAAAAACTTAATTTGGTACAATTGAACAATATGATGTATTTTGCATATATGTTCAGTACAACTGAATAATATAGTGGAACGAAACATTAAGGTAAAAAAAAAAATGATGAGTAGAACAAAGGAGAATATAACAAAATCTTTCATTTTGTTACAACTTTTTTAGTTGTTGATGATTTTGTAGATGATCAGCAGAGAATAAAAACTCCAAAGAATTGCAAAAGAAAAAATAAAAAATCCAAAAATAAATCATCCTCCACAGCAACTCGTGGACGTGGGACTGGTTTTCCAATCAACCCTTTTAATTTCTCATCTCTTATCTATGTAAGCTATTCTCTCCTTTCCTGTGTTATTTGCATTTTATGTGTTGGTTTGTGCTCTATTTATTTATAATCAGCCTGTGTTAATTAATTGAAGAGTTTAAGTGAAGTGAAACAAGCATTTGATAACTTTTCGACTCTGAATTACTAATGTATATGATATTAGTATTTCATCATGGAGACTTGAAATCTCAATATGTCATAGGATCCAAATATCAAGGAATTGGCTGAACATGTAGAAAAATATCAAGGACAGGATCGTCTCCCGAAATCTCATGATGGGAAGTATCTTTCAACCATGAGACGAATCATAAAGAATGCTGATTTATGGACCTTGGCTGATCGCCTGAGTGATGCATTGATGCAGGTATCTTAAAATTTCTTCGTTATGTTTGTAACTCATCTGCTGGTTGTTTGATTAGAATGTATATGATGTCTATCACAGGACCCAAAAATGTCTTCCATGCTTCAAATTTATGCCAATCCATCATTTAAAAGGGAGCGTAAACTGAGAACGGCACACTTGAACAAAGATCCATGCTTGAAACTTATTTTAGATGAGATAGAGAATGGTGGTCCTGCTGTAATGATGAGGTTTAAATACTAATTTTAGAATCATATTTTATTGTTTTGGCATTTCCATATTTTCACCATAAATTGTTCTGTTGTAAATTGGTAAATAATTTCTGAACTGATTCTTTCCATGCAGATACTGGAATGATGAGAAGGTTTTGAAAATCTTTGGACTAGTCATGAAAATTCCTCTAGCTGCTTCTTCTGAAAATTCTTGGCTATGTGAGACAAAAAATATGGGAAATGAAGATGAACCAATCGTTCATCATAGCGACATCGAGGTATGGCATGATGGCTATTCGCTTTATCGTTGAATCTATTCAAATGAAACAGTAAAAGATAAAATTTGTAGCTGTCCTCAAGCGTGAAATTTATTGGGGTAGATGGTGCAGATGTAGAACGCATTAAGTTAAGGTTAAGTTCACGCTGAATTTTAAGAAATTAAAATAGGCTTCGAGTGTAATGAACTGTCCTGCTATTGAAATTGAAACTCCGGGTTTCTGCATAAATTGTATAAGGAATGTCAAAATGAATCACAGTCAAGTAAAATAGTTATTAGCGTTCCGGTTGATCCATTTGAATATCTGGCACTTTAGCTTCTAGAGTATGTGTTTCCTCAAATGTCAAATTGATTACATATCTCCTCTTTAGATAAATAAAATCCTTATTAGTTTGATCTGGCCTCTTCTATACCCTAACAATGCCCAAGTTTACTAAGGTCCGGTTTGAAATTGCCAATATAAATAGCATTCTTCTTTTGACTTTTGCAATGCCATTCCTGTCATTATCTGTGATGATAATATGATCTGCATAAACCTCAATGCAAGTATTATAGTAATCTAGTATAGGTCCACTGGGTTGGTTCCTTGAAATAAAATACCTGCTGCAGTTTACCCTAAAATTTGAACACAATGTTACTGAAATTTTGAAGCAAGTTCTAGAAGATTTGAAACCATTAACAAACCTCAATTCTATCACGGACTTTCACTCATATATTCTATCACCAACCTCATCCCCATATCATGTTGCATTTGTTTTCTCCCCCCTCCCGCCCTTCATTCTATCACCGGCCTCATTCTTCACCGTCTTGTGGTTGAATCTTCAATTTTCATGTACACAACCTCATTCTCTGCCATTCTTGCTTTGCTCGAGTTAGATAGGTGGAAGTATTTGAATCTCCTTGAATTTTAGTTTATGCCAGTTTGGGGTTTAGGGTTTCATAACTTTTAAATTGGGGACAAGGCTGTGATAGGTTATGAGAAATTAAGTGTGTTGTGATGGAGTTAAACCCTAGACACTAATTTTCTGTCCTTTATTGTTAAGTTGGGTTTTAATTTTCCAATCATTTTGTGTGTTTGTGCATGCTTCTTTTGTTTTCAAAGGCTGAGAATGAATCATCCCTCTTGAGGGTGATTTCTCTTGTAAACTGCAGCCTCATTCGTTTGGAGGATGCATATTTCCTCTTGAGTTGACTGTGTATTTGAGAGATTTTAGTTGATTCTCTAACATCAATAAGCAACGTGTTATTTTTATTATTATTATCATTATTATTATTATTATTATTATTATTATTATTGGTGGTGTTGTTATTTTGATCAACATCGTCAATTAAATTGTATAAGAGTTTTGTTCTTTCATACTAGTTGTGCTGTTCGGATTTGAAGGAACTAGCCAGCAACCGAGTGTCTCCCCAATCGTCATCGAAGTACAAATGCAAACAAATAGGTAACTCAAATCATCTCTTTTTAATTTCAACCAATTGTATGTATGTTTTTATTCTAGATTGTCTTTGTTTAAGATTAGGCAACTTAAAGTGAAAGTAAGTGATTTAGATTTTGACTTTAACACCACATGAAGATACAATCTTTCTTTTTTTCTTTCTTTCATGAAGATGCAATCTTTGTTTTTACGAACATACAAGCTCGAGTATTGATGGTTGGGATTGTTTCTAGACTTGGGATATTGAGCCCATTTTGTTCATTATTATTTTAGTATATTGATGTCGTCCTATAGTGATTTGTGATTTCATTCTTTCTTATTTTGGCTAGAAATCACACGCGAAGAGCATTCTTTGGTTGTATTCTTGCTCAAACTCAATCTAGTGGACCTTCTCTTTAGACGCAAGCCCTGTGTGCCTCTTCCTTATTATTGGGACGGCTATGTGAGGACTCATTCCGGCAATTCAAGGGTTAAATCTTCAGCTTCTGCCCACAACCTACCTGATCAAGAAACCCAGGCAAGTTTTTTCTGCAAATGTTACCAAAGTTTATGGGGCCGTTAGCAATGCTTTTGATTCTAGTTTCACAATTTTCGTGTCTTTGTGCATATTTTAAATCTTTAATATCAATTTCTAAACAGCAGGGTGCTGGGAGAGACGGGTTGCTTACTATCTTGACTAGAGTTATGAGTGAGACTCCTTCCGCTCGATTCGCACAAGAATTTGTTCTGGTTCTCTTTCTGTATCATTGCCTTTGCACCATGCCTTCTGACCAGTTTGATAAAGAAGACCCAGCAAGTTTTGTTCTGTTAACAAAGTTTATGTAGCCTTTAGCAATGCTGTTTGTTTCAAGTTTCAAATTTTTTTTTCTTTATATTTGAATTCTTTAATATCAACAGGATGAAAGGGCAGCGAAATTCTTTGCTAAGGTAAAAGAATATTGGGCAACGATCGACAAAATGGAAAGAGAAAGTTTAGAGGCTGAGTGAGATCAAGGATGTCAAAATAGTCAATTGATGGGTCCTTTTGCTAATGGTCTTTACACCGGAGCCCCCACCTTGACCCCGTCAATACATTTTTAAAAATTTGTATTGATAAGAACTTGAAAAATTATTAAAAAAATGAATTTAAATATGTGAACTTAATAAAAAGATAGAGACAATTGTATGCATAAACAAATGTTCAAGAGGCTTAGGTACAGAAGGTATTTATTTTATAATCTATTTTGAAATGTTGAACAGATAATTTATTTGTTATGTAAGATTTCACTTTTTTATCTTTTAATAGTGAATTCGTTAGTTTTGATTTGCGACGAGTAATAAAATTTTATGCAGTAGATATTTTTTATAGATATTGATTTTTGTGGTGGATATTTTGCATGGATGTTAACCAGTGCTCTGGACACTAGTTAAGAAACATTTACATTGAAAATATCATCTTTTACATTCTTCAAGACTTTGACTATACAAATTTAAAGATATTCATTCATACCATATATGTTTCCAAAACTAGTGTTCCAGGTCACTAGTTAGCATTTTCCTATCTTTTTTGGTGTGTGAGAAAAGAGAATCCTTTATGTATTGCTATTTTTGCTTATACGTCATGTATAGTCTTTTAATATTAGTTTTTTTTTTCTTCTTAAAATATCCACATCAAGAAGTTAGCAAGCATCTCTTGTGAAAACAAAAAAAGTAGTTTTTAAAAGGTATTGTAATTTTACGTCGTTCTTTTTAATTATCATTTATTTTATTTTTTTTACTTTTGATATATTTATTTATCTTACTCCTACAATATTTTACTCTGCATTTGTAAACTTAAATAGTTAAATTGTATTTTTTTTAATTGATCGGCCTTTTAGCATCTATCTGTTTATATATATATATATATATATATATATGGTGGATTCTAAGGTGAGGGAGCAATCAAGTCCCTCACCGGTGAATCATCTATAATATAACATTAGATCTTTAAAAATGATTTAAGGTTTAAATTTTATTAAAAAGATAGAGTGACACGTATGTTTTTCTCCACCCAATCCCTCCTATTTTTTATTTTTCCAGCAAAACCTTCATTCTTCTCTTGTTTTCTTTATGTCTTCTTTCTTTTTCTACTAAACTAGATAGAGAAAAACCAGATCAAAAAAACTTCAAGCCTTGTAACAATGGAAAGAGAAAACTCAAATCAAAGAAATTTCAAACCTTATTTTTTTTTTTTGAGAAACAAATTTCAAACCTTGTTTGTAGCAATGTTTAAAGCTTGACAGTTGATTAAAAAACACAATTGAAATGAATTTCATATGCCTTAACATTCCAAATCTAAAGATTCGTACATATACGATATGTTTAATTTATATCGGTAATTGATAAAAAACACATTGATGTGAAATCTAAGAATTTATTCAAAGCATTTTGCCTAAATTTACACTCAGGTTTAATTTTTCTACATCCGAATAGCCATAATTTTTTAATCGTTAACGATATATTTTTTTTTTCTTTTATTAAATTCTTTTTGCAGCTTCAGAACTATGAATAGTTGAATGTTTCGTGCGTATGATATAATAGAGATATGATATGATTAAAGAATGGATAAAGATATGATAGAATAGTGACATGATAGACACTTATCCTTTAATGTGTTTGGTGCACACATAATAAAAAAGATTATAATATTATTTTATCATATCATGTGTTTGATGAACCTTTGTTATAAATATTCTAAGCCCCAAATCTTTCGTTTATTCAGCAGTGTCAAAAACAGGCCATAACTTGAATTACAAAACAAATCTATTTATTTTTGAATCTTTGCTCATCTTGTGTCATTCCAACGATCAAAGAAATAAATTTGATCATTTTGCTTCCGGTTCAATGAATTCCATTCACGTACAATTGAAATTAATAACCTAGCACATGGAGAGAAAAGACACAGAGATAAGAGAAGAAGTAGAAAGAAGAAAAGTAATTGTTTTTATGCAAAATAATAAGTTATTTTTGTATGGGATTGAAATAAACTCCATTCACGGGCTTCTTCTGAAATCAATTCCATTCACAAAATTGAAATCGATTGGAAAAATAATTGAAATTGTTGGAATTGATTGGGAACAAAATTGAAATCTATTGGCATAGAATAGAAAACGAAAAATGAGAAAAGAAGAAACGTGGAAACAGGGGATCGAAGGAGGTTTTTAGGAACAAAACACACGCGCTTGATATCTTTACGCTATCAGGTTGCTAACCCATCAAAAATAAAAAATAAAAATAATAAAGAATGAATAAAATATGATAAGAAATAAGTTTAGTTATCATTTCCTCTGCACCAAACAACGGATTAAATTAAGATTGGATAGTTGTATCATATCCTGTCTTTTTTTTTTTTTAAATTAAGTTTGTTAAATTCTAACTTACGTCATTTAAGTTATTATTTCTAGACACTAATAAAAACAATCAAAGTGGTCTTACATTTATACCTTAAAGGATCAAAATAATAGAAATAAATTAAATGACAAAAATATTTATTGTACGTAACTTAAGATAAAGAAACCTAAAAGAAACAAATTTTTTTAAGGGATCAAAATAAAAGTAAAAATAATTTAAAGTGCCAAAAGTATTATTCAATGCTTTCATAATTATATTCATGTAAATGTTAGATTTTGTGGCATAATAATCATAACCCGGCGAACAAAGTCTATTGTAGGGTGCAACCTGTAGAACGCTATCAATCAGAAATTGTGAACTGTTAACGCAAGCATCCGATGTCGTCCAGCGGTTAGGATATCTGGCTTTCACCCAGGAGACCCGGGTTCGATTCCCGGCATCGGAATACTTTTTATTGTCCTATTTGTACTATTTTGAAATAACGAAATTACTATCCGTTAATTACCGTAAATATTATTGAACAAAGAATGGTTAGATTTAGTTTAGTAAATAGGATGGATTTACTATCCGTTAATTATCGTAATAAAGAACGGCATTGATATTGATCCAAGCAGAGACAGATTCCATTCCAAACAAGTGACAGATGGAGAGAGTGGGCCCGGCGGTGTCAGTAATAATAATAATAACAGTAAGTCTCCACTTGTTCAACATTTCTTCTTCTCTTCACACTTCACACATCAATTGTAATTTTAAATCTAACAATACAGCAAACACAATAATAATGGAAGATGAAGTAATTCATACTATTTTTATTAATTAATTAGGTCGTCGTCTTCTTCGTCCTTTTTCTTCACAATTTGATTAAGTGAAAGGTAAAGAAACCTAAAAAATAAAAATGTCAGTTACGGAGCTGAAAGAACGTCACATAGCTGCAACGGAAACCGTCAACAATCTCAGAGAACGTTTGAAGCAAAGACGCCTCTCTCTTCTTGATACAGACAGTGAGTTCTCAGTTTCATTTCATTTCTTCAATTCATTCATTAGATCTATCTTCTAACTCAACAATTTCTCTTTCTTTCTAGTTGCTGGCTATGCAAAATCTCAAGGTAGAACTCCTGTTACTTTTGGTCCCACCGATATCCTTTGCTGTAGAACTCTCCAAGGTCATACTGGAAAGGTTTTATTCCAATTCCTACTTTCTTTTCTTTTTTGCAGTAGCTAGAATTATAGAAATTTCTTAACCAATCATTTCAATTTTATAGGTTTACTCATTGGATTGGACTTCAGAAAAGAATCGAATTGTTAGTGCATCACAAGATGGAAGATTAATAGTATGGAATGCTCTAACAAGCCAGAAAACTCATGCTATAAAGCTTCCTTGTGCATGGGTTATGACATGTGCTTTCTCGCCAACTGGTCAATCGGTTGCGTGCGGTGGCCTTGACAGTGTTTGTTCTATTTTCAATCTTAATTCGCCCACTGATAGGGATGGGAATCTAAATGTTTCAAGGATGCTTAGTGGACATAAAGGTTATGTTTCGTCTTGTCAGTATGTTCCCGGTGAAGACACTCACTTAATTACCGGTTCGGGTGATCAAACTTGTGTTTTATGGGATATTACCACTGGCCTGAGAACTTCTGTTTTTGGAGGTGAATTTCAGTCTGGACATACTGCAGATGTACTTAGGTATTGTTTAACTTGTTTTAATAGTAGCGAGCTGTATAAATTCAGTAGTATGGAATCATGGCTAAGAAATATTTCTTTTCTTTGTTCACACTCAGCATTTCCATTAATGGATCCAACTCCAAAATGTTTGTATCTGGTTCTTGCGATGCGACTGCCAGATTGTGGGACACTCGTGTGGCAAGTCGAGCAGTGCGGACATTTCATGGGCATGAGGGTGATGTTAATTCTGTCAAATTCTTTCCTGATGGAAATAGATTTGGAACTGGTTCAGAAGATGGAACTTGCAGATTGTTTGACATTAGGACTGGACACCAACTTCAAGTATATAATCAGCAACACAGTGGTGACAACGAAATGGCACATGTGACCTCCATTGCATTCTCCATATCTGGAAGACTTCTTATTGCTGGATATACAAATGGCGACTGCTATGTTTGGGATACTTTATTGGCTAAGGTAATTGTTGTAAATAGTGAAGTTTTACTATTATTATTAGTAATTTGTAATCGGCCCATTAGTCATTAGTCTGGCCCATTAGGTTAGAATAGCCTATATAAACACATTAGTGGTTGTACATTATTTATCTCTGAAATATAATATTCAGTTTTCAACATGGTATCAGAGCCTATTCTAGATCTATCGTTGGGCTTCACGCTTTAGGCCCATTGGGCCAGGCTGAAGCGTGAGAGGGGGGGGGGGGGGGGGGGGGTGGGGGGTGTTGGAAGTTCCGCCTTTATTGCGGTCCTCCCCTAGTCGCCTAAATCGCGGCTTTTGGTTTGCCTTCATTGCAGCCTCCAACGCCTTCATTGTGTTGGCTTTGAGGGGGTGGATTTAGTCTCAACATCGGATAGATAGGACTCTTGAGAAGAGTTTATAAGGAGGAGGCACTCCTCACCTTACAAGCTGGTTTTGTAAGGATGAGTTACAACAGGTGTTTTATTTCTTTTTATTATGTTTTGGGAGATTTTATTTCGAAAGATACTTGGGTGTCTTCTTCTTACTTATTGGCTACTACCATAGTTAAATCAAACTTGGCTTTTAAATGGAACATATGCTTCATTGTGGTTGTTTATTTTCAGTTTGAATCCAACTGCCAAATTAGAATTCTTATTGAGTAGATCAACTCTACAAATTTTTATAAAATTTCAAAACTATTTGACACTTCATCAAATAACTCTACTTGAATGTATAATAAGCTTCTTAAAAGTATAAGTAAATGTTCTCTAAAAAATTACATAGGAACAAATTTTGAATTTATAAGCAATTTGTATGTTTGAACTTTGAACATACCGATTGACGGTTGGATTGGTGAAATTCTATGTTTAGAGTTATTAAGAGGAGCAACTCTGCTCATAGTTACTCTTGAGTAACTTGATCCCACCTCAACATGATGTTTCTGGCTTGGCAGTGAAGAACTGGCTTATATAGAAAATAAGATCCTTTGTGACACATACTAACAGCATGTTTAGTTTCTATTAATTAATTGTTTGCTTTAATTCTACATGTGATTTGGGGTTGAGTTCTGGTTCCATTTATGCTGTCAACATTTCTATCTGTGGTGGCATTGTATTGGAACAGGGCCTCTGAGTCTATTAATCATGATGAGTTCACTAGGCATTATCTTGTATATAAATTGGCTCATAACTTTCTGATATTCTTTTTGCTGTCACAATGCCTTTTGATGTGCAGCTTTTATATTGCTGTTTATTTTATTTTGTACTTCTATTTATGTCTCATGTCATTGCCTAAGACCTTGTTTTTGTGGGCCAGTAAAAGCAGTTAACATGAACTATTTCAAGGAATTTTTTTCTTATTTTGAAGGGAAAATTGAAGGTTTATCTTCTGGTTGAGATTTTTCTTATTTTGGAAAAGGACGGGAAAAGGGTGGCTGAAAAAGAGTGGGTGTTCCAACTCCCATTAATATAGACTTGGAGTATATTAAATCTCAGACTTGGCAAACTTGCCATATTTTTTGAAAAAAGAAAAACTGAACAAAAACAAAATGCAGTTCTGTCTTGTAACATCTAGTCATAGCATGATATTTTCTGAGTTCTGACACTGCTTTCTCTTTCCATTTATTTGTACTTGCTCTTGTACTTCTGTGGTCGTGCTTAGTGCAACTTTCGTGAGTAAGACTGACTAACTGACTATACTTACTTCTTCATTTGATTGTAGGTGGTCCTGAATCTAGGATCTCTTCAAAACTCTCATGAGGGCAGGATCACCTGTTTGGGTTTGTCTGCTGATGGAAGTGCGTTGTGTACAGGAAGTTGGGACACAAATTTAAAGGTGAGCAAACATTTTAGTCTGATACTTAAAACCTATAGGTTATGTGTGATATAGGGGGTGGTTACCAATTTTGGAAGTTAGCTTCAATGTTGGTGATATTTTTCATGTGTTTTTACGTCACTAGAATGACTAGGCTTTTATGTTAGTTTATAAGCTTTCCTTAAGGTTAAACCTTTAAAAAGAATTAGGAATTAAGCAAAAATAAAAAAGCATTTTATTTATGATGGCATGCGAGCTTATAGAGGTTTAACATGTTCTGAGTTGAACTCCAAAACATACTTCCTTTAGGATTGTTAAGGACCTTGCATAAATGAATGGGACTTATTCCAAGTTGATGGTAAATTTTTTGGTTAGAAAAATCATGTTCTGCCCTGAAGTTGGTATCATATTTTTTCCTCAGCTGGTTTGTCCTAGGATTGTCTCACTGATAGGACATCTAGGCAAGGCACATTCTAGAAGAGAGGGAATATGAGTTAGAACTCAGTTTCCCTGTGTTTCATCATCACTGCCCTCAACATTTGACGAAACCCCGTCATAAACAATTGACAACTCCACCACAAACGATTGGGCACATTCCTCAAATCTTCTCAATCTCACTTCCAATGCATCCAAGCGTTCATCCTCGGATGTATTCAATGGCATGATTGATCTCTAGCTCCTGTCAAATATCCTACTGCTCGGACCAATGATAGAACTTGTAAAATCAAGATAACAAAACTGTATGTACTGAATGATAATGGTGAGCTGAAAGGCTCTACTATGGTGGAATAACATAAAACAAAAGGATAAACCAGAGTGTGAACACTCCTACCAGAGCACAATGCTCCTAACTGGAGATAAACCTCTCCAACTAACAATATTTCTCAATGATTCACTCACTAGCCTTCCCTCTCTTTTATAACAAAAATATCCCTAAAATAAAGAACGTTGCTAACTAACACATATTCCCTCTCTTCCAGAATCTTCTAGCATGTTGCTTGCCTAGGTGTCTTATCACTTACTATGCTAACATTTTTTTCTTTGATAATATTACTATACGATGGTAACCAATGTTCCGCAAATCGAGTGTTAACACTCCGAGTTTACCGAGTTTACGTTTTTAGGTATTAAAATCGTGTTAACACGGAGGTAAACTCGGTTTCTGGTAAAATCGGAAGGTTTGACCGAGTTAACACTCGGTAAACTCGTGTAAACTTGACCGAGTTTACCGAGTTTACATCTAAAAAAAAATGGCCATTTTTTTGGACCCTTTTTTTTCAAAACCCAATTCCTTTTCAACAAGCTCAAAGACTGAAACGTTTACTGAATAGTTACCTTTATACGGTAACACATTGTTCCTGAAATGAAAAGTTTCTTTTTCTTTCTTCTTTGAGTTCTCAAACCATGAATAGGGGGATCACATACAAGTTAGGGTTGCGATTCCGACGGTGGAAATTCAGATTTCAACGCCGGTGATTGTGACGCCAGTTAGGGTTACAGTGGTGGTGTTTGTTGACCTTTTGAAGAAATTAACTAGTTTATTTTTTAGATAGTTTTATTAAGAACTTTAGGAACTTGTGAAACTTTTTTTTGGGATGGTTTTATGGATGGCTTAAACTTAGAGACTTATGAAACTTATGATTTTGTGCGTTAATTTTTGTATTTTGATGCTAAGTTGAGCATAACGTTTTATTATGGTAGTTTGGTGTAATTTATCTTTAGAATTAAATCATATTTTGCACTATTGACCTGTTTACAATATTATATTAGTTTATATATGTCATGCATATAATAAATTTTATATAATTTTAATTTTAGGTAAACTCGTACGAGTTCTCGAGTCGAGTTTACCTAGGCAAAACGAGTTGAGGTAAACTCTCGATTTGTAAAACCTTGATGGTAACCAATGGATATTTGTATCAAATAATGTATCCAGGAACGCTGATGTATGTGGATTTCACTGATTAAATGCATGGATGTGCTATTTTCTGAGTGCCATCTATCTTGAAAAAATGTTTAGGCGTTAGTTGACATAATTACTTGCATCTTGCAGATATGGGCATTTGGAGGGCATAGGAAGGTGATTTGAGCCATCCATGGGATAAAGACTCATACTTTGACTCCTTTGTCAGGGCTACTCCTTGTAGGGAATTGTGGCTCATCACAATCCAGTAATGATGCTTCTGATGTTGACTTTGGTCAAAAGTTGGAAGACAAAGTTTATAACCTTTAGCAATGGAATTAGTGCAGCCTTTGTTTAGCTCCATGCTCATTGGTTCTTGTGTGTAAACCAAAACATAGGACTATTTACTTTTCCGTCTCCTCAATTTAACTATTTGAAGTAAATGTATGTTCCGACACAGTGGTTGAATGAGATTTGGATCAGTCAAGACTTGGGAGGATGTTTGGATCCCCATTGTAAAATCGAATCTTCCTCTTCAAACTCTTGTAACTTTTCGCATTTGGCGAAAATCGATTCCACATTAAAAACGTTTCATAAACAAAAGATCAAGCATGTGTCTTAATTTCTCTACTTTGCCCCTCCAAAACCTCACTCAAGAGAGATTAATGATCATAAGTTGTCGTTGATGTTTCGAGCAATGTTCAAGCAACATCCATGGTAGACTATATTCATTACAGTATTAACCGTTGTGTTTTCAATCAATGGCCATAAGTTTGCCTCACTTTTTTTGATTCAAATTATTCTCCCATATTAACAAATGAGATTCTGAATTGTGGTCAAGAAATAAGAATAACAAATGCAATTCATTAGCAGAAGCTTTTTATTGTAAGAAAAAAATGAGGAGTCCAGTGCAGGGACTACGATGGGTGATATTCTGTTGGTTGAGGGTGATATTCTGTTGGTTGAAGGTGAAGTGATGCTCCGAAGTATGGATACCAAGGGGCATCATAGTATATTGAGGGAGTTGAATACTTGTAGATGAGTATTTATCGTGGGAGGGCAAGACTCATATTAGGTATGATGTGAGGATTAAAGATGTATTGTCTCTGGAGATATTATGGATAGTCAGAGGAGGAAATAGTTGCATAGTAAAATTTTGAAACTGATGTGGGGTGATATTTGATCATAGCAATACCAAGTACCGAAAAGCGTTGTGCCTTGGCCTTGGGTAAATTTCCCAATGTGTGTGATTTGTATTGCATCGTGGACAACAACATGACCATTTGCCACATCGGGACTGTAGTATCTTGATTATCAAGATAACTGAAATTTGGTTATCTTGATTTGGAGTTGTGGTATTGGACATTGATTTGGATTGTGCAACATTTGCAGAGACGCTACCTTTAACGAATTCTTGAGGAAAATTGCCAAATTGTGTCTCATATACCACGAGTAATATCTTAATGTCTTCTACAAAGTGCGTGTGTCAAGATTATTATAAATCACTATTACAAAGGAATTGAATTCCTCCGGTTTTCCTTCAAGTATAAATCATATACATGTTCTTGATCTTGATATGACATTGTGTTTCCAATTGCAAATAGAGAACCGATGATTGTTTTGATGCAAAGATATTCATTGATATATCTTGTCAATTTATGTGTTCTTAAGTTCACGCATGAGTTGACGATCTTGAACTTTGAAGAGAGAATTGAGATACTTGTGCAGCTTACCCACACCTGAAAAACGTGTTTGCAGCAAAGGACACGCGATAGAACACCATTAGATAATGTACATAGATGCCAAGTGTACAACGTTTGATCCTAAGTGATCTATTTGTGATATTTCTTAAAGATTTTGTCGACTACAAGATCTTCCTCTGTAGCAAACTTGAAAGAAACTTGATCCTCAATCCTCAATAGATTATGAGCGGTGATAACTTTGTTTACTTGTTGACTCGATGACAAGAAATTCTTCTCATCAAGTTTGATGTTGAGTCCAACTTTTGATGAATCTTTAGTGGTGTTTCGTGATTTAAAGAGATTTTTGAAGTGCAGCAGAGATTGTCATTGGGTGAGAATGCTTTCATTGAAGAGAAGCTTCATAGTTATGACAATAGTTGCGAAAGCTTTCTGCTAGTGGTGTTCGAAGTGTGATTTTTGTCATATTTGAGGCAATTCTAATTCAAAGACAAAATCGCACATGGTTGGATTCAGTTTGGATGACTCGTTTAAAAAACTTATTCAAATCCAATTTATAGCCTGTTTGGTTCAGAGTTTTTCTACCCACGTTTTCAGTAAAAGCACGGCAGCAACCCATGTTAACCCAAAAGCTCCAATCACGGCAATTTTGCTTTGGAAATCCCCCAAACTTGCTTTTTTGCTTGCAAACTTCAACCCAAACAAGCACTTAATGCAGTGTAATTTAGATTGGTGTTTGGATATCCACATTATAACTTATTAATCGATTAAAAATAAAAGAAGTTAAATTAAAATAGTACTCCTTCCGTTTCAAATTATACGACATTTTAGGCATTTCACATGTATTAAGAAATATAATTAATTTTGTGTGGAACATATATATTATTAATTGTTTTACAAAATTGTCCTTAATAAATGGTATGGAAAGATCTTTCAAAAAAATGGTATGGAAAGATAAATTAAAGAATTGAAAGAAGAGAGAGTAATAAATAGTTAAGGATACATAAGAAAAGTAACATTAATGTTTCATTGGTACCATATAATTTGGCCAAAACAACATACAATTTGGGAATTTGGGACTAAGTGTTAATTAAAAATTAAAATTAACCGACAATAAATTAATGATAAATAAGTTATGAACGTTTGGTTCAGTTTAGAAAATCAAACCTAGCTGTTTTCAGAAGAAAAAAATTCAAACACAACCAATAACATTCAATTTAGTGCATTTTTCAAAAAAATTGGATCAGTTTACAATTTCAATTTGAATCAATTTTTTTGTATCGATGTGCAATTTTAATTTGAATCAATTTGAATACGAGCACACCCCTATTTTCTACACCGTAAAGGGCGGTAATACCATGTTGAAATTCTAAAACATAAAGTAGGGGCTTTTGCTTCTCAAATTATCCATTCAACATTATTATTGAATAAACTTAGAGATAGTGTGAGCAATTACAGTAGTTGGTTCTAACAATCTAGATAGCTAGATAACAATAACAAACTTTACAGGTCAGTAGCAGACTACTTAACAGGTCACCAAATGACAACTAATTCTGCAATATTCTAAAATACATGTATATACATCGATAGTGAATAACTTGTTTTCAGTACTTGCACCTAAGCATGCAAAGTGTCCTCTGATGGGAATAGATTCTTTCATTTTCACATGAAAGAGTAATGTGTAATATCTCACCATTCACACTCATCTCATGTAAATTTCTCAAGTGTTTCCCACTCCTTTTGAACATGAGATATAACACTTAACCCTCTAGTGTGAAAGTTACACATGAGGATCCATTTCCCCTCCTGATATATAGAATAGCGTAAATTTTAAGATGCTGGAGTAAGAAACTTCTTTAATACTAAATAAACAATTGCTGTTTGAAAAAATATCCAATTCAATGACGACACAAACATTGGTCAAGGAAAATCCTCAAAATTCATATTACATTAACTACAAGAAAAATGAAGTATAATCACGAGGAAGCGTACTCCAATAGTTATAGGCCCAACATTATACTTCCAGTATCGTTGCTAGTCTACCAAGAATGCAGTAAGGGACAAACAAATGCGTACTGATCCCAACCGAATAGTTTTGTAATTCTTTACACACGTCTATCTATGTGCCTGATTAAATCCAATCTCATTAACAAAAAGAGGGCCCATCTTGAATCAAAATTTATCTACCTGACAGATTATCCGCTAGCCACAATCTCATGAATGGCATCACTGACAGTTTCATCCTCGGATCTGACAGTCAATTTCATTGCAACATCCTTTGGACCGTCAAGTCCAAAAGACAACCGCACAAGCACCTTTATATTTCCTATGAATACACCCGACAACAAACATGTGTGTGATCTTGAATTGGGTGGAACAACCTCGGTACCCTGCACAGCCCACAAATAAAAATTAAAAGATATCACCATTCATAACAGTGAATAACTGAAAGCAGACACCAATAATATTTTAGAGTGGGGAGAGAAATAAAGGGCGGCAAAACTTATTATGTCTCCTCTACTCTTGATTTTGTCTCCTCTACTTTTGACTTCGTCTCCTCTCCAATGTTGGAGAGATCTAGATAGGAAAGAAAATGGGTTTGAAATATATTTTAATTGTATTGGACTAAAACGTCCTAACTTATGTTTAGATAGAAATCCAAAACTTGTGCTCCATTACACATTTCCTACCCATAGTTGTAGGCGCCTCTTCTTGCATCTTCACAAGTCACAAGAACCATTATTTATCTTCACTTAACAACTTAATTTGTAACAGTGACTGCCAATAAACTATGCTTTTCTTTCACTTTCCGTGTTGCTGATATTTTTATTTACTCCTTGGAGGTTTTTTTAGGCCCATATATTTTGTTGGCTTGCATCTTTTCTTTGCCTTGGTTTTCTTTTCTGAGGGTTTTAGGCTGCAAACTTACGGGATAAAAAAAGGCCTCAAGAAAAATTCATTTTAGTTAGTGTTGCAAATTAGTTGTACATGTTTCTCCAGCTCAGTTGGTTAGGGTGAGTGTCTCACACGCCTTGACTTAGGATCAAATCTTTAACTAAGCAAAATTTAATTCTTATTTTTTTATAAACCTTGTTTTCATTTTTTTATTTTAAAAGGCCTCGCTATAAAATATGCTTTAGACCTCTAAAGATGTTTGGCCAGCCCTGTCAGTATTTATCTGTATACTTATAAAGTACAGTACTATAATCTTTTTATTTTGCAAGCTGCTATATCATTCAAATTGCTTGTTGCTTCTGATATATGAGAATGATCAATAAGAACAGCTGCCAGAGGCTCTTGGTATTACACTGGTAGAACAGGGCATTTAAAAATATATACCATTATAAAGGTAGAGTTATTTTCCCTCAGCTGCCAAACCAAACAAAGAGAGGGTTATTTCCCCTTCCCCTCTTTTGAACTAAACACTCTGCCAAAATCTTCATATAAACTAACTTAACTAGCCTATTAATATTTTCTTAATATTAAAGCTAAAATTGTGTTTGAGAAAACCCTCCTTGGGTGTATGTTCTCATCTAAATCTTCCATAAAAAACGAGTCTGTGATACTAACGTGGAACGGTAACTATGCTACAGTAAAAAAATGCATTATCGCTTTGACATGTTCGTAATTAGTTTAATAAAATATGATTTATAATGGTGAGGGCATTGGGTGATTAAGAAGAGGTCATAGATTCAAAACTCGCAAGCATTTTACACAAAACACAGACGTAAATGCTAAATAAAATGGTCTCAACGAAGAGTTCAAAAGAAACAGGTAACACCACTGGCTTACCTCACAGGGCTGCAAGCCAAGAAGGTTGATAACAGTATTTACAGCTTCGGCCAAGCTCTCCCTTGGGCCAAGACCATACTCATCCACTCGCTCACAATCAGGGCCCATGCTTTCCCATGCATTCCTGAAATTAGATACCCCCACTTTCAACGTGTAATCTGCTGAAACGATCTCCAGATCCTCTAGCTGGTATTCATCTTCAACACCATCATCTTCAGCCTCACCAGTGGTCGGGTCAACCTGAAAATCCAATTTATGCAGAGATTTCACACTTGAAATACACTCTTAATCATTATACATATCAAATAATAAAAATTCCATAAATAGAGGGGACAAGTACCTCTCGAACAATAAATTTCAGAACGTTAGAAAATTTCCCAAGTGTTGGCACTCCCTCAGGCTTCTCAAATGCCACAAAAATCTGTCCAGGTGAATCATATGGAAGAGACTTGAGAGGTTTGGAGAATACCTCTGAAAACTCATCTGCTTCTGAATTATCCACAATTACGATAACCTGTACAAGGATATATATAATTACAAACAAGACCTGGATTTGGATTGTTTTATGAAACTTAAGTATCTATGTTAGTCATTACATGTTCTAATAATTGCTCTGGTATCGTGTTTGTGCAGTTGTACTGGAACACAACATGCCTATCAAAAATGTGTTTAACGACATTAACTGCATATTCTGTCTCAGCTTCAGTGAGCTCCACAGGTGCTGAGGACTGTAACAAAATTTAATATCAGAATACATGTCTTGTATTAGCCATTGAAGGAACAAAAAACAAATATAGATTTGTGAAATAACATTCAAGTGTATGAACCTTAAAAAGGTTCCCAAAGTTTGCAAACTCTGGAATGGAGGAAAGCACTCTCTGATATGCATCAACTGTTGATGGGGGACCACTTGGAGGAGCACCCAAACCAGTTGGCTTTTTACCAGAGGCTTTCTTCTCTGCAAGTGGTTGGGATTTGACTTCCTTGGGCACAGAATCAATGTCAAAAGCCTCTTCTGAAGGCTCCTGCAATCATATCAAACACATGAGATATTTGTACTATACTAACGGAATGCAAGAAAAGCACCAAGACTTACATAATTTTTCAAACTAGTCTCCAGATTGACAAGTGGGATATCAAATGGCCCAAATAGGAAGTCCTTTACAGCTTTATCAGTCTCAACAACAGAGCCATCACCTCCAAGTGTGTTTAGATAAAGGGTTGCTCTATCACGCACCTGCAAATAAATCAAAATACCATACATTAAAAAAAAAAACCAATTGACAACTTCACACACATCCAGAAATAGAAAATCCTCTTCTTTCGGCGGAGGGTGAGGAGGGTGGTGTCATCCATATTTTTAAAATTTTAAATAGTTATTAGTTTTTCAGACAAACGTGTATATACAGTATTATCAAAAGATTTAAAGTAAACAAATAACACATACACAATTTGTGTATCTCAAAAAATATGACATGCATAACACATACACAAAATTAGTGCATCTCAAAAAATGCATCATAAAGGACACGGATATTCACCTCATCGTCACTGTCAAAAAGACATCGCCTTAGCAAAACAAATATGCGTGGCTGAAAAGAGAAGATGAGATTTTAAATTAAGTTAGCACTAAATATTTCCCAAAAGTATTATAAAACTATTAGAGAAAATCGCTAAGAATGAAATAATAAACAAAAGAAAGTAAACCTTTAACTCATCAACTGCAGCACCAAACTTTGCCAGCGTGCTCACAGCACCGGCCCTAACTGTTGCATTCTCAAGATGTACTCGATTGTAAATGAAACGAATATATTTGCTGGGGTCTGATGTTTTTGGCCCTTCAATTCCCAGGAAGTGTAGTATCTATGGTCCAAGGGGAACAACTTGGTTAACAACAAAAAGTACAATTCCAGAAGAAAAATGAACAAACTGTGAATCATGAAAGTCCGCAAAAGAAAGACCTGCGTAGACAGATAAGTGAACTCGCAATCTTCAATGAACTCACAGAGATGAAGCAACCCTGTTTCCTTTGCATCAGGGATTTCTCTAATGAGAATAACAATTGAATCTACAATTGCCTTCTTGTACTCAAAACCACCTTCTTCCCTAAGAATGTTACTCAGGAAATTCATCCTGAAAATAATAGCAGATTATAAACAAATAATTCATACCACTCGTTAAGGAAAAAAGATTATGCACGATATAGAATTGGGGAGATGAAGACCGTAGTACAGCACACATACAGAGATCTATATTTTAATGGGAACTTCTGGCACAATGATCTTATTGCTTCAACAACAACAATTTTGAACTCATCAGCAATATCAGACATGAAATTTGTAATCTGTTTCATAAGACGATCCACACTTGATTCATTTCCTGTCTTCAAAAGTGTAGTAATAGCAAGTGTGGCAATGCTTCTGTTCTGGTCAGAGATTAAACTTTCCATATCAATGTTGCAGTTAGTGACTGATGTTGGGTGTATCATTGCCACCTGCAAAGTTTTAAAGCCGCACTCAATTAAAATAATAAAACTCAAGTTTAACCAAGGCAGATATTATGAGAATATTTAGGAACCTTAAAATCTTGATTTCATATCAACTCGTCCAAAGCATAGAAAGAAAAAACAAAATACTTATTCAATGGGGATTGGGGAGGATGCTTGAGAGGCCTGTTAAAAATAAAAATCACTTCTGCTAAAATTTGAGTAATCAACGAAGGCTTACCTTGTTCAAGGTGCGAACAGCAGCAAATCTTAAAACTGGCTTAGAAGAGCTTAAGAATAGCTGAAGAACAGTAATTGCTGGATTTAATTCTCGGCTTGTTACACCATTGAGCTCTGTAATAGCTCTGGCAGCTTCAAAAATCACCATTTCTGACTTGTGACGTAGGCAACTCTCAAGAAAATCATAGAAGGGGCGGTCCCCTGACTGTGTATTATTTCCTGACTCACGGATAACCTACAAATATAATAGAAGATAAAGATTAAGCAAATAAATATTATTCCAACAAGATTCACGTGAAAGAAAAACATACCTGACTTGTGTAACGAATCAACAGGCACTGGGCTAAAGGTGAGCGAACAGCCCCCCTTGTCAAGCTGCTAACAAGCTTGCTAACAGCTAGCCGATCATTCTGTCGTATCTGCAATGTTGAAATCACCAAATACCACAAACCCTTTTTAGAATTTATACTAATGTTCTGTGTGATAAAAAATTAAAAAAAAAAAAAAAGGCCTTTGAGAAGGCACAATCGTGCATTTTGCAGTTAAACATTTAGAGAAGTATTACGGAATATAAAATAGTTAAATAGAATTTTTTCATCATGGTTCAGCTCACACCAGCTCAACATAAGACATGTAAAGATCTTGCTGATACCAATATTTACAGCGATGATAATCACGTAGGTCCTAGGTGAGATAAAAACTGTCATTTCAACAGCAATATAGATATCAACTCTCTGCCGTGAAAAGAAACCACTTATAAATTACTAGATAGAAAATAAAAGCCCAACAACCAAGCCTTATCCCACTAGGCGGGATTGGCTACATAGATCAAACGATGTTGTAATGTTTTATCATAAACCATGTCCCACTAGGCAGGATCGGCTACATAGATCAAACGGTGTTGTAATGTTTTATCATAAGCCATGTCTATATCCAAACCATTAACCTCTAAATCTTTCTCAACAGTTTCTTCTATAGTTTTTCTAGCCTTCATATACATATCAGGCTGCCCTCCATTCGATCTACTCTCCTTCGTACGGAATCGATAGGTCTCCTCCACACATGCTCTCCTTCGAGATTCAACCATCTTTTCTACAATGGGTGCTACATCAACTCTCTCTCTCTCTCTCTCTCTCTCTCTCTCTCACTCTCTCTAATGCTATTGTCTTTGCATTAAGAATGTGAGACTTTGCTCAGAGCGATAACATTTGAATACAAGAGAAAGGAGTATACAAGATTACGCAAAATTCTCTATGTTTGCAAGTCTAAGAAGTCGGGTGTCTCTCCTCTCCTAGTCCATTGATTGTGGGGCATTTGTACAGCCTGTATACAGACCTAACTCGCCTCCCCTAGTCCATTGATTGTGGGGCATTTGTGGCTGAGTGGATGGAGAGATAGTAAACTGCCATAAAAGGCAGCATGATACAATAGGCCCTACTCCCTCCATCCCAATTTATAAGCAAAAAAAAAAAAGCATTTCACACTTATTACGAAAACGAACCAATTCTTATTAATATTCTAGAATTTGCCAAAAATATAACTAGGTTTCCTAACTAACCTTCTTTAAGATAATTAGTGTAAAAAAATTGAAGCATAATTATACCTCTACAGTTTAATTCCATAGAAGCATATGTAGTGTTGATTATAATATGCATTGGTAATGGATGAAAAAATAATGCAGAGGCCAATGAAATATATTTCACATTAGGCATGTTCTTGTAACTAAATAAACATATGGATGATTCATCTGCAATGTATAAACATGTGGAAAATTTTAATAAATAGCATGGGGGTATTTTTGGAACAATAGAATTAAGTAGGTCAAAAGTGGGTCTCTTTTGCTTATAATTTGGGACAAAAAAGTGTTTTTTCTCACAAGTTGGGACGGAGGGAGTACTATATATACATAGAAAAAAAAACAACTTCTACAGATGAATTTCAAGAAGTTTTAATTTCTCGTTTTACTCAAATTCGGCTTCCAATTAAGCTCAAATAGAAACTAAGCACCTCTTAAAGAAATGTACTTAAATGCAAAAGTTTCAAGGTGTAATAATAGAATCCTGATTAGCTTGTGCTGAACGTTCATCATTCATGATATTTAGCTATGATAAGACAAGTACAGTGATCATTCAACAAAGTGTAGTTGAAATACCGATATAAGCCAGCAAGCAAACTATAATTCACTGAATTATCTAGAAATTAGAAACACAAAGTAACCAAACCAATCTTGCAGCATACCTGGTGCAGCAAACCCAGTGCATGAAACTGTACAAAAGCTGCTCTTGATTGAACAGATTCCTGAACCTCATTGCTCCACCTTTTTACAATTTCAGGATTTGTCTGTAAAGAGGGAGCACAAAATAAGCATGTCTCATACATGGGATGTACAAAATATACTATACAGAATTGCAAATAGAACTCGGTATTACCTGTAGTAGATGAATGCCACTGACTAAGGCAGCACTTGCAACAATTGGATTCTTATCTACAATTGCTTGTTTCAAATACCGCTCAATTTGTGCAAGGAGGGTTCCGTCTGTGATACGACACAGCACTCGAATGGCATTTGCTCTATACATATCAATCTTGCTATTCATGTCCTTCATAAGAGAGCTTGTGACAATAATAACCTTTACAAGATCAAAGAAATAGAACAGTCATAATCTAAGTTTGTAACACACAGATCAAATACTACTACCATACAAATCTAAAAAACTAGAAATTTTGCATAAGAACAAGTCACCTCGTCTGCAGAGGGAGAGATCTCCTTTATCATCAGATACACCATTCTCCTTAATCCCATATCTTTAGACTGGAAAAGCTTAGTGACAGCAAAGAAAACTTCTGTGGCTTCCGTCTAGCAATAACAATAATAGATTAATACTTAATAGCGACTCATAATTTCATTATTTCAAACCACAAATAAGCATGAAGATTTAACCTTTGTAAATGTCTCTCCCTGATTCAGTAGGTATAGCAGCTTTGTAATAACCTATAAATTAGAGATGGCAAAACATACACAGCATCAAAATTTAAATTCTGAATAATAATTTACATAAACAATAAGACTTGAACATCAAAATCCTTTAGTTGAAGATAAAAACCTGTGAGCATCTCCTAGCATCTAATTGTGGATCATTAAAAACCCTTGCTTCCTGAAGAACCGCCCCCTTTTCAATTCCCATGAAAGGGGAATACTCAGCTGTTCATTCAACAACCAAAATCACAATTAGCAACAATTACAATCTATTCGGAATTGCGCGACAAAGCTAAAAGATCTACATTGCGAATTATGTAACAACACTAAATTTACAATTAGCAATAATAACAATCTGTTCTCAATCGTGACATAGCCTATGAAGCACAAACACAGACTCGGACACACGTCTACGATCAGATGCACTGACAAAACTGATTCATTGAATAATCTACATTGCAAATTATGTAGCAAAACCAATAACGAATCGAAATCAATTGAATGATATTGATATTGACGATATAACTACTACAGAAACGAGAATAGGAAACGAAACATGGATCTGGAAATCAAGAAAAAAGATAATGAATGAGCGAGAAGATGAACGAAATGAGATCGAATTGAGAAAGAGAAAAACCTTCATCGTCGCGGTCATCATCTTTCTTGACGAGTGGTTGAGCCATAACGGTAGCTGAATCTCAGGGATCTGTGAATGAATGCACAACTCACTCGGGATTTTATATATATCAGTTCTTCGCTCCCAGAGAATAACAAGAAGAAAAAGAAGGTGGTCTTTCTTTCAACTAACGTGTTGTTAGATCATCAGTGATTTTTTTTTTATTTGTATCAGGACGTAGATCGGGTGGGTCGTGGGTATGGGTAAAACTACTTAACAAAAGTTACTTTATTGATCAAGGGTTAAACATATTGGTGGAATTTTGATTTATCCTCTCAACTTTTAAATATATTTTTTAGAAATATTTTTTAAGTTTCTAAGATTTTAGATAGGTCATTGTTAAAAACTTACACCGTTATCATTTTGGTCAACTTTTGTTACCATTTTATGTCCGTTAAGTGAGTGAGGTGACATAAACGATCATTTTAGTCCGTGATTATGCACCTCGATGTCATAATGGTTCCTATGTTAGGATCAAATACAAAGCAAGTCCCGATTGTGCATCTCCAATATCCATTTAGTCTTTGAGGTTAAAATTGATCGTTAAATGCTAAATTGTCAATTGGTCGTTAAAATTGCACACATAAAATGCTTACACATAACAGGTTCACGTGGATGAAACATATAACTTATTTTTAGTGGTTTATACTCCCTCCGTCCCTTAATATAACCCCCTATTGCTTTTTTCATATTTCTTAAGAAATGTTGTTGGTGTAGTTAATGTGTCTGTTTTATAGTACAATTTTACAAAATTAACCTCATTAAAGAGATAAAGTGAAAAGTCAATTTATTGTACTTTTAGAATAAGTAGTAGTATTAAATAAGGGTATCTATGGAAAAAAATAATTAATGTGTGTTGTAATTTGAAAAGGAGGTTATATTTAGGGACAAAAAAAAAACAAAAGGGGGGTTATACTAAGGGACGGAGGGAGTAACATTTTTTAGACTATAAAATGGTAGTTTAGTATGCGTGATTTACTCACGAGTTTATAACTTATATTTAGTGGTTTATAACTTTTTTTTATTAGCTGATTCACATAGTTTATGACTTAAAGCTTGTCATTTTTTTCTTTTAATTTTATCCTTGTAATCTTAATTGAAAATTTAAGTATTCATTAATTTTTTTTTTTGTTATTTTATATTTATAAGTTAGTCCAACCGATAAGTTGATCAAACGCTACAAATTCAATCAAACTACTTTATTTGTTATCAACTATGAGCTAATTCATAAGTCATCCAATATATGTTCATCCAATATAAGCTATTTTTTTAGTTATTCGTTATTTTTAACAAACGGAGTCTAAATACGAGATGACATATAAAAGACGTGTTTAGTTCATATTTATTTACTTTCAATTAAGATTACATGTGCAAAACCAATATAAATAATGAGAAGCTATAATAAGCTACCCTTATCAACTAATGTTGTAAGCTCCTAAAAATAAGATATACTCTCCTAAGAAAATAAGAAAATAATGGTTATCAAACGAGTCTATTTCAATCAAAATAACTTATTAGACAAATATAAACTCGAGAATGTTTTTTGCCAAATAAACTCTTATAAGCTGGTTCAACCGCTAATTTTATTAAACACTACAAATTTAATCATATAGTCTATCTGCTATAAATAACTTATCAATTATTCATTGTAAATTCATCTTTTATGATTATAACTTATCAATTATTCGCTATTTCTTTTATTATCAAATATAGCCTTAATACGAAAGAAAAAGAAAATTGGGATTTAGTTGACTTCATTTCCAATTTCTATTTTGAAATTGATCAACCATCATCGGTCTTGTTAACATGTGTCCCCAAGGCACTCTTTAAGCATACTATATTAAGTAAATCTTTTTTAAATGTCAAAGGTTTCAATTTCCAATGCACTAATTACACAAACTTTCATAAAAAGTTACCACTTTTAATCGAAAAAAAAAATCATATATTCTCTCTTTTCTAAGGGAAAACTCATATATTCTCTTCAAGTTCTAATTGTATGTCCAGAATCAAATAACCAATTATACAACAATGCCGCATTACCCTTAAAAAAGTCGTATTAATTGGGTTGTAAATTGAGAGTCATCAACTACCAAATTATGAATGACATGCTTTTGGTTTATAGCAGCATTCTGAAAATTGAAATTATTCTTTTACAAAAAATCATGTCTTTTGTTTTGTTTTTTTTAACGGAGAAACTAACGATGTTGATGAAGAAGGAGTAAATAGTCAATTACCCTCCTGAAATTGTAAGTTTCGTCAATTACCTCTCCGAAATTAACAAAACTTCAATTACCCCCCCTGAAATTGCACAACGTTAACCAATTTACCCTCTCCGTCAAATTTTTCTGTTAGTCAACATCACGTTTTGCAAATACCCCCCCTGAAGTTTTGCACTTATGTTCAAAATGCCCCCTAAACTTGAAAATTTATATTTTTTTCTTATGTTTAAAAGATACCAAAACACAAATGTATCAAAGCATCATGGGTTCTATAGTCCATCCTTCAGGTGTAACCGGTGATGATGAAACTGGTTTCTCTACTCCAATATGGCCAGGTTGGTTAACTTGAATGAATTGTTTATATATATTTTTTATAAATGAAAAAATAAATTATTTTTAAGTTATTCATTGATCAATGGTTTGTTCGTATATAAAGTTACACTTCATTGTATATGACATAGAAACATGTGAATTTCTTTAATTAGATCAGATAAAATGCAGGAGAACTTAATTTATTAAAATGATTTCAAGCTTTGCTTTAAATTTTTATATGCATTTGTTATCCTTGAGTTTTAATTTTGAAAAAAATAAATTGTTTGCACATCAAGTAAAAATTATGAAATATTTTACTATGCTTCAATTGCAAGGGTAATTAAATGTAATTATAATTTTGTTATTATGTTGTGTGAAATACATGCATGTCAGTTTAATTAATATGTCATTTATTTTAATTTTCCCTACCCCCACACCTTCCTTAAAGAACAATCTTAAGTAATTAAATATATTGTCACATGGACAATGCTGAAGAGATAAATGTAAATTATAGCAGATATCATATAGACCTCATAATTTTTATTAATCATCTAGAAATGATGATGTTGATTTCTAGTGTTTAAAGCTAACTAAATTGATTGTTGAAATATTGCAGGGAAATCACACTTCTTGTTGAAATGGTGTCAAATGATGATGATGGACAATTGTGCTTTGGTACCTTGTAAGAATAAGAAAAAAAATATAAATTTTCAAGTTTAGGGGGCATTTTGAACATAAGTGCAAAACTTCAGGGGGGTATTTGCAAAACGTGATGTTGACTAACAGAAAAATTTGACGGAGGGGGTAAATTGATTAACGTTATGCAATTTCAGGGGGGTAATTGAAGTTTTGTTAATTTCAGGGGGGTAATTGACTATTTACTCGATGAAGAAGGAATGCTTTGTCTATTTGATAAGAACTTAGGAGAGGTTGGTATATATTTTAAGAGAAATGTTAACTAATGTCTTCGGAGTACTGATTAAGGGCATTAAAAGGTAACTTTTTATGAAAGTTTGTGTAATCGATGCATTAGAAATTGAAAACTTTGACATTTTAAAAAAATATAATTTCTTAATTTAGCATGATTAAAGAGTGTCCCAGATGCACTCATTAACAAGACCTATATTTTAAAACTAAAAGATGTTGACACATTTAAAGATACCTCATGGAAGGTAGGTGTAATTTTTTTAAGATATAATGATAAGTTATTAATTTCATATTTTATATAAAAAAGGAATTAATATGTACATCTCTCAGCAAGAAATAAAAATCAATATATTTTGAAGGAAAATGTTACATAGACACCCTTTTTTCATACACCTTTGTACACCCCATGCATTAGGAAGAGAAAAGAGGAGAGGAAAGAGAAAGTGTGCTTGTTCGGGGTCCACATATCTACGTGTCAGATTTTTGTGTGAGTGTCAAAAGATGTATTGTCACCTAAGGGTGTCTATGTATCATTACTCTTTTTTGAATGTGTTGTCAAATATATTCCAAAAATAAACGTGAGTACAACCAATAAGGAAGTTAGTTCAATCTCTACCATTAGGAACTGAAACTTTTCTTATTATTAAGACTAAAAAAACTTCCAAAGTTCTCTTATGAAAAAGTTTGAAGGTAGTGATCTAATTAAAGCCGGTATAAGTTCATTCTATGAGCATATATACAACAAAGATAGTATTCACATTGAAGCTTTCAAGCAGTTTTCATTGTAATTTTGTCAAACTCGCTACAAATACAAACACACAATATTTGATTGTGTCAGTCCAGTCAAAGAAACTTTCATCACATACTTTACATCACATATCCTAATCAACGATTCATAGAAAAGGTAATATATAAAAGTAAACACAATTCGTACAAACTAGTCAATGAATGGGATTCACTGATCAATGCGGTAACAAAAACATGCTTTCATTAGAATCATTGCATGGAGATGTAAATAAGAATAATTAAACAAAAGGAAAGAAAAAAGAATTCATCTAAAAATTAAAATAAGTACGTACTGTTTTTGGTGAATATAGAGGAGATTATACATTTGCATGTATATAAGACAAAGTAAATGAATGAAATAAGAAAATAAATGGCAACAAACCTTAAGAGTCAAGACTAATATAGAATATAATAGATGATATGCATGAAATGAGTCGGTAATCAAGCCTCATAATCAAAAAATTCCAGTCTCAAAGGGTCCGGGATGATCAAGTTGTTTGCAGAGTCCAAGATAAGTTAAATAAAGAACTCTATTCTTGGCACCTGATTCATGATTCTTGGTGTGTTTGCAGAAATACTTCAACTGTTTACGCGTGCAGCAGCCAAGCATTTGTCCTAATAACAGAAACAACCAATTGATACTCCGTTTCTTGTCGGAAATTACCGGCTTCACACAGTTTTGTTGATTACAGTGCACACAATTAGGCAATGTTGGCTTCAACCAAATGGTTGGCGCCCTGTCATACATGTTGTTCCTGTTTTCGATAACGAACTTCAATATTTCAGGAACCTTTTCTCTCAAATCAAAAGACATTTGGAACTTTTCTTTGCATTTCTTGCACTGAACATCTCCAGTGATATTAAAGATTCGATTTTGTAAGAGATAGTTGTAGCGGTGAACGGTTGCTCTGCAATCAGCGGCCCATGCGAAAGGGGCAGGGATGACTACACTTTTTCCATTACGAGTTACTTCTTGAGGATCACTTTGTCTGGGGTGTTCAAAGTGGTTCATGATTTCTCTGAAGGGATCCATTGATGCGTTAAAAGAATAAGAGGGAGTGAGTTAATAGAGAGGAAAGAAAAAGAAAGAATGTTCTGATATGAATGTGAGTGAGCAATGTGAAGAAATTTAACGGGAAAGAGAATGAAAACAGACTTTGAAGTGATCAACTTATTGTATGCATATTATTTAAAGCAATGCTCAAATACAATTTTTTACACTTTTAAATATATTACAAAAAGCTTTCTTCACTGAATTTAAAATATGTTACAGAAAGCTTTCTTCATTAAATTATCACTGCCTCCAAAAAAATATAAAATTAATATTGATGTAGTTTCCTACATTAATAGAAAATAAAAATAATGACTAATTTGCTCATTGAATGACAAAAAGTTTGTCAAAACTAGATACACTTGTGCAAAACCTTTCTTCACTTTTGAAATTAGTTGTGCCCTTAAATGATTGATATTTGATAGCCTTAATGCTGCTTCTTCACTTTGGATATTAGTCACTCTTAACTGATATACTAATTCCTTTAAACTTGTGGACCTGCAACAGATTGTAATTAGAAACAAATTCCAAATATTACGATGAAGAAGAAAGATTGAAGGCTAGAGATCAAAATTACCATAAAGGTAGGATTTTGATTCCCAGCTTGGTTTTGTTTATTTATATATGTTTCATGGAAAATGTAATAAAATGAAATGCAATGTAGAATTTCTACTCATTCATATTTTCCAAAGAAAAGTTATACATAATTCCTTAATGTGCTTCTCACGCATAAAATAAACAGGCCAAATTAAGAGTGTTGAAGTAAAAAGGTTGGATGGGGTGTCATGGCCTGCCACTGAAGGTTTGAGCTGTATCTTTAAATTCATATGACATAGGTGAAAAAATAGATCAACAGCAACTATATGTTCCTTAACAAAAGTAATCACTCCTCTTGCATTTGGTTTCAATGGAGTCTCACAGCAACTATATGTGACCCTTGTACTTAGAACCTGTAAAACTTCAGTTTTTTTAGTTGCATTCTAAACAAATTCAACATTCGACTTTAAAAGAATATATGGTTCTGCTCACAAGCAGAAATGTTACAGATTTGTTTAATTAATTCATTTTTTAAATTTGTTTTCTCATAAAGATTGCATCAAGAGGAGCTTCAACAACTCCTATGCACTTCTGAGGCATGTTTGTCTGAATCACATGTGTTTCATTCACATTGAACTTGTTATGTAGGAGTTTTTTTAATTATGGATTTTTTCAGAGGTAATTATGGAATTTCCTCAAAAGGAACAAAAAAAGTGAAATTACTTTGACAAATGTCTTTAAAAAAAGTGAAATTACTTTGACAAATGTGTTTACCTAGTCGTTAAAGAAGTCCTTGAAATAAAATAAAAAACAACAAACATGCTTTATAATTCAAATTTTAAAATTAAGATAAGTTAGTCAGATTACCGTAGTATATAACACATGCTTAACGATAATTTAAATTCAAATAGTTTTGGTGTGAACCGATATATTTAATATCTAGCGAGTATGACCGCTCGCAGATGACAAGGCTCTCTCAAATTCAAATATCTAAGTATATACAAGGCTTGAAAGTAGATTTCACATTTTTTCTAGCATAAATCTATAGTACTTTTATTAAAACAAAACTTAAAACCGAAAAAAGTAATGTATATATTTATAAAAATTAAAACAAGCAATTGTGTTTTTGGTGAATACAGAGGGAATAGATTTCCATGTATTCAATAACCCAGAGTCTAAAATAAGAAAATCAAATCAAATACCAACAAACCTTAAAACTAATGATATAAATAATATAAATGAAATAAATACCAACAAACCTTAAAACTAATAAGTAATAATATAAATGAAATAGAAAATTGCCTAGATCATCATATGCATGACCCAACAAAACCATCGCAGTAATCATAGAGTACCACTATCTATCTTGGTGACAAGTGATCAAACATCAAAGGGTCCATTAGGATCAAGTTGTTTACAGAGTGCAAGATAAGTTAAGTAAAGGACTCTATCCTTGGCACCTGTTCGATGATTATTTGTGTGCTTGCAAGAATATCTCAATTGTTTAAGGGTGCAACAACCAAGCATTTGTCCCAACAACAGAAACAACCAATTGATACTCCTTTTCTTCTTAGCAATTATCGGTTTCACACTATTTTCTTGATTGCAATGTAAACATTTAGGCAATCTTGGATGCATCCAATTTGTTGGCGCCCTATCACGCATGTTGTTTTTGTTTCC
Source organism: Medicago lupulina (assembly GCA_958299785.1). NCBI lineage: Eukaryota > Viridiplantae > Streptophyta > Magnoliopsida > Fabales > Fabaceae > Medicago > Medicago lupulina. The sequence continues at coordinate 911,176 of OY283144.1, read as the reverse complement.
GGCAATGAACTTCCATATTTGAGGAAATTTCTCTCTCAGATCAAAGGACATTTGGAACATTTTTTGACATCTCTTGCACTGAACGTCTCCTGTGATATTAAAGATTCCATTTTGGGATAGATAATTAAAGTTGTGAACGGTTACTCTGCGATCAGTGGCCCATATGAAAGGGATGGGGACAGCTAGGCTTCTTCCGTCATTACGTGGTGCACGGCGAGCGCGAGAACGAACGGGAGCATGAATCAAAGGAGGTTGATGAGGTTGTGAAACAAGATGTGATTGTTGAGGAGATGGTGGAATTGGTTCCATGAACATACGCTGAAATGATGTTGGATCTGAAATATGACTTTGTATAGGTTGTTCTGAGTTATTATTCATGATTAAATGATGAAATTAATATGTTGAAAGAAGAGTGAGCCAATGACTTGAAGAATTTGAAAGAAAGAATAATATGTGTGTACGTGAATGAGTAGAAATACCGACCATGAGTGAGAGAGAAAATTTTGATTAAAACAAGACTCAAATTAATCAAAGAAACTGCTTAGAGATACGAGGAAGTAAGTTTGTTGACTTTGAACGGGTGTCCATTTTATTTTTTTAGTTTTTTCAACTTTATTTTTTTAGAGCTTCTACTATACACCATAAATTAAGGTGTATAAGCTAATTTGTTTTCTAGATCAATAAACTAACGGTAATTTTTATGAAATAATGTGTCGACTTTTATTTTTTTAAGAAATAATATTTTATAAGAAAAAAATTATTATTTCATTGTCTATAAGAATTATATTAATTTTTTACATTTTATGGTAAAAAATAATAAGTTTATTTATGTAATTTGTCACTGCAAATATATGTTATTTGTGTTTTCGTCATTAAATTTACTATTCATTCAAACAACCACTTCAAATCTTAATCACTTTAGAATTATAGTCTTTAATTACATTTTTCTGCGGATGTGGACTGTGATTATTGACGTGTCACACGTTGACTAAGAAAAGACGAGTATGACTCAACAAATTATCCTTGAACGTGCCATTTTGCCCTTAATGAGACTATACAAATGTGAAATTACCATTTTGCCCTTTCTTTTAAGTGATCAGGATGTGAAAGCTTCTAATCATTTTTTAAAGCTAGGGGGATGTGAAAGCTTCTAATCTTTTGACATCCTGAATACTACTTTGCAAAGTTTGCACCCTAATCTTTGTCCTAAAAGAAATAAATTAGGGGACCAACTCATAAAACCACTTAAAAAAATACTTGTTCAAATCATTGACTAAACAATCCACATCTAATGGAGTTCGCAAATTTTTTAGTTTCACAGTGAGTGGGTGTTGATGTAAAATTTACAAAATTACTACTTTTTATATATAGAAGTTAAGAGAATAATTTTAAAACTTAATTCCCTAGCTAATTATTCAAATTATATTACTAATAGAAGATGATTGGTAGAAGTAAAAAGGATTCTTAAAAGATCTAACTTGGATGAATTACCAATTCTTAGAATGACAAGTGTTTTATCTTGGGCTAGTTGGGAAATTCTTATCAAATTGATATTTCAAGGTTTTTTCTAGATTATCGTCTTTTGTTTAGAGGGTATTTACCTCCTCATGATATCAACCAATCAAAATGTAATATATATTGGCAACATTAAATGTCAATAAGTGAGTCAATTTTTCTATAAAAAAAATCAATTTAAATCATAAAGTAACTTTTAATACTTTTAATTTTTATTTAATTATAGACAAGATTACATTAAAGATCTTTTATCTTATTTATTTGTAACACTTTGGTCTTTTATCTTTATTTATTTTTCCGTTTAGGCCTTTTATCTCTCATAAAAGCATATATATACATCCTTTTTATCATTTTTTTATTAAAAAATACATAATTTTATTTTTTAATATATATTTTTATTAAAAATGAAAATTAAAAATGAAAAAAAATTCAGAAATATGATGAAGATGTTCTTCATCTTCATCTTCTTCCTTTGAATCTTCATCATCTTCATTGAATGAAAAAAATTTCTACACAAATATATCTCAAAATATCATGAATTAATGTTATGTTCACCTCAAATATTCTTTTAAACACAAAAATCAAAACCCTATAGAGAAAGAGATTTAGTTTCATCACAAAAAAAAAAGTTTTAGTTATATAAATTGTCACACCATATTTTGTTTTTGGTCTTAGATGAAGTGGTAATTCACTGGAATTAAACTCACACACAACTTGTGAGGTACCGGGTTCGAACCCGAGTCATGACGTCCGGCCTTGCAATTTCGATATTTGTCAGTTGAGCTACGACTTCTAGACATTATTATTATTATTATTATTATTATTATTATTATTATTATTATTATTATTATTATTATTATTATTATTATTATTATTATTATTATTATTATTATTATTATTATTATTTTCTAACTCAATATTCAAACCCGACATAAAAATAACCCCAAAATTGAGAGTAGCTTTGCACATCGATTTTGTTGTTTCCATAACAATCTTAACTTTCATAAAGCCTAACCCTTCCGCCAGTGACTAAGTCTCTACCATCCGCCTTGCAAAATTTGTGAAATTAAGGTTTTGATTTTTGTGTTTAAAAGAAAATTTGAGGTGAATATAACATTAATTCACGATATTTGGAGATATATTTTAGTAGATTTTTTTTTTATTTAAAGATGATGAACATTTTCATCATATTTCTGGATTTTTTTCATTTTTAATAAAAATATATTTTAAAAAATAAAATTATATATTTTTTAATAAAAAATGAGAAAAAAGATGTATATGTGCTTTTAAAAGAGATAAAGGACCTAAACGGGAAAAAATAAAGATAAAGGACCAAAGTGTTACAAATAAATAAGATAAATGACCCCTAATATAATCTTGTCTTAATTATATTTAGGTGTTCAATCTTAATTAATTTACACTATATGAGTGGCTTAGAACAATTAAAATTTCACATCAAATTTCTTTTATCTGAATGTCCTTAAATTTATCAGTTAGATTCATAAAATTTCTTCTTCCCATTTTGATTGTTCAATTTTTTCGTTCCAAACTGCCGCAATTTTAAATTTTCGTGAGAATCGTCGTCGTTCGTTTGATTCTAAATATCGTGAGAATTGTCGTTATTTCCAGAACCACGTCAGGTATGGTGACTTGATTTTTCTTTTTGATTTGATTTTTCTTGGTTGTGAGGCAGTTAATTATAACAATTGATTAAGTCATCCGTTGTACTTTGATGACTGCTAGCAGGTGTTGCCGTTGTGATGTTGTGGGAGTTTGCTAGCATTTTTTTCGGTTGCTGCTGAAATGGTTACGTCATGAGGCTTTTGTTATTTTATTTGGACTTAAAGGTTTTGGCTGATAGTGAGGCAGGTGTATGCGTGTTACTGTTAGCATATTTTATTTGGTTGGCTGCTTAAATAAAAAAAAATAAGTCACGATACCTGACACGGTTCTTGAAACAACGACAATTCTCACTATAATTAGAAACTGTGATAGTTGGAACAACAAAATTGAACAATCAAAATGGGAAGAAGAATGAAAACGAAACAAAAATTGATCAATAGGGAAGAATAAAGAAGAAGAAATCTGAATGAAAGGGATATTTTTGTTCTCACGTTTGGGGTGTTTTGGGTTCTGGAATGGAAGAAATTTTATGAATGTAAGTAATAAATTTAAGGATATCATGAAAGAAATTTGTTGTAAAATTTTATTTGTTATAAGTCTTGTAGTGTAAATTAATTAAGATTGAACACCTTAATATAATTAAATAAAAATTAAAAGTTATCTTATGATTAAGATTAACTCTTTTTATTTTTAAAAAAAATTGATTCATATATTTGACATTTAATATTGGCTATGTATATTACATTTTGATTGGTTGATCATATAAGAAGGTAATTACCCCCTAAACAAAAGAAGGTAACGTAGACCTCACCATATTTCAAACATATCTTATTTTAAGTTAAGGCACGAACACTAACCTTTTTAGTCATTTGCTTGAGAATGACAATGAAAATTGATAAACTATTTTGGTGGAGTAACCGTTTAAGCGTTGAATCTTTCAAACATAATTTTTTTTCAAAATCAATGCAGCTCAAGTAAAAGTTTTTCAAACTCACTACGAATCCAAACACCCAATCAATGTTTGATGTTGTCCAATCAAATAAATCTTTATCACATTTTATGCACAATCAATTCAGCACTAATAGTAGCATTTGCAATTGGATGTTCTCTCTGTTGTAATTTTGAAGGACTTGATTGAACTTTTTTAGTTTTAGCTTTTGCCTCCTTGGAATTAATTTTTTGTAATGGAAATTACATATATCCTTATCAATGAATCATACAAAAAGTCACAAAAGAATATAACTCTGTCATGTATTTCTTTCCCTGTGGCACTAATTTTATGCCATGGCCTGAATTAAAATCATATGGTTAGATAATCAGCTGTTACTTTTGCTAGCTATCTAGCTAGTTAACAAATAAAATAGGATCATATCATATCATATCAGGCTTTATTTTTCATGGAATCTTGATCCGCCTCCAGTTCCAGTTACCGTCCTCTTAGTATAATCAGCAGAAGATTGATCACTGCTTGAGGCGGAAAGGTTGAGTCCATACTCACTAGTTGCACCGTACTCGCTGCTCCCTGTGCTACTCTCTAATGCTAGTTTCCTGAACTTTTTCATGTCAGCACTGTATGTCCCTGCATCATAATCTCCACTTGCGCTACTGTACATAGCACTTTGTCCAGGTTTCACTCCATCCTGGTTTATAAGCACTTCTAGTGAAGCATCACCTTCCAGTACCCGTACAATCTATTCAATTCAAATACATACATAAATATATTTCATGTTTTTGTTAGCATATAATATAACTAAATATCAACATGTCTTACATTATAATTAACATAAGCTTAGCTATTCAAATTACTGAATTATGTTATACCTGGCTCATTCTCGGACGCCTTCTTCCTGAGTGCCTAACACAAGCAGAAGCACAAGCTACCATACGTGTCATCTCTTGTTTGTCATAATTTTCCTCTAAACGTGGATCCACCAATCCAAGATATATTCCATATTCCAATGCTTTTGAACAAAGTGGTCTAGCCTGCATTTTCATAAACAAAGTATATGACAGTGATAATATAGTATTGGAAATATTCATAATCAAAAGAATTTTGAAATATGAAATGCAATATGTACCCAATCAACCAAACTATCTTCCTCATAATCACTGGCAGTACCGACTGGTCGTCGTCCTGTTATGAGCTCCAAAAGCATAACACCATACGAGAAGACATCAGATTTATCGGTTAGCTTACCACTTGATGCATACTCAGGAGCCATATACCTGAATTGATAGACATACAAGTAGGTAGAAATTAATTGGAATTTGCAAAAGATTCATACATAAATAAATGTATATAGTTTGGGTTGAATTATTATTGGTTAATTACCCAAATGTTCCCATCACACGAGTAGAAACATGAGTGTTAGTGTCTTGAGTAAATTTTGCCAATCCAAAATCTGCCACCTGAATGGATAGAATCACTTGATAATTATTACCACATAATAGATGAATGGAGGAGCCATGCATATACAATTTAATAACTAAACATATAGTAAATGATCATTATACGTACTTTGGCTTCAAAGTTGTTTTCAATTAGAATGTTTGCACCCTTGATGTCTCGGTGAATGATTCTAGGGTGACCTGCAGGTTATTGTTTGAACAAGTTATTAATGATAATAATTTCATCCTTAATCAACTAAAGTGCAGAAAAAATCAATGTTAGTTTTTGGGGGAAGAGGGTAAATTTTGGTCAGTGAATATTCTCGCTATATTCGAATTTGAGTTCTGATTCATCCATAAAAATGTCTTATAGTTATTTGTAAAAATTAGATTACAAGCACATAGTAACTTACAGTCCTCATGTAAATAAGCAAGTCCTTTGGCGGATCCAACCGCAATTTTAAGCCTTGTGGCCCAATCCATCACAGGTCGACCCTTTCCTGCAAAAGATTACATACAAGAGTGTCAAATTAAATCCAACAAACAAGAGATATTAATTATAGTTTGAAAGCGGTAACTAGTAACTTACCATGAAGGTGATAATCAAGGGTCTTGTTGGGAACAAATTCATAAACGAGAAGCTTTTTAGATTCAGAAATGCAATAGCCAACAAGCGAGACAAGATAGCGATGATGTACACGGCTGATAGTATCAACCTCAGCTTGAAATTCTTTGTCACCTTGTCCACCAGTTGATTTAAGGCTCTTCACCGCTATTTCCTTACCATTAGGGAGAACACCTTTATGTACATATCCAAACCCACCTTGACCCAACAAGTTTTGTTTTGAAAACCCACCAGTGGCAGTTGATAACTCCTCATAACTGAATGAGCTCTGGTTGAACCCAAGTGCAACCGTTGGGTGTGGTGGTGGCAATACAGGATCTGCTGGGCCAGAGTAACTGGAGTTGCTCAACTCACTACTACTAACCTGATGCGGAGGTGTTTTTTTTGGAGGTGTCGATTTTGGAGGTGTATTTTTCGGAAGTGTCGGACCCCAACCTCCACCTTGAGCTGGTGGAGGAATATTAAGCACATGCTCACCGTTGTTGTACATATACTGATTTGGACCTGCATGTTTAAAATACTAGTCATTTTATGCACACTATATATCGGTAGAATAGACGAAACCATAAGCAGAGAACACATGTTTGTTAATGAAGTTCGGCCAATTAAACATACTTCTATTATCATCATCTTAAAAGATTAAGATTTAAACTGTACGACTTGTATAATATTATGGCTCAGGGCTTCCGGCTTCATGCCTGCGCCCCCAATCTCCCCCCCGCAACTTAATGTTTGTGTTTGTTCAAAAAGGCATGTCTCTCTCACTCCACTTGATTGACTTTCCCACTTATTAGCATTATAACACATACTCATCATATACAACTAGCCTTTCAACAAATGATTTGAATTGAAAGAGAACATTTTTCTTTATATTTAACGGTTTCTACATTTGCAAACCATATTGTAGCTGCATAAGATTCAAATTTGGATTCGAATTTGCTTTAGAGGATCCATGATCTGATATAAGAATAGGCTATGAAACATTAATTAATTAATTAGCTTCCTCCATTAACTAATCTAAACTTCTATACTTAATTTCACAACATGTTCATTTCCAAATTCCAATTAAAAAACAAAATAGGAGATCTATATATGATATATAAAAAGTATAGGGATACCGTGTGATTGAGCAGGGTAGTAATGAATGTGAGGTTGTAATCTCTTCTTCCTTCTTGTGCATACAATGAAGAGTAGGATAACGACAAGGAAGATTATACAAGCTGCACCTGCAACTGCTATTATACCTCCCACGCTCAATTGATTCCCATTGTTATCATTTGTATTGTTGCCGTTGTTCAAGTGTGATGATTTACGATGATGATGTGACGCTGGAGGAGGAGGAGGACGACGAGGAGGAGGAGAAAAGACATTCTGGTTCGGAGGCAATGGTGTGTTGTTAGGTGGACCCTGTGATGACTGTGGTGGTGGTGGCGGTGGTGGTGATTGTGATGGTTGAGATGGGGAAGTGTTAGAAGGTGGAGTCGGAGATGGAGAAGATGGAGGAGGGGAAGATGGTGATGGAGACGATGGTGGTGGAGATGATGGCGGTGGTGATGATGGTGGTGGTGATGAGGGTGGTGGTGAGAGTGAAGGTGGAGGAGATGAATTTTCAGCTTCTGGTGTCGGTGGCGGTGGGGATTGTGATGATGATGAATCCGGTGGAGACGAATTTTCAGCGTCTGGTGCTGGAGAAGATTCTTGGGAAGACATTGTTATAGAAGTCACACTCCGATCATGTATTCTCAAACTTACCTGTAATAATAAAATATATTTGTTGAAGTATAACACATGTTCATCTTTTTGCATGCATGGATCAAGTTGTTATTTTTGAAAAAGAGAGAGAGATTAAGAATAAGGGATTAATTAATGTAATGTAATGTTACCTTAGGGTGAGAGAAAAGGGCAGTAGGAAGAGGAGGATTCTCAAAAGAAAGCGATGACCAAGGTGAATGTGCATGGTAATAGAAACACCCAGAAAATGTGTTTCTTTTCCAACTCACCTATCCTACAAAGCAACTATTTCTTTCTATTTTTAACATGCTATATGCTTTTTTCAATCTGTCACTTGCTAATTTTATACTGTAGGTAGTTATAAACCCTTTGGTGAGTGCTAAAGAAAATTTAATCTTAATCAAAACATTGGTACGTAATCACGTGTTGGGCTCTGTTTGTTATTACAACCAAATATGACTCCTTAGTGTTTGCAAACTGGCTGGTTATCAACTACTAGTACGTAATAGAATTGTCTCACATCGATTTATTTTCATGAGCATAACAACTTACATACATGATGGGCAGGGACGGATCTAGACTTGACTTTAAGTACATGTGGAGCTAAAATTTTAAAGAAACAATAATATAAACTATATTAAAAATAAGAAATAATAATGTTTGATACAATACATTACAATGAAAATCGTCTCATATTCATTTGTTGAAAATGAGCTAAAATGACATAATTTCTAATTGTTAAAAGAACATCTCTTTCTATATAAGTTACAAGACGATCATTTAGCCGCTGATCACTCATTTTGTTACATAGGTTACTTTTCACAACTTACATATCTGAAAAAACATGTTAAACACTTGCAGTTGCTACCGGCAAGAGCAAAGTTAACTTCAAAAGTTTATAAACCACAACAAATGTGTTGCACTTATTTGTTTCCACGAGTTTTGCACAAAGATTTGAAAACCCTTTGAACTTAGCATATTTCGGGTCAGATCGAACATTTGTACCAACACATCTATAAAATCATTTGGATAAAACCCAGACATCCTCAATAATTTGTTCACATCAAAAACTGCAAATTGATTTTGTAGGACTCAAACATGAAACACACTGTAAAAGTTCATTATTCTTCTGCTGTATTTTATCTATTAAAAAAAACATTGGGAAAAACATGTGGAGCTATAGCTCCACATAGACCCAATGTGGATCCGTCCCTGATGATGGGGCTGAATCTAAAAATAAAAAAATAAACTAGCCAATTGTTACTAAGTTATAAAGGACAAAAAGCGGTGTCATAAAATTAACTATGTTAGTATGAACAATGCATAATATATATAAGGTCTAACGTTCAAATTTCTGTCACCACAAAAAATAAAATGAGGGGGAATAAACCAACTTCATTTCATTTGAGATCAAGTAGGGTCCCTCACTAAAAACCTAAGAGATCTTTTGATCCCTCATAATAAAAAATGCAAATTTTCCTCTACTTCATTTTTGTAAGCATGAAGACTAATTTTGATATTATATGGTCCCTCACAAACAAACAAAAAACATGAGACTTCTTTTGATCCAGCCCCTCACAATAAAAAAATGCTAATTTTAGTCTTTTGCAATTTTATTGAAGAAAAAACTTATATAATAACTTCCTTGATCTATGTTGCGTCCGCCTCATGAGCATCTTCCCCGCTCTTTACGACCTTAGCACTTAGCAGCCACCGCAATGTGTTCCAATCCTTCTACCAGGAGATGAATCCTAAACCCCAACATGCCATCATCTAGAAGATGAGAATCCACGTTGATTTTTAAGAGCCCTTCGAGGGAGGACTCCAACTATGTTGAAGCTCTACATACTTAGGTCTTCAACTAGAGCATCAGGGGCGGATTTGAGATTGAACTATTAGTGGGGTTAAAAAAAATTTTGAATGAAATAAGACTCAAAATTTTGGCGAAATAAATTACAAAAAAAATAATATATGTATCAATCGTAATAAATTGTCAATCTCTTTGTTCATTATGTAGTGATGTTTCATATTATAGTGAAATTTAACTTTTTAATTATAATTTAAATAACATCATAAAAATGATAAAATAATTTAAGTGAATGTTAAATTCAGAGTAAAAAATCTATGTAAGTTGCCATTTTTTTATAGGGAATGTAAGTTGCAAAATTTTAATAACCATTATAATGTTAGAATTATTGAAAACATGTATTCAATCCCAAAAATCATAAGCAAAAGCAATTAAGACTAATATATGTTTTTTTTTATAAGAATAAGAATGGAAAAAAAACACAAGCTGGGAGTTGAAATAGAGACATCAAGGATGGAGCAAAAATGCCTTGCCACTAGACCATAGCAATCTACTTGTGTTCTTTGGAATTAAAACAGATATAACATATAAGTAAGCTCTGTATAGAAAGAAAAAAAAAAGAAAAAAAAAAAAAAGAGGTATGGGCTGGGCTGGTGTGGCTATTGCCACACCGAGCCTCACACAAATCCGCCCCTGTAGAGCACTTTAGTTCTTATAATAAAACCTCCATCAATTTTGTTTTTCTAACATGGAACATATTCATCCACCGTGTCAATCAACTAAGTCACTATATTATAGGTTATAGGGGTCCTTTAAGTTTGAATGTCGTAACAAATTGATCCTTCAAGTTATTTTGGTCACACATAAGCCCTTTAAGTTGGAGGTTTGTAACAGATTGGTCTTTTAAGTTATATTGGTCATACATAAGTCCTTTAAGTTTGTAAATATTTTCGATTTAGTCCTTATGCCACATCATCGTTTTTATAATGTGTGGTTAACAGAAAGACTAAATTGAAAGCGTTTACAAACATAAAGGAGTTATGTGTGACCAAATAACTTAAAAGACCAATATGTTACAAACTTCAAACTTAAAGGACTTATTTGTGACCAACATAACATAAAAGATCAATCTGTTACAAACCTCAAACTTAAAGGACATCTGAAGTTAATTAACCTATTTTATATGAGTTATGTGATCGAATTAAGGAATAATTATGGTCTCCAACAATAATTAAAGAATGCTCCATATATTACAATTGGTGGATAAAGATTAAGTCGCTTTCCTTTGTGTGGTTGAAGGCGAAATTTGACTCTCTTCCATTAAATCTTCATGGATGGTGGCTTAGTCCATTTACTTTATTGGGCATTGGCTAGTAGTTTTTCTTTATGTGCTTTGGTGCTTTTTTCGATTTTAGCATGTAAATATTGTTATGACTTTTTTGTTCTTTCTTATTACACCTTTCGCTAGAAAGAATATTTTGATTTGGTAATATATTCCATTTTAGCCTTTTAAAGAAATATATTTATCCTAGCATTATTTACCATGATAGAACTATGTTGATGATCGGTGACGGATAATGAGGTAACCTCATTGAGGTGATGCTTTTGTTGAACTATGGGTAAATAGTTTTCATCCTATTTTATTCAAAAGAAACACTTTGATTGTGCTACTTGAAATTTGACTCGGGGGTGCTTCTCAAATCTGGAAAAGATTAATGACATAAACATAACTCTAACCGCTCTCATTCCATTCTTAAGGCTGAAGCTCGTTCTAAAGTGAAACGATTTAGCCTCATCGCAATATGTAATGTTAGCTATTCCTTCCGTTTAAAAATAAGTGTCGCTTTAGCCAAAAAATTTGTTTTAAAATGAGTGTCGTTTTACATTTCCAATACAACTTTAATTTTTTTCTCCCTACTTTACCATCAATAAATACTCAAACTTTTCTCTCAAACAATTTTCAATGTAACTTTAATTTTGTCTTCTTCTTGGATATTTTAGTAAAAATGTTATGTCTAATAATTATTTCATTTCATTCCTTAATTTATGTGCAATTGGCTAAAGCGACACTCATTTTGAAACGGATCAAATATATAAATTATTTTCAAAGGTTGTAGCTCAAATTTTAAGACTTATTAGCAAAGATCTAACCGCTCTCATTCTGTCATTTTAAACACAAATTTTAGGATAAAATTGATATCTTTATTTTTTTTATTTTTTTTTTGGTAATATGATATCTTTATCTTCTTAAGTTGTGCTATTAATACTTATTAGCAAGATTTTTATTTCAAAATAATATATCAAAATGCCACAACTTTATTCCTGCATTTTGTGCACAATTTTTTGTAAAATGCAGCGACGACCTTATTTTAATACTTGAACGAACACAATTACTAGCATAAACTAATATTAAATTAACCGCAAAAAAAAAAAATTCATTTGGATTGGTTTGAAGTGGTTGACTAGAATTCACTTTTAAGATGAATAAGTGGAGTGTTTGAGATTCAAACTCAGATTTCTATATATATAATAATACTGCATGGTCTCAAGATATGTTGCTCATGGGAACTTCCTCACCTCTAATTCACTTTTAAGATGAATAAGTGGAGTGTTTCTGATTCAACTGAACTATGTTCATGGGAACTTCTCACCTCTAATTTTAATTAGGCTAAATTACATTTTTGGTCCCTTAACTATTTAATTAGTATCGGTTTGATCCCCTAACTAAAATTTGATTTATTTTGGTCCTTTAACTTCTCTTCATTATATATTTTGGTCCTTTCCGTTAGTTTTAATTCAAAAACGTTAGGTTTTCTTCATTTTCTTCTGGAATTTTTTTGGGATTCTTGTTGTTGATGGAGATTATATGAAGATGAAAAAGAGGAGAAGAAGATGAAGAAAATCTAACGTTTTTGAATTAAAACTAACGAAAAAGATCAAAATGTGTAACATAGAGAAGTTAAGGACCAAAATAAATCAAATTTTAGTTAGGAAACCAAATTGATACTACCTAAATAGTTAAGGGACCAAAAATGCAATTTAGGGTTTATTGTTAAAAAAATGTTGGCTAAACTGCAGATATGACCCCCTAACTTTGACAATGGTGCGATTTTGACCCCTTATTAAAAAAAATGAATATTTTGCCCCCTATGTTTTGGCCCCTTTGCAAAAGTGACCTTTTGGTCAATTTTGACCGAGTCAACGCCTAAGTGGCAGCCACGTGTGTAATTACTAAATTAAAAAAAAATTCAAAATTAAATAAATTAAAAAAAATGAAAAATTAAAATTAATAGAAAGAGAAAAAATGTAAAAATAGAACAGGAAAAAAAAAAGAAAAAAAAAGTGAATTCATCTTCAACCCTTTAACACCCACAAACCACCACCACCACTGCCATTCTTCTTCCCATCAGATTCATCTCCCTTCCATCTCAGAAACTCCTTTAAAAGCATAATTAACATTAAACACAAGAACAACAATAACAGTCTCTTAGATTTTCCCTAAACAAAAACAGACCAATTATGAAACCCTCCTAGACTTTGAAGATGAAGCAAGTAAAATCAAATCCAATTCCAACTCAACAAAACTACCACTAAGATCATGCTTCTTTACTACTGGATTCACCATTTGCAAAACAAATTTCCCTACTAGATTCGAGTTTCCCTGCTTTTGCTGGATCCACCTTCGATGTTGTTATGTTGTTGCCACCATCGGAATCCGACGTTGTCGTCTTACCTCCAGTGCGGAAACAACAACACCCTTGGAAGGCGGCGGAGGAGATGATAGGAAGGGTGGCGACGGCGGTAGTGAAGGAGATGAAGAGAGAAGATGGAAGTGTAACGGAAGATGAAAGAAGAATTCACTTTTTTTTCCTTTTTTTTTTGCTTTTCTATTTTTTTTAATTTATCATTTTTTTTAAAATTTATTTAATTTTGAAAATGATTATGTAGATTTTTTATTTTTTTTAATTTAGTAATTACACACGTGGCTGCCACTTAGGCGTTGACTCGGTCAAAATTGACCAAAAGGTCACTTTTGCAAAGGGGCCAAAACATAGGGGGCATAATATTCATTTTTTTTAATAGGGGGTCAAAATCGCACCATTGTCAAAGTTAGGGGGTCAAATCTGCAGTTTAGCCAAAAATGTTTGAGTGTTCGGAGTAAAAATTAGTATCAAAATACGATAATGCAATAATACAAGCACGGTAGAAAATTGCGACATACCCGCGTTAACCTTTAGCCATAGTTCTGTAATAAAATAAAAATAAAAAATAACAACATTTAGCCATAGCAATTTACGTCATAAGTGTAGGTGTAATATGCATATGCAGTTAAACCTGTGGGTATAGGAGCGCGACAAATTAGCACGCGCAGGATGTTTTCCTCAACTCATTTTCGTTTTACTTTTCATTTTCGTTTAAATTGGCCGAATTTCGTTGATAATTTTGTGTATGCTATTATTCTGCATTTATTTCACTTCCACTAATTTGACTACGGGAAATTTTTGCCTAGTTTCCTAACAACATGCAAGTCCTTTAAATGTTAATTGAGTATCTTTTTGACATGCAAAGTCCTTTAGATGTAGATAATTTTCTTTTGTATATTGTTATATAATAGGAAACAAGATAGACATTGATGGTGGGAACTGGAAACACTAGAGTGATATGCTCAAGCACATGTAGCATGAAACACATACAAGGGCCCGTGCAGGTTTAATTTCAAAAAGAAGGATCGAGTTTGGTGTGGATCGATTGATCTAAAGGAAATATCGCCATATTTTAACATTTGCCAAGGAAGTTATTAATGTCGAAGACTATATGCAGTTCTTGGTAAACAAGGGAAAGTTCTGTAGCAATCTCTTAATTTCACATTAATACAATTATTCAAAAAGTTTAATACATCATACATATACTAAATATCATTGAACATGAAGCGGCAATGACTTATTAAGTATGTTACATCACAAATTGAAATAGCATTTTATTTTAATTATTAAAGTTATGCATCATATTTAGTGACTCTTGATCCTTTGTGACCTCGTTTTTTTTTTTTTCTTTCCAGCATCAATGATGTTGTCTTCCTAAGCTGAAATAACGGGTCTTGGCTCAAAATCTTTGGTAGCTTTCTCTTTTTCCTTAGTGTCAACTTCATTGTTTCCGTAAGCTGAAATGTTGGGTCTTGGTTCAAAATCTTTGATGACTTTATTCATTTTACTATTATCAATGGCATTGTCTCCATAAGCTGAAATATTTGGTCTTGGTTGAAAATCGTCAACTGGTTTCTTCGTTTTATTAGCATCAATGACATTGTCTCCATAAGCTGAAATGTTGGGTCTTGGCTCAAAATCGTTGGTGGCTCCCTTCTTTTCCTTATCATCAATGTCATTGTCTCCATAAGATGAAATGTTGGGTCTTGGTTCAAAATCTTTGGCTGGTTGTTTCTTCATTTGATCAGCATCAATAGCATTGTCTCCATAAGCTGAAATGTTGGGTCTTGGCTCAAAATTGTTGTCGGCTCCCTTCTTTTCCTTATCATCAATGTCATTGTCTCCATAAGCTGAAATGTTGGGTCTTGGTTCAAAATCTTTGACTGGTTGTTTCTTCATTTCATCAGCATCAATAACATTGTCTTCATAAGCTGAAATGTTTGGTCTTGGTTCAAAATCTTTAGTGTCTCCCTTCTTTTCATTAACATCAATGTCATTGTCTCCATAAGCTGAAATGTTGGGTCTTGGTTCAAAATCTTTATTTTTTTTAACATCAATGTCATTTTCTCCATAAGCTGAAATGTTTGGTCTTGGTTGGAAATCTTCAACTGGTTTCTTGATTTTATCATCATCAATGACATTGTCTCCATAAGCTGAAATATTGGGTCTTGGCTCAAAATCGTCAGTGGCTCCCTTATTTTCCTTAATATCAACGTCATTGTCTCCATAAGCTGAAATGTTGGGTCTTGGTTCAAAATCTTTGATTGGTTTCTTCATTTCATCAGCATCAATGACATTGTCTCCATAAGCTGAAATGTTAGGTCTAGGTTCAAAATCTTTAGTGACTCCATTCTTTTCCTTTACATCAATGTCATTGTCTCTATAAGCTGAAATGTTAGGCCTTGGTTCAAAGTCTTTGACATCATGCTCGTTTTTCTTAGTGTTACTGCCATCATTTTTATATGCTGAAATATTAGGTCTTGGTTCAATATCCTCTCCAAACATTTTCTTTTCTGTGGTGACTTGTGTACCTTTAACAAGTGGTTCTTCACAATTGTGTTTTAAACCTTTATAAGTCTGTTCTAAGGTCTTGAGATTACTTTTAGTGTTGGCGCTAAGGAGTCCTTGAATTTCTTCTGGCATGTTTTGATCTTTCATGAATAGTTTCCAATATTCTCCCAGATTATTTCTTGATTCAACGATTTCTACAAACTTAATTGTAAAAAAAAAAAATAGTAATAAGCCAAAGGAAGAAAGCAATGGTCAAAATATAGTGTTTATATATTTAAAAATTATTGTATTAAGTGTTTCTCTAATATATATATATATATATATATATATATATATATATGAGGTTGTTAATTTAGACCAACAAAAAACATAAAGATTCAAACTAACAAATGTGCATCTTTTCATTTAGACAAGAGGATTAAATATGCATGAATAATCTAAAAAAAAAAAATATTAAACATATTTGATTCCATAAAATGGTTTATGGAATGAAGGGGGCATATATTTGGAACACACAATATGTTTCTTAATTGTTAAGAGGCTTTGACTAAAATGGTTTATTCCATAAAAAAAACTAAAATGGTTTATAAAATAAATAATTTAATTAAGAAACTTGTATCGTTGCTTTTCAAAAAAAAAATTGTAATATTTTGATGAAAAAAGGTAATTTAGTCTTCGATTTAAAATTGATTTGAATAGTGTTTAGTGGATTTTTTGGTCCAAATGTAATGAGTCTAGACTACTAACTTACTCTTTAAGGTTTGTGATATATTTTTTTTAACAAAATAAATAAAATTGACAAAACTCTCCTTTATTTCATAAATTATTTTTTATTTTAGGCTTAATTGCACTTTTAGCCCCCTATCTTTCTAAAAGTTGCGATTTTGGCCCCCTAATTAATTAAAATACAAAATAGTCCCCTATGTATTGGATCTTTGGCAGTTTTGGCCCCCAAGGCCACTTTTGACTTGTCTTCGCTGACGTGGTACCCCCAATGGTCGACACGTGGCACTTGACTTAAGGGATGTGAGTGTCATGTCAGCGAAGACTAAGTCAAAAGTGGCACTGTGGGCCAAAACTGTCAAAGATCCAATACATAGGAGGTTGTTTTGTATTTTAATTAGTTAGGGGACCAAAATCGCAACTTTTGAAAAGATAGGGGGTCAAAAGTGCAATTAAGCCTATTTTAGGCTTAATTACACTTTTATGACACAAGTTAATGTAACTTTATAATGAAAAGTACAACTAAACTTATAGTTACTTAGATCATTCATAGTGGGAGGGTTTTCATCTCTCAAACTTGGTACCTAATAAATATACATTCATTGTGGAGCACAAAAGAAAAGAGTAGATATTAGAGGATCTGACTTTGTTACTCTCTCTCTCCCTCCCTCCCTCCCTCCTCTCTCTCTTCCTCCCTTCTCGGGACCCACACTTTTTTAACATTAGATATTAAATGGATTAATAGCAATTTTAGCCCCCTAACTTTCTCAAAGTTGCGCTTTAAGCCCCCTAAGAAAAAAAACTACAAAACCGCCCCTAAGTTTTGCAAATGTAGCAGTTTTGGTCCCCAATGCCAAAAAAAAATAAAAAAATTAACACGTGGCACCTCACTTAGGGTGCCACGTCAGCATAGACCGAGTCAAATTTGGCTTTGGGGGCCAAAACTGCCACATGTGCAAAACATAGGGGGCGGTTTTGTAGTATTTTTTTCTTAGGGGGTCAAAATTACAACTTTAAAAAAGTTAGGAGGCTATCTATTAAGCCATGTTAAAAATGAATGAGATAAAGTTTTTAATAAAACTCATTCAAGGTGTGTTTGTATCGAGAGTTTAAAAGGGGAAGAGAGTGGAGGGTTTAGTTTTCTTTTTTAAACTACAGACAATATAACATGTTTTTCTAAAATAAATCAAGAGTGATTGAAGTATTATATTATCCTTTATCATGTTAATATGTTAACTTTTTAAAAGACATTTCATAATGTCTGTAATTTAAAAATGAAAAATGAACTCTTCCCTCCTTTCCTCTCCTAAACCCTCCATCCAAACACATCTTTTGTAAAAATAAACTAAGGTGTTCAGTTGAAGAGATCGGATGTTTAACAAGTATTATCATTAAAAAATATAAATAAGTTACGTGTATATCTCAAACACACCTATGTATCGAAAAACGGTTTTCTCTATTGTGAATCATGCATGCTCTCATGGCATTATTGTGCCAAACCCAACGTGAGTCTTATAAGTACATCTAATTTGCTTAAATAGGAATATTTTTGTTAAAAATATCTTATTTGAAGGATATTCAACGAGCTTGTTAATATAAAAAGGAAATCCTAACAAATATCTTAACATGGCCCATAAAAAAATTCTTAAACCAAAGGTATCGTCCGTAACACTAGTTCTAATAATTAGGGTATATAAATATCTATCATTTATTCCTTCAAAAAAAAATATCTATCATTTATATCATATTCTGGTACTTGTAATCATTTGAAATAAATAACATTTTTTTGCCAAAGAAGTTTGTAAGATATGATAGAGAATAAAAAAGAGTTAAAAATGATTTAATGAATGTTAATAAACACAAATTAACTTATATTTTCCATAAAATTACTCTAAAAAGTAGTGATCGAATAACTTTCAGTATAATCCTCTAAAAAAAGCTTTCAGCATAATATCCCTTCCGTAAAAGGAAAAAAAAAACTCAGTAGAATATAATACAAACAAATCGTCAATAAAGCGTAAACAAAAAATTAATTGTTCAATTAAATGTATTATATCAGAGTTTTTTTTTTTAAGCATTAGAGTGCACTATACTACTACCATGAAAAGTAAAACATACCAAGAAAAGCATGAGAGGCAATAAAGCAAGAGCAGATCTCATCTTCTTAAGAATCAGTAAAAGCCTCTGTATGTGTCTGACTTTATGTTTGAATGGATTATTCCTATACCTAGTAAATCACCTATTATAGCAAGATTCTCAACCCTCATGAGGTATATATGTGACCACGTGTGTCGGTTATTCATAGCACGTGCGTCTGTTGTGTCAAACTAATTTCACTACCGATTTCTCACGTTTTAAGTTTAACACTAATCTTTTCTTAAGAAAAAAAAGATTAACACTAATCCTTTATTAAAAATGAAAAATAAAAAATCCAACACTAATTGGTCAACTGGCCAAAGGTTTAAGTGTTATTAGTATATGATGTCCGAATGAAGTCAAATTAGCCAACTAAAATTGATACAGCCGGACCAATCTAAGTGATGATGTCCCATATTTAATTTGATTGTCATCATTATACACAAAAAAGAGTTTAACAATAATTTAAGGGTCTTGTTAACAATGTCTTTAAGACACACTTGTTAAGGATTCAATAAATGAAAATATTAATTGATAACTTTATTGTAGAAAAATTTGCTTTTTGATATGTAAATGTGTTGAATCCATAAATCCCAAGATAAATTTTCTATTTTAATCTTCTTATCAAATGTTATAAAAGCGGTTGTTAGTATTTCTCATAAGTTATTCGTCTTAAACCTCTAATAAGAAAATTCATTCTTTCTAAAACAACCAACGTCGTTGACAAATCCACAACAGATTAAATTAATGTATAAATAAATAAGAGAGAAGAAATTTTTTTATTTTTTTATTTTTTATCATGAATTGGTGTACTTATCCTTTAGTTAGAGTTATCCTTTACTTAGAGTGATGTAAATAATATTACTTAGAGAAACAATTTTAGAAGCAAATGAAATTCTCTCTCATCCCGTAAGTTTTCTCTATCTCAGATGGTTTTTTAAGATGATATTAAATTCTTTCATTAGTTAAATCTACAATGTTTTACCATCCAAGTTGTGCCAAAAGTACCACTTTTTTGTCAAATAATTTAGTGGTTGAAATTCACATTTTAAAATAAATAGGTGGGATGTCTAAAATTCAAATCTCAACCCTTAAATATTACAATTCATTGTCACTATCAAATGAGCTATCGTCATGGGGGACATAATGTCACAATTTTTTATTTTTTATTTTAGATAGAAGAGATGACAAAGTCATCATAAACTCACACACATAAAGTGGAGGTACCGAGGTTCAAACCCCGATCATGATGTCTGTTCTAATACTTGAACAAACATCATGGCCCCTACTATAAATAAATATTAAATTAGCAATAAGAATATAGAAGAAAAAGATATGTTAGGAATTTTTGTTTTCTCTGGTTTTATAATTAAATTTAATGAAAAGATAATTAAATAGACATTTTAATATTAGAAAATGTTAACGAGTGTTCTAGAGGCATTTTAAATAGTAACTTTTTATGGAAAGCATCAGAAATTGAAGTGTTAACCTTTTTTAAAGAATAATTTCTTAATTAAGAAACTTAAAGAGTGTCTTTAGGGCACTCGTTAACAAGACTATTTAATTTTCTCAGCTCTACTTTTAATCCTTGGTTCTATTTTTATTTTTTTTCTGGCATCAATTAAAATAATGAGAATAAATACCAGTGGATTATGGGTATTTAACAAAGGTATATTTCTTTCAAAAAAAAAAAACAAAGTTGGTATATTGATTGGTCGATCAATTTTGCTTTACCGAAACGATTGAAATCTTCCAATCATGTGTCTGCTCTTTTTGCGACCATAACCAAATTAGTTTGTTGGCTTGCACAAATTGGCAAATAAATAATTTTTAGGCTCTATTTGGTAAGACCATAAAGAGAGTTTATAGCTTATAGCAGATAGTTTATAAGCTTGTCTGATAAAAAAAGCTTTGTTTGATAACAGATTTTTACAACAATCTTATAGCTTATTTCACGAACTTCCATGAGCTTATAAACTATTTTTCAGACGCTATTTCAAGTAGCGTTTGAGCTTATAGCTTATAGCTTATTGGGTTTTCTTCCAATTTTGCCCTAACTATTTTATCTAAAATCTTTTTTTACCCTTTTATAATTTAATTAAAGGGTAATAAATATATGCTCATTCTTATTTTTTTAAGGGCTGATAATAAATATATTCTCATTCCTTTTTTTCTTTTTTTACAAATATATGCTCATTCCTTAAAAATATATATATATGCTCATGTTTTTTTAATTATTTTATAAAGTATAAAAACATATTAAACTTGTCAAGCTCGCGGTAAAAAAAAGGTTTAAATATATATATGCTCATGTTCATGAAGTATAAATATATGCTCATGTTTATGGTTAAATATATGGTAGGAATTTTTTTTTACTTGCATATAAATAATCACGTTTATGAAAGGTTTTTTTTTTTTTTGAAAGTATAAAAACTGAAATAAAATAAATTTTAAATAAAACATTAGCAAATTTATTAATTTAAAAATAATATATGAAAGAAATATTGAATTAATATATTAAAATTTTAAATTTTAAACATTTTTAATATCAATTGATATAAATTTTATTATTAATTAAGAGTACCATTTTATGTCATTTTACATTATCAGCTAGTTGAACCGCTAATTTTACCAAACACTTTAACTAGTTTATCAGCTATCAGTCATCAGCTATAAACTATCAGCTATAAGCTATCAACTATCAGCTAGCTTATAAGTTATCCGCTATTTTTACCAAACAGAGCCTTAATCACCTAAAACTAATATATATCACTAAAAAAAGAAATGCTAACATATGTCTTTAGTGTCCATGTTAATATACCAAAATAAAAATTAAATATTGAAAATTGTGTCAATTTATTCATCAAAAAGTTGAAATTAATTTTTATAAATAAATGCTTATTATTTGTGGAGTCAAGAAACACATGTTAACTTAACACATAAACATAATGATATAATAGACGTAATAGATTGATGATACAATATAAAAAAGAGATAAAAATAAAATGAGATAGAGAGTGAATGTAAAAAAATATAACAATATTTAAATATAATTGCTCAATATTAGACCAACAATTTGGTTAGGACGGTGCGTCATAGGAATGACCGTCGGGCAAATTCCGGTGAGTTTTGACTCAATCACCTCCTCTTACTAAAAGAAAATGGAACCACTGTTGACTTTCATTGAGATTTGAAATTAATACTTGTTTGGTTATGACGTGCATCTTGTATATTATTTTAAATATTGTATTCATTTACTTATTAGGCAAACACAAAATTGTAAGAATTATGATTTAAAATGAGTGAAAGTGTTAAACCTAACGATGGTGACACTGTCTCTTGAGCTAGACCTTATTACAAACTGAATTGAAGGACTTTAAACGATCATTGGTGGCTTGAAACATATTTCAATTTTGTTATTGCCGAACATAAGAAAATTGGTGTAGCGACACTTAACAAAAGCATATGTGATGCACTCATTGATTGTATTAATGATTGCAACCTTTTGAACCTTGGTTGGTTTTACAGTCCCTCCTTTTACTCCTATAAGATAAGGCTTTTCAAGGTGTTGTGTAATATGGACTAGCGGGAGAGGTTTTCCTTTAGTTATGTGATCACTGTGGTCTTTTTCTCACGATTAATGACTACTCATCTTCTCATTTATCATATTTTTATTGCTGTGGTTTGTTTGATCAATTTGATTATTGATTGCTATTACTTTTGTTCCACATATAACATTGGTGTGTTTAATTGAATTCACAACTGAACAGTATAATAAAAATAAGGTTTAAATGTATTTTTTGACCTGTTAACTTTGCTATTTTGACCCTCTATCTGTATGAAAATATGTTTTTTTATCCTTCTATCTTTAGGAAAATAGTATGTTCTTTTGCTACTTTATTTTTACAAAATGTTGTGATTTTGACCCACTGTCTTGGGACACGAGGCGTCTTTTAAGCAGTTTTGCAACTTTTTTTAAAGCTAGAGGGTAAAATTGTTTTTCTTTTTTATGAGGCCAAAATCGCAACTTTTAAGAAGTTAAGGGGGTTAAAAATGTATTTAAATCTAAAAATAAATAATTGATAATCTCACAAATATTTGATATTTCCATATTTTAGTTGATGGATTTTGTATTTTCTTAATGTTCGGAATCTTTTCTTTTATTCATTTTTTGTCTGGTCTTTTTCAAACCTTAATAACAAATGTAACCAAAAAAAAAAACCTTAATAACAAATTAATGTCGTGGCCTTGAATTGAACAATTATTACTGTCACAAATGTTTGGGAGAGTATAGTCTCCACCACATGCTTACGACCCACAACAAACTAATTTGGCTAGCTCTCAATTGTTGTTGGTATTAGCTTGTCACACATGTCTTGTTGCACCATATATAGCCATCGCAATTCGCAACAGTACGACTAAGGTTTGCCTCCACCACATATGCTTCCGACACACTGCTAAATTATTTTTGTTGGGACTGAAAAATAAATGAATATCTCCTATATTAAAAATTGTGTATTCTGTTCAAAAAAATGAAGAAAACATTGTGGATATATATATATACATACGATGTTGGAGTATAGTGTCGGTTTTTATGTATCTAAGTAATAACCTATTACTTAATCTGTCCAAATTCATAACTTTTTTTTTGCTAAAATAAATTTAAGGCGAAAAAATGATACCCTAAACAAAGATCGAGAGGACTTTTTGACTCAAATAACACTTATAAATGCATTATTTACGTCTCTCTAAATATATTAATGGAACTCGAATTCAAACTTTTGAATTTAAGACATAGAATATCTTTAACCACCAGACCAACCCTTTTGATTTAAATATATTAGGGAGGAAAAGAAAACACTAATTTATAAAGAGGCATATAATGCATACCTAACAACATAATTATTTTTATCAGTTTTGGCATAAAACAACAAATAATAGTACTCTATTTTATGGACTCTTATTACTATTTTTAGAAAAGATGAAAACAACGGACCTCTATAAAACAGGATTCGGGAAAATCATAGGATCAAAGTGGACCATAGGCTTTTCCTAAAAAAATAAAAGGTGGGCAATAGGTAGGCTTGCGTAAAATAAAAAAACACTTTCTTTACTCAGAAAGAAAAACTTAGACCATATGCAATGCATAATGGTATGAGAATTTCTTTTCCCACGAGGACACTTTACACGTCCTTCCAAATTTTAAAAATGTTTTTGGCCTTTTTCAAATAAAAATAAAAAAAATTGTGGAAAATGTTTTTTTCACGAATTCAAATTCTAAAATTCAAAAAACAAGTATTTTGGATTTTATAATCCAAACACTTTATATATACTCTATTTTGAGGTATGTATTGGGGGAGGGAGGGGTTCGAATTATAAAATCGAAAAGGGCTTATTTTTTCAGATTATAAAATCTAAACACCACCCATGCACCTTCTTGTGCCAAAAAATCATGGGAAAAACATATTTGGATTAGATAATACGAATTGTATAAACACAAAAATTGAACTTGTTTGTGACATAGAAAGCCACTTTAGGAAGCATCTTAACCAATTGTGCGCTTCAGTGTGTTTCTTATGTTTCTAATCATTGTTACTTGTTCTCGTCGTGTCCTAGTTGAAATTCGGTTTTCATGATACTTGACCGGATTATTCCGAAATTTGTCTATAAGATCAAGAAACATGACTCTCTTAGAAGGACTTTTTATAGGACTCCGTTCTACAAAATCTAAAATTCTATTTTTTATGCAAAAAAAAATTTTATTTTTTTATTTTTTTCATATTCCAAGAAAATCCGAAAAAATTTCCATTAGTTTTATTTGATTTTTAGAATTTTTTATACTACTTTTATATATATTTTTATTTTATTTGTTATGTTTTACTTTTTTTTTGTTTTTGTGTTTGGTTTTGAAAAACAAAACTCTCAAACGGCTGAAATAGGAGGATGTGTTGACAATTATTATAAACATATTTCAGATTATATGACTAAAGTTTTTTTTGTTGTTGTTAAGATTATAGATCGAAACAAGGGTATTTTAGTCAGAACAGAGGGTATGTAAGAAGTTTCGAGGGTGAGAAAAGAAACTCTTTAATAGTTTTAAGATTACCATGATCCATGATAATTGTTTATCAGATCTCTTTTTTTTTTAGGGAAATTGTTTATCAGATCTTAACTGTCCAGTTCCAAGAGAAAGAGGCTATAATAATTCAAAAGTTAATTTGAAAGTAAGCAAAGTCTGATTAAATATTATTAAAGTTGACGTAAAAAAAAAATATTAAAGTTAAAATTTGAAAACATATTCTCTCAGACAATTCAATTTCAAGTGAAATTTATCAATTATTTGAGTTCAATTGTTTGGTTATACTATAATTAAGTTATTTGGTTGATTAAATTTTTTATTTCTTCATACATATAGCCGAGGAAGATAAAACATTTGTATATGGGCGCACAATATGTCGATTAAGTTATCAAAGAGAAAGTTGGGGACCAATGACATTCTTTTCAAGTCGAAGGTTGAGAAGGTTATGTGTTTAAGGGTATAAATATCATTTCTCAAATAAAATAAATGCATTGAACTTGAAACGATAATTGTATATCTTTCGAAAGTAAAGGCCACAGTGCATGTAACTATAGACCAATCATCAATAATTGAGTTTATCGTGTAAGGAATCAAACTTCTATCAAATCAGTAAAGGAAATAAACATTTACCTCCTGTATCTCATGTTTTGTTTTCCACTACGAGCTAAGCACGTTTTACACTAATTTCGTGACAATTAAGTCACAAACAAATACTCCATCCCTTCGTAAATATAATCATATATTCCACTTTTATTAAAATAAAAAAAAAAATTATTAGTGTAGTTTTTCTTTTAAGAGGATTTTTTTTTTAACAAGTGAAAATATGAAATATATTGACTCAAAAGTTTGGAAATTCAAGCACAAGGAGTGCTCGAGCAAGACAAGTAGTATCAAATTACATCAAAACGCCAAAAGAAATGTGAAATCTTAAAAGGCCAAAGCGCCCTGATTATATAATGATTCTTAAACAAGCTAAATGATTAAACCACCACATATGAAATGAAATATAAACAAAAATACTACCTTCTTCGTATTTGTAGTTAATGTATTTGTTTTATGTTGTGTTTAAATGTGAGTTATATGTTCCACATCGGATAGAAAAGTGGAGGTTGAACACTTTATATGGATCAAAAACTTTTTTTTTTGTTACATAATATTTAACCAAAAACTTATTTAATCGAAATAATATTTTATAGGCTTAATTACACTTTTGGCCCCTAAGTTTCCCAAAGTTGTGATTTTGGTCCCTAAAAAAAACAATTCTTTTCGGGCCCCTAAGTTTACTTTCTCTTGCAATTTTGGCCCCTAGCCCAATTTTGACTCAGTCAACGCTGACGTGGACGTATTTTTTAATATTTTTTTATTTTGTAATTAAAAAATAAAAAATAAATATTTTTTTGTTTTTTTTAATTTTTGTAATAAAAAAAAAGTTTGTAATTTTTTTATTTGTAATAAAAAAACAAAAAAAAATTGTAATTAAAAAAATTAATTTTTTTGTAATTAATTTTTTTTTTTAATTACAAAAGTATTTTTTTTAAATTAAAATAATAATAAAATAAAATTACACACGTGACGCCCACGTGTACATTGATTGAGTCAAAATTGGCGTAGGGGGCCAAAATTGCAACAGAAAGTAAACTTAGAGAGCCTGAAAAAAGTTTTTTTTTTGGCCAAAATTACAACTTTAAAAAACTTAAACGGCCAAAAATATAATTAAACCTATTTTATAATAATCATAACTTTAGCTATCTTTATTTCTTTTCTAGACGTTCTCTTCCTCGAGGAAAATGTGCCCAAGAGAACATAATGAGATGTGAACTGGATTCTGTCATAACTTTATCATCTTTTATTCTATTTTTACGCTTATAATTTTAATTAAAACCCACATTTACCCTTCCTATATTAAAACACTGTTATTACGTTTTCAATGTATATAAGTGGCATACAATTATATACATTTTCATCACGTTTATAATTCCTATGTATATAAGTGGCATACAATATTTTTGACGATTTGGTTTTAATTTTTTTTTTGTTCCTGTAACAATTTTATTTTAAAATAAAATTTTATACTTTAATTTTTGTGTAGAGTATAAAAACTAAAATGGAATAAATTTAAAATAAAAGTTCAGCAAAAAATATAATTTAATAATATATATCAAGAACATAATTTAATAATTTTATTAGATCTAAGAATGTCCTTTTATGTCATTTTATATTTATCAGCTAGTTGAACTGCTAATTTTACAGCTTATCAGCTATAAGCTATAAGCTACTAGCTTATCAACTATCCGCTATTTTTACCAAACAGAGCCCATATATTCAAGAAACGTTTAATGAAATGATAAATGCTAATTGTTTCACATGAAAAAAGTTGTATATTTATTTTGGTCTTAACCTTAAGTTTTAACATGAAGAGGACTCTAATGATTCAAAGTTTGATGTGAGGTAGATAAAGTCAGACCTATAATTTCTTAAGATAATATACTTAAACTCAA
The DNA here is from genome assembly GCA_958299785.1 of Medicago lupulina. Taxonomy (NCBI): domain Eukaryota; kingdom Viridiplantae; phylum Streptophyta; class Magnoliopsida; order Fabales; family Fabaceae; genus Medicago; species Medicago lupulina. The sequence continues at coordinate 883,836 of OY283144.1, read as the reverse complement.
ATTCATTCAAAACGATTTAAATTTAACGAAAATTTATAATATCATTTTTTAAGAGAAATGTTAACCGGTGCCCTCGGACACTGATTAAAGATATAAAAAAGGAAATTATATAGTAGTTAATGCATTGAAATTATGTAATTAATTGATAATAATATCAAAAGCAACTTCCTTTTATGGTTATAATTACATTTTATGGTATGCTTAACCAGTACTCGGGGGCACCGGTCAGCAGAACCATTTTTTTAATGTTAAATAAATATGGTGCTTATTGTGATAAAGATACCCTTTATATTTCAGTTATTATATTATTAATGATATATCATAATTTTTATTTTAGGGTACACATATGTCATAACTGGTGGTAAGAAAAAATAGTTAAGTTCAAATTATTGATAAATTTTAATGTGGTTATTAATCATACAACATTAATACTTGGAAATTCACATTTCATTCACCTACACGATATCTAATGAATGTCTTAATAAACTTAAGTCAGCTTCCTTAAAAAAACTTAATTCAGTTAGTAGATATATTGTATAATTTATGTAAGGTTTCACTTACTCACATTAAAGGTGAATTTTTAACTAACAGGCTACTTGACAATTAATTTTTCTGTCAAGAAATTATGGTTAATTTAACTGTATAAATTAACTACAATTTGAATTAGTTATCTACTCAATTGAATTAGTCACTTTTTTTTTATGTGATTAGCCAAATATCATGTGTGTATAAAAGAATAGATCAATAAATATTTGAGTAAATTACACTCCCCTCCCCTCAAAGATGCTTGAATTACACTCCCCTCCCCTCTTATGTTAAAATATACATTCCCCTCCCCTCTTATTCAAAACATATTAGAGAAAAATACATTTCCCTCCCCTAAGAAAAGCTTGAATTACATTCCCCTCCCCTCTTATGTTAAAATCTACACTTTACTCCCTCAATATATATTTTTTTATTTTTAATAATCTTGCAAAAAAATAATAATCTAATACACTTCGAAAATAACAGTATTGCAGGTCTATTTTAACATAATAAAAAATTGAATACATATTTTTTTGCTATTTTTTATTCACAATTTCATTAACATGTAGTTTTAAACCCTATTATAAAATATGAAACAAGCCAAAATAAAATTAAAATATGTGAAAAATTACTAACGACAATAAACCATGGTTATTTAAAAGTTAATTTTAAACTCTAAATTATAAAATCAATAGCAAAATATTTAAATTTAATTATCATTAACATTTAAATTATAAAGAAATGAATTAATTTTTCTTAAAGGGTGGTTTAAAATTAATATATATCATAAAAATATTTATTTATGTTAAAATAGATTAAAGTGTAATGTATATTTAATTATCAAGGGAGGGGGTTGTAATTCAAGCATCTTATAAGGGAGGGGAGTGTAAATTTTATTTTTCAAGGGAGGAAATTGTATATTTTAACATAAGAGGGGAGGGGAATGTATTTCAAGCATCTTTGAGGGGAGGGGAGTGTAATTTACTCTAAACATTTTCATTGTTGACATGATGGAATCAAATTGAGTAATGCTATTGGAAAACATAATTATGACACCAAATACAACACCTTGTATTTTTCACCTTATTTATATGATGAACATTATCTTTTTTGTCAAACTTTTTATTTTATTACAGGAGATGATTTTTGCATCACAAAAATTTAGCTGTGACATTAACCAATTTTAAATTTTTAATACTCCATTAACCGTAAAAATATATGATGTTACCCTATTTTCCGAAGAAGAGTGCTAATAATACTTTTTTTAATATCCACTCATTTATGGGCTGAAATCCATATAGATCCCACCTTCATGTAGAATCTATCTCTAAATTGTATAATTCATATTAATTTCATTCCATAATTCATATTAAATTCATTCCATAAAAAATATTAATTTCCTCAACCAAATTCTCTCCCAAATCAAATCCCGTGAAAAACATGTTAGGTGTTTGCATGTGTGTGGCAGTGCGTGAGGTGTTGACTCGTGAGTGGGTTGGGTAGCAAGGTGGGAGTTGTTTTGTTTTGTTTTCTTTTTGTTTTTGAATAAGGCAAGGTGGGAGTTGTTATCATGATTGATGGTTATTTTTAGTATTTTATTTTTCAACTCTTATTTTTAAATGTTAAATATATTTTGGTCCTTATAAATATATCAATTTTTTATTTTGATCGATCTCTTTAAAAAAACATATTTGACTTTTAATCTCTTAAATTTACATCATCACTTTTAATTCATACTTTTAAATTAACTCTTGTTTAGCATTTATATTTTGAACCAAATTTTTCGTGAATGTTTAAAGCATTATATGAATTTCTCCCGAAAAATTATAATTTCTTAACAAAACATGATTTTTTTTCTTAAAAATTCATATTTAATTCATGTTTTGTTGAAAATTTTAATTTATTTTGGAGGGACTATTGTAATATTTTAAACATTTCTGAAAATTGTCGTTTAAAAATATGAAAGTTAGGCATAAGTTGACTAAAAATTATAGACAAAAAGTGGTAATTGAAAACTTTTGTGGACTAGAAGTCATAGAAATTTTATGAGGATTAAAACAAAAAATTTGTATATTTATAAAGACAAAAAATATAATTAACCCTATTTTTAAACACTCTTAAATTTTATACATTTATTCAACATTTTTTTTATCTCTTCTATCACATCAAGAATATATCACATGATAATGTTCTCTCTATCTTTATCTCTCAAGTTGTAAATGAGTTTAAGATATCTTTTACAATGATTAAAATGCCAAGAGAAGAGATCATTGGATTGAAGAAAAACAAATAAGGGTATTGAAATGAAGTAATTGAATTCAAATAGTTAATAAGCTTCATTTATGCACGAATTGTTTAACAATTTGTTTTGAAGATTTTACTTATGTAATTTTATATTACTGTGACATTTTGCCTATAAAATTGAAGGGTTAACAAAACAAAAATAAGGTACCAAAAATTATGATTATCATTACACTCTTTTTTTGGAAATAATGATTACACAATTTTATATTTAAACACTCTTCAGTTTTATACATTTATTCAACACTTTTTACACTCTCTCTATCTTTATCTATTTGGAGTTGTAGATGAGTTTTAGGTATATATATTTTTTTTTACCTTAGCTTTTTGACAATGATTGACTTCATGTTGATCTCTCCCACGCCCTTTCCTTGAGGAAAATAAGACGATTAAAGGAAAACAAATATGGGTATTAATTAAAATGGAGTAATTGATACCCTTATTTGTCCTTTAAAACAAAGTTGTCAAATATTGTAAATAATTAAATAAATACTAAGAACACATGATATATTTTCAAAAAGGGGTTGTTTTTTAGAAAATCAATATTATTGGTATATATAAAATAATACAAGTCCATTAACTTTCGGTGGAGTAAGCATAAAATGGCACATCATGATAAAAATAATTTAAATATGTAATAGAATACAAGGTTAAATAAGTTTTTGATTCATATAAATATATCAAATTTTGCTTTAAATCTTCATAAAAAAAGTGATTGTAAAATTTATAGATTGAAGTTTTTAGTCTTTGTTAAATTCTAATGTTTTAAACGTGTTTGAAAAAAAAAAACTATTTATAAAGTTTCAAAGTTAAAGTATAAGTAAATAAGTTTGAATTTATGAAGAACTATAACTCCATTCTGATTTTTTTATAAGGACTCAAATTTGCAATTAATTTTTTTTTGATATATTTAAAAGAACTAAAATTTATTTAATCATAGTAAATAAGCATGTCTTTCTCACAAAAGCTAAGGATTATGGAAAAAGCATGTCTCTCTCACAAAAGCTGAGGATTATGTGTCGTTCTCTTATTTATGTCTTTCTCTTATAAAATCATGTCATTCTTTTGGATTTTTTTTATAATTTCTGTCTCTCTAATAAAAGCATGTCTTTCTTCCATGAAATGTTAACTTATTTATGTCGTTCTCATATAAAAATCATGTTTTTTGCTTTGGATTTTGACCGTTACTCTTTTCATCTTGTGAGTTTCTTGCGTCTTATGCAATTCAAATTTTAGAATCTAAACTGCATAAAAATTCCTAAAATCTCCATAAACACGTTAAACATTTTGGATTTTAGAATTCAAATAAACTCGTAGGATGAGAAAAGTAACAATATTAATTTTTACAATGAAGAAAACATGTCTTTCTCTTGTACCAAAAAAAAAATTGCTCTTCTCACAACAAAGAACGTTCACTCTCTTACAAATTAACCAAAATACCTCTCATGTGACTTAAGTCACGTTCGCTACATTGGTACATCCCACGTGAGTTAACTCACGTAGGCTATAACACAGCGTGAGTTAACTCATGTAGGTTATAACCTCAACGTGAGTTAATCTATGTAAGTTATACTTCAGTTTACCGAACATGAGTTAACTCATGTGAAGGGTATTTCAGTTTATTTGTATAAGAGTGATTGTTTTTCATTCTTTGTTGTTGGAATGGGCCCCCATACGTAGGTTCAAACTTTGATCTTTGTGATGCCTTTAGAATACTTACTATTAGCACTTCAATATTTGCAGGGACTATTTTCAAAAACAAAATATTTTGCCGGGACCAAAAACAATTTTTTTTTACCAGGGACTAAAATCAAAACGAGTCATATTTGCAGGGACCAAAACCATATTTTAGCCTTTACTTTTTTGTAATTTCAGATTATCTTCATTTGTGCTGAGGTATAGACCCGAGAGAACAACATATATACGTTCTTCATATTATGTTTTAGGGAAATGTTAAAGAGTGTCCTTATGACATTGGATAAGATAACAAAAATAAAAATTTTGTGTTATAAAGTGATAAAAAGTGGTCAAGTCAACTTATAAAAAGTTTACAAATTGTTATTTTCAATGTAACTAACAACAGACTCATGCTAAGCACGGGGCCCGTGCTACGCACGGGTTAAGCGTTAAGTGCGGGTTATGTGTCGAAGCACATTTGCAATGTTATATGCATTGAGAAATAAAAAACAAATTGACAATAAAGTTGACGTTAATGACAAAAGCATATAAATATTTTTTTTTATTAAATATAAGTGGTAGAATAAAAAAATGTCCAAATATTAAATAAAGCAAAGATCTCTTGTTTTTTATATATCATTTACAAATATTTGTATTTTTATATACATTTATAAATAATAAATATGTATCATGTGCATATTTTTTATATTAATTGTAGTTACTATATTATAATCACTCTTGTTATTATTTAGAAGATACATGAAAAAGAATCAATTTAACTATCACAAACATTGGATTATAGTGGTTACTAAATATTATAAAGTGAACTTGTTTGGGGTTTGCCTAGTGGTTGGATTGGGATGTTAGAATTTGCTCTCTGAAGTTCTCAAGTTTCATTCTTCTGGTGTCAATTTCGACGAAAAAGTCAATGCATATCGTATTTGTTTATTTATTTTGATAAATTTTTAAATAAAAAATATGTATCTCGTCTTCTTAAAAAAAATATGTATCCTGTGAATGATTACTATATTAAATTATAATTACTACATTATTATCACTCTTATTAGGAGTATTATTTAAAAGATACGTAAAAATTTGCTCCCCTGAAGTTCTCAAGTTTCATTCTTCTGGTGCCAATTTTGAGGAAAAAGTCAATACAAATCGTATTTGTTTATTTATTTAGATAAATTTTTAAATAAAAAATATGTATCTCGTCTTCTTAAAAAAAATATGTATCCCATGAATGATTATTATATTAAATTATAATTACTACATTATTATCACTCTTATTATTATTTAAAAGATATATAAAAAAAATTTAATTTAACTATTAGAAACATGGGATTAGTTGTCACTATAAAATATTATAAAGTGGTAGACTAAAAATATTTCAAAATACTATAAAATATTTCTGAAAAGTAGGTATTTGCCTTATTATAAATATTAATCCCGTGTATAATTTATAAGTGACAAAATTTTGTAACTTTCCCAAAGTTATGTTATTTGTGATTATCAATCAAAGTATAATTGAATAAATTTTGATGCAAAAATATATATTAGTAACAAATAGTCTATGTTTTTTTATTTTTCATTTTCTCGGTGAATATATTGTTCCCGTGGCTTGTTAAGTATCGGCGATAAATGTTTCTCTCAGTTTTTTTTATATTACTGATAAGTGAAATTTATTTGTTAATACTTTTTATTAGAAACAGATACAATGCTATTTAAATTGTTTTTTTTCTTTAAGTTATAACAAACAATCTCATTCCTTAAAAAAAACGATATCATAGAGACAATTTGTTAGTGTTAAAATAAAAATGATTTTGAAATTCAATAATTGAAATATTTTTTTTGAAGAGTTTAGAAAAAGACAATTTATTTTTGTATTTGTTTGTCGTAATAAATTGATTTAAAAAATAATAATTTAATTTGTTGAGATACAACTATATAAAAGGAATATTTTGTTACAAAATAATCTCAATTTTTATTTTCTCTCTCTTCTAAATATGATATTTTGTTACAAAAGACACAAAAGGGTTAAAATATGTTGATGTGTCAAAAAATTAAGATGGAGCAATATTGTATTTTTGTTAGTCATTAACTTTCATATATAAAGAATAAAAGCTATTAATTTTGGTTATCTTAACTAGTATCCTAAAGTCATTTATTAACAAGACCCTATGTTTTATCCCATAAATCATGTATTTCCAATTGGAAGCGCACACACTATACTGGTACTTTACACATATTTAGCTAATTCAACATTATGATGTTTTATATGTGGATTAGTATGTCATGTTGTATGTGGATTAATGTGTCAGAAAATCAGAACACATGAAGCACTAATACCGTGCAACGCTGAGACGTCGACAACAGTAATAATTCAAGGTCTCGAGTCCTTGGATTATTATTGACATCAGGAAAAATCGAACATGAAACCTTAATGACGAGTATACTCCAAGATATCAAGTCTATACCACCAGATCAACACAAATTGGTTAACAACAATAATTTTTGTTTTAAACAAGCAAAAATGAATTATATAACCAATAACAAACAGTTCCAATAGCAGAAGGCGTGCCAAAATGACTACTAAAGATACACAATGTCAGTTAGGCAAAACAAAAAATAATTAGCCGATGCCCAGACATGCAAAAGAGCTCGACCACCACCTATGAGTGCCAAACACAAACGTGGCAATAACTTCAGGATATAATTAAATAATTAAATGTCGGTGTTGTATCAGACACAAACACATGGTACTAGGTATATGAACAAGATAAGAGCATTTTAAGAGCGAAAATTGTTGTTCCCACTTCCAAGGAGTCTTGGAAACACCACCAAATTACCAATATAACCTCATCAACAGTTAACTGCCGATGGATTTTAACTAACGATAGTTAATTATTGATGGAAATTGTGGTTAAATTTGTCATTTTGTGGTGTTTCTCAGCTTTCTGCATAGTGTAAACAGCGATTTTCTTCAAGAGCATGGCTTTCTATATTGCTGTGTTTGGCCCATTTGTAGGTTTGGACTATGACCTTTGCAATAACTTCAGGATATATTAGTACCCGTATGTTTGCTGAAACGTCAGTCTTTTAATATTAGTTTTTTTTTCCTTTATTAAATATCCACATCAAGAAGTTAGCATATTTTGTGATAACAAAAAAAGTTAGTTTCTTTTTTCGAAATAAAAAAAAGTTAGTTTCTAAAAGTTATTTTAATTTTACTTCGTTCGTTTTAATTATCATTTTAGTGTTTTTTTACATATATCAGTGCACTCAGTATTTTTTTTTCCTTTGATATAATTATTTATCTTACTCCTACAATACTACACAATCCTCTAGAATTCATATCAATGTATTAATTATCAGTCTATAACAATTTACTCTGCATTTGTAAACTTTAAAATTTTATTTTTTAATTGATCGGACTTTTAGCATGTATCAATCTATATTTTAATTCTAACATGTCCAACTTACCCTCTCAAATTTCAATTGTGAGTGAACAATTATTAATAAAAATTTTGAGTCCCAGTTTTATTTGTCCATATTTACTATTTTTAGTAAGCCTACTCAGAGGAACCTACGTTTCAACCTCTCCTTTCAGTTTTCGAATTCAGGACACTACCCCAACCCTCCCACTCCATGTGTTCCTTCCTTTCTTTGTGTTACTTTACGATTCCCCGTAATATAAAGGCTTTATAATAAAGCGCATGCTTGTGTCACGTTGACACGTTTTGCTTCTCTCATAATCGTTTACGATTTTTTTTTTTTTTGTTTGCAGCTTCAGAATAATCTATGAATACTATTATCCTATTATAATTGAAAATTGTTCACTCGCAATTGCAATTTGAGCGAACAAAAACATAAGGCTTAAATATTTGACTCGTCCTTGCAAATATGCCTCGTTTGAGTTTTGGTCCTTGTAAAAAGAAAATTCAGAAATCCATCCTCGCAAAATTTTTTGTCTTTTAAAAAAGTCCCTGGGCCCATTGATGTTGCAAGGTGGCACTCAGATGCTGACTGTACATAATTGCACACGTGGCATCTGACTTGGCATTAAAATTGATTTAAAAATGTAAAAACAATTTAAAATATTTGGAAATTAATTTTCGAAATATAAAAAAAGAAAAAAACCAAAATTAATAAAAAAAAAATCAGTTTATTTTTTTAAATATGGATTTTAATTTTCCAAATTAAAAATAAAAAAAGTAGAAAATATTTTTTTAAAAATTATAAAAACAAATTATAAATTAAAATAAAAGTTTTTTTTTATTTTTTTTGGAAATTAATTTTTGTAAATTAAAAAAAAACAAAAAGTTACATTTTTTGAAAAATTTTAAAAAATTAGAAAATTTATCTTCAGATTTTTGTTTAAAAATTAAAAATAATTTATAAATTTTTAAAAAATAAAAAATACATATTCAAAAATCTGGAAAAAAAATTCAGAATAAAAAAACCAAAAATAAATTATATTTTTCAAAAATTACGAAAAAAAAATTCATTTGTTTTTTTAAATTAGCAGTATTTTTTTTAAAAATAATTTGGAAATTATTTTTCGTAATTTACAAAAAAAATTCAAAATTAACATTTAAAATTGTTGGAAAAAAATTATTTCAAAAACTATTTTTTTATTTTTTAAATTTTTATATAATTAAAATAACGTTTTTTAAAAAAAAAGAAAATATTTTTTTAAAAAATTAATTAATTCTTTTTAATTTTGAAAGAAAATCAGAAAATAAATTGCCTAATTTTTTAAAAAATTTCAAAAAATGTTATGTAACTTTTTGTTTTTTTTTATTTACGAAAAAAATAAAAGAATCTTTTATTTTAATTTCAAATTTGTTTTTATAATTTTCAAAAAATATTTTCTAATTTTTTTTCTTTTTAATTTGGAAAATTAAAAACCATATTTTTTAATTTAAAAATAATATTTTTTTTATTAATTTTGATTTTATTATATTTTTATTTCGAAAATTCATTTCCAGAAATTTTAAATTGTTTTTACATTTTTAAATTAATTTAAATGCCACGTCATATGCCATGTGGACAATTATGCACAGTCAGCATGTGCCACATCAGCATCTGAGTGCCACCTTGCAACTTCAATGGGCCCAGGGACTTTTTTAAAAGACAGAAAATTTTGCGAGGATGGATTTCTGAATTTTTTTTTTACAAGGACCAAAACTCAAACGAGGCATATTTGCAGGGACGAATGTAATATTTAAGCCAAAACATAATTTGAAGGGTGAATGAAAGTGGAAAAGTTATTGAGAGCATCTATAGTAGAGACATTTATTTTTTAATACTTAAAGAGTCTCACACGTATATATCACTCGTTTATAATTTTTTAATAGTATTACCTAATAAGCACTCAATTCCTCCAACCCAGATCTCACACAAAATTCTTAAATGAGACCCACTAATCAACTATCAATAACTTTATATCACTACATTTCAATTTTTTAATATTAAAAGTGTGTGGGTCCCGTTTAAAGTTGGGGTCTTATAAGATCTTGAAAAAAATTCTCCACAACGAGAGTATCTAATAGACATCAGGTCCTAAATGTTTAAGACCCTCCAATTGGAGATGGTCTAAGGTGTTAAAAGGAGGAGAGATGTTTGTCACTTTGAATTCTTCAAAAAAAAAAATTCGGCACTTTGAATAAAAAAAAAGGGATGTTAGTGTTTACTTTAAAATTAGAGAAAGTGTTATTGTTAAGTGTTGATATTCGTACAATTATTTTTGACAACTATTGCGATAACTTTTTTCTTTCTCTTTTTTATTGTTAATTAAGAAAATAGAGAGAATAAAAACATAATGTGAGTATAAAAAAATTGTAATTTTTTTTTTATAAAATGGTTGTACATATATCATTTCTATATTGTTAATTAAGAAAAACTCGATGAAGGGATGAAGCCTACATTACCCCTTGTTGAATTAGGAACAATTTACCCCTAATAACAAATATGATTTGATTTTCGAACGAAAAAGATGAGGATCAAGTGTTAAATGAGGAAGATGGAGAAATTCGATGTTTTTTAAATAACAATTGTAAATGATTGTACGAATTTTTTTATTAATGAGACATGCATTGCCCATTGATTAATTGAAGTTAATTTACTCATGATGACAACTATGATTAAATTCTGAAAAGAAAGATACGAAGTTTACCTGAATGAAAGATATGAAGAAGTTTAATGTTATTGAAATGAAAATGATAACTCGTTATAATAATAAACATGAAGAAAATAAGTTTTTCCTTTAATAGTAAATTACCCTCAATTAATGAAGGGATAACATAAAAAAAACTCATGGACGTAGATGTAGTTACCTTTTTTTTAACTATGTGGTCTAGTCCTATTTCATAAAAAAAATAAAATAAAATTAAGTATAGTCCTTTTTCATCATGTTTTGAGAGTTTAGTCTTTTTGTTAAACTCGATCTCTCTCTATTGAAAAACTCTTATTGTTATGTCAACCTATCTTATCTTATAAATTGATCCTTTTATTCCCTTTGTTATTTTTTAGTTGTTGTTTTTTGGTTTTTTTACGTATACCAAAATATTTTATATTATAGGAACACAATTTTTCAACGAATGCGACAACTAAAATGTAACGGTGAGAGTATCTCAAATTATTGTCTTAAAAAATATATAATTAACGATTATTTTAAACAGAAGAATTTTTTGGGTACAAATTAACTTAAAGATTTTTTAAGAGGGGCATTTCTCCACGTTTTCACTCAATTAATCAAATTACTTTATATAGTTTCTACCAAACCTTTTGGTAACAAAGGTCCTCTTTTTTCAACCGTAGTGATTTTTTTTTTTTTAACCGTAGTGATATGAGATAAACATAAATATATGTGTTCAACGTGGATTCTTCCAACATTAACAAACAAGATATCCACACCATAGCCATGAAGTCCATCCTTGTTGTATTCCTACTCTTTTCTCTTCTCCTTGTAAGTTTTCTAAATCTTCTATGAAATATAATTTAATTTTAACCTTCATCAAATTCAAGTAATATTAGGAGTTTCCAAACTCAACTCCATTTCAATTTTCTCTCAGCTTAATTAAGTGCCAATCTGAATTACCTCTTTGAAATGTTTTTGTGAATAGGTAACTAACTTGAGCTGTGCTACAAAAGAAACCATGGTAGAATATTGGAAGAACATGATGAAGGGTGAAGCTATGCCAGAAGCAATTAAGGGACTTATTCAGGATCCACAAGAAATATATGCAGGGAAGGATCGTTTTGTTAGGGACTTTGATGTAAAGCCTAATGTCATATTAGATCACACCCATGTTATGTCCAGGAAGCAGACCTGAAGGATGCTATAATATCAATATGGTTGAAGTTGAACAAACTAGCTCCTACACATATATACGTATATACGGTATATCTATATACAAATATGACCCGTAGAGATCATGAATGTATAGTAATAATATAAGTATATAGATTGTAGTATATATATTGTATTGAGATAGTGTGAGTTCCATAATTATTAATAATACTATGGCTAATTTTCCTTTAGAATGAGTCTATGATAGTGAAAGGTTAGTAATAATACTATGTCTAAAATTGTCATTCCATAATTATTAAGAATTGTTTCTTATACTAGCCACAAACCTGTGCTTGGCACGGGGGTTAGCTGCTTTTTCGAAAGAATACTATATCGGACAGATAGACTGCAAGATAAAAAACATTTATAGACTCTAATAGATGAAAACTCCTTTTCACGAGAAATAAAGAGAATGCGGGAAATTGTCAACCATGGTAACATAAAATTGTCCAAGTCATTTACCCCTAAATTGGAACCGAAACAAGAAAAAATATTATATCAGAAGTATAGATTGCGAAATGACATATAATTATTAACCTTGACATAATATTTAGAAGAGTCCTGCATCACGGGTTAGAAAACGAAATCTTCAAAATGGCTTATCGCAAGTATCAGACAAAAATAGTTTTTTAGTAGACTGAGATATAAAGTAAGTATTGCCCCTTAACGACATAATAACCGCAATCGAAGGGAAACTTCGGAATAAAACATTGTTTAAGTCATTTAGCATAATATGACTGGAATACAAACCCGTGCTTCGCACGGGGTTCAGTAACGTATTTGACAAAATATTATATTGGAAGGATAGATTATAAACCACAATACAATATTTAGAGTACTCTTGCATTACGGATTACAAAATTAAATCTTCAAAATGGCTTGATCACGGGTAACAAATGAAAACATATTTAGTCAACGGTAGAAACATTTTTCTAGTAATAATTGATATCTATCTATAAACCAATCAAAACCCTTTTACCAAAGCTACATGATTTATATCATTTTGACTTTCAGCTTTAACGTATATAAATCATTTCACAAGGCAGATATTAACTGCAATTTAGTATCCAGTTTTCTCAGGTGAACAAATTTCAGTATCAGACACATAGCTGAAAGCCTCTCTACCTGATTTATATCATTTTGTGTTTTAGCTTAAACATATATAAATCTTTTCACATGATCTACAACAAAGGCTAGAGATGTCGATGGATACCCATGGGTACGGATAATATGATACCCATCCCCGCCCCGTTGGATAAATATGATACCCGTGCCCACCCCGTATCCTCGTGGATACCCACTATACGGGAACCCGTGGGTATTGAGGTATCCATTGGTATTCATGGGTACCTATGGAGTTTTGAATTTATTTATTTTTTGTACAAATAATAACCTTTTTTAATTACCAAAATTTCATAAATCATACATAATCTATAGAAAATTCATGATTCTTATATAATCTATATGTTTTATGATGTGAATGAAGTGGAAACGGTGAACTTAATAAAATGAATTAAAAAAATTTAAAATAAAAATAGGTTATTATTGAGGATTTTTTGGTGGGTGGTAAAATTTTCTTCAATAAGGTAACAACTTTAAGTAATAAGATATGATATATAAAAATATTTTAGTAATTTACTTAATTTATTATCCCGTGGGTATGAATACAATCAAATCCGTGTCTGTGTTAATTTAATAATAAGTAGTCAAATACTATGTTTATTATACCCGTGGATATCCGTTTAGTTATCTGCTCCATGCCCGTGACGGATTTTACCCGTAAAAAGTTTCTTAAAAATTCAAAGATTCCGGAACTATTGACAAAAGATTTAGTTCATTACATGTTATCTGGTTGGAAGCCTCAGGATAAAAGGAGGTAGAAAAAATAAATCAACATTCACAAATATTTGTCATTTCTTGATCTTGTATATGAGGTGAATAATTAATTATAGTTAATTTAAAATTTATGTATGTGTGATTGCAGAATAGGCATAAAACATGAGAAGTTTGGTTTTGATTTTGATGCTTCACGTCCAACCAAATACAGACAAATATGAACTTTACTTAATGGCATTGCTGAAAGGTTTCATTGGGATAAAATTATGGAACGTGACAACATCATAGAACTCAAAACTGTAAGACCCTTACCTATAATAATTTGATATCCATTTCTTATGAAAATCTATGTCTTAGTTTAATTTCAACAATACTATTTGTTGAAAGGAATTTGATCATAAGATAAAAGTAAACTTTGACATAGTGCCTTTCCGATTTTGCATAATCCGGATCAATGTATTGGATTTTAGCTCAGAGGAGAATATTGTTTCAAGAATCATATGCAAAGAAGGTTTTGAAAAGAAGAGGTGATGTCATTTGATCTTAAGTTTTGTTTTTTGTGGTTTTTTCATCAAAGGATAGAAGCCAACATAAGATTATAGGATAGAAGCAATAGAGGAGAACTTGGAGGTTTATTTTCTTCATTTTTTGAAGAAGATAACATATCCTTACTGTGATTGTATCTTGTCTAAGACTGTCTTCATCAGATGCACCTGTAATGCATACCTAACCTCTTTCTTTTGATACTCATTTTTACTTAGTTAGGAGCTGAGGATGAAGAGGTGAAGAAATATTTATATTTGGTTTTAAATAGTGTCCTTGAATATGCATTCTGACAAGGACCGTGAAAGTGTACATGCAAATTAATTGTGAAGCAAGAATTCTGTCTTTAATATTGTAGTCATTTGACTTGATCAAAATGATGCAGACACTAAAATATCCCAATTAGCCCTCTTAAAGCTTCCTCCACATTCACTCAATTCTTCTGACATGAAAAATGATGTATAGATACATTTGAAAGGAATTTTTGACTTGAAGTGGTGAATATACATTAAGGAATGTGCAGCTTCCAAACTGATTCGAATCGTTATCGCCACAGGCGGAGAAAGATTGCTGTTGTAATGAAGAGAAGAGAAAATCATATATAAAATAAATTGTAAGCATCACAATAGTAATAGTTTTCATATAGAAGTGTTACCAAGAGGATTGGCAATGTGAAAGATTAGTATCAAACAGCTAAAACGAATCACAAAAACTGTTCCATTTATCCATCTGCCACCAATGATCCTCATCATGCATTATTTTCTTTTCTAGAAATCGATTCTTAATTTGAAACAAAACTAAAAAGGGTCTAGAATAAGCTAAGAAACTTGTATCCTTAACTCCACAAAAGGAGAATTCTCACAAAAGTTAATAACTGCAACATCTAGAAAATCACTCAATTTTAATACGAAGACAATGTCACTTGAATGAAAAATGTTTAATAAAGCACCACTACCATTCCTGTGCAACTTCTTTATATGACAAATGCATTTCTTTATTATTCAAGACATCACTTAAAAGCATTTGACAGAAAGAATCTTGACATACCGTAGGAGTGTCAAGTGACTTTGAGGATTTAGCACCAACATTAATCTTCTGAAGATTGAATGACTGAGTTGGATAATGGTACACAACATCCTATAATAATGGAGTGAAAAACCAAACATAAGCCAAGCAAAATTAAATAAATGAATAAGTTGTAAATAAGAGGCAAAGCAAGCGCAACAAACCTCATTTGCGTGTTGCGCCTCTGGCTGCATTCCACCAGGATGAAGGTAAGCCTTAATTTTCTCAATCACAGCAGGATCACGCGAGAAACCTAGAACTCATGATTGATGATAGTGCGACTGATACTTTACACGCAGCGCAAACTAAAGTCCAAGCAATTTGTCCAAATGTTTTGGATATATCTTGGGATCATCTTCACCAACTTTCACAAACAAAAACAATAACAGAACCTATGATTCCTATATGCTTCATGAGCTTAATTCAAAGTATTGGCCAACATGTTAGATTATATAGGCATTTAAAATAGGATAAAAAAAAACTCCAAAATAGGAACAAATTACATTGATCACAAGTTCACAGCCTTATTGACTTACTAAAATTCGCAGTATCGCTTTCACTATTTAACTCTGAATAACTAAACATGTTGGCTGTTAGCAATTAGAGAGAAACTGAAACCATATGATCGAAAACCACACACACATCTATCACAACTAAAAAAGGGCACACTCCCTAATGTCGATATTTTCTAGCTTTTGCTTTAGGTTTTTTTTTTTTGGTAAAATATATTTTGGCCACGTAAAATGTGTAAATTTTCATTTTGTTTTATGTAACATCATTTTTGTTTCCATCCCTTAGGACTTTAAAGTATTATTTTTGGTTGTTGACAGGCTAAAATCAATATTATCATGATTTAGAGGGATTGATGTCAAAGAAAAAAATTATCATAATTTAGAGGGATCAATGGCAAAGAAAAAAATTATATCAACAAAAACTAAAATCAGTTAATTTTATAATATTCATAAACCATTTTAACCCTTTTCACGGAATCAATTATATTTTATTTCAAAAGCAAATATCGCACTTACCAATCAGAGTTTCTGCAGAAATACTCCTATGGGGCTAATTAACTCTACTTATTTTCAACAACAAAAGAACCTTACTTATGACTTATGAGCCGCCACATTTATACGTCCTTGAATAAACTCAGTTTGTTTAGAATTTGACATCAATGATAGCAACTCTATTATTTTGACAAATACTTTGACAACAACTCTACATTATCTTGACAAAAACCCTTTATTTTTGCAAGGATAGTAGTATGTTATAAAAACGGTCAAAATGTCATGACGAATTTACTAAGAATAAAGAATAAATTCAAGTTGTAGCTCAATGGAAAAAAAATGTAGAAATTGTTTGGTCAGTGACGTGATCATAATTTAAACTCTTCTCTATTTACGTGCATGAGTTTTCAATTATTATTGTTATTTGTGGATCTAGATTTTACATATATTAGAAAAATTAATTAAAATAGAGAGAAAAAATGTTTCATTATACATTATACAACTAAAACGATGTCCTTCTTTAAAAAAACAAAAACTCAACCGATATCATTATCTTTGTAAAAGAAAACGATATCATTACCTCATTAAAATTCAATAATCCACAACATAGATCAGAGATTCACCCAAGAACTCCATTAGATTTTTTTCTAAAGTAAACTTCAAACGTGTACTGAGCTCATGGCTTTTCTGATTAATTTAGACTTTTAGTGGCTTGTCTTTTCTTTGATCTTTTTGCGCCATATATACATGGTTTGCGACCTGTCTTGAGTTGCCAAAGTCAACCTTTTCTTTTTTTATAAGAAAAGTCAACTTTATTTCATTGACAAGAAATATTTAAAAGAATGATATTTGAATTAGAAGGCCAAGTTGCTCTCTTATAATTAAATAACAACCAATGTTTCCAGTGTATGGAATTTATATATTTCTATAGGTTTAAATATTATATTTATTTTCAGTTTAGTTGCACTTTTAATCCCATATTTTATCACACTCATAAAAAATAGTTTTTTCATCTTAAAATCATAATTTTTGATACCTCAATTATCATATTTGTTGTAGTTTTGGTCAAGCTAGACCTTGTAACTTGGACAAAAAGTGGTAATTTATATATGCTAAACAGCTCATAAGTTAGAAAAGCAACATCGTGTTATATCATATTGATGCTTTACTTTGGTATTGGTCTTTTACTTGATATTCTAATATTCCCATACTAAATGCCACAGATGAACATATATGAGGATCTCTGAAGCACGGGTACTCCAATTTGCAAAACGTACCCGTATCGGGTACTACGTGGGTACCGGTACTTGTACGGTACGCACCCATGACGCACTAATATTTTTTTTTGTTTTCAAACCTTGGTATGGTTATGGTACGGCGATGGTACTCTCAGTTTACACATAACCGTTTTTTTTGAAAAAATGAGGCTTTTCATGAGAATTTATAGTAATTATATTTTTTTTTTGTTTTTTTATGAGAATTAATAGCAATTATATTTTTTTTATAAACTCAAACCGTTCAAGAGCCACAACAACATTTACTAGACTCTGAAACTATTGCTACTTACTTAATGTCCACTTTTTCTTGTCTGCCAATAGTTGCAGAAGTATAAAAGTTGTCTAGCACTTAAGCCTTTTCTTGTATCTTCTTGTCTTCCTTTTTCGTATTCTATAAAAGTCAATCCTTCCTTTTTCGTATTCTATACCAGTCTTTTTACTTTAGATGAGGAATGAAATAGTGATATTGACACTATTGGAGTGTAATTTTTCCTATTCATGCATATATATATTAAGTTTTATCCCGTACTTTAGTTTTTCAATTTGAATGTTTTAGCGTCGTAATTTTTTTTGGTTGAATATTTGTCGTAATTTGAGCAATATAATTTCCTCGTTCTATGTTATTTTAAATAAAAAAAAATTATCCTAACGTACCCATACCTTTGTTTTTTGAAAAATGCCGTATCCGGTACCCGCACCCGCACCCGTGCAACACAGATGAGGATCAAAAAATAGGTGAACCACGTACGATTACCACTTCAATTGGTTTTGAACAGCTTTGAAGTTCCGTTTGAGATCTTTGTTCAAGCACAGCCGGATTTAGTGGGTTGTCAAAGATGAAAAGTTTTGAGTGGACTGGTTGGTTGGTACGTGGGACTTTTAGCCCATGACAGCTGCACCACATTCAACAGCTTTGTCAACGTTCTCGGTTTTCCACTTTCATATGAATATATGATATGAGGCTCACAAATAGTCAAATGTAACACATGATGATGATAATGATATGATATGATACTGCTAACTAAGGGTAAACATGATAAGAACTAGAGAACTCACGTCGGGGATATGATATATACAAATCAAGAAAGTGGTACTGGTATCCGATGCCACTACTTTTATATTGTCAAAACTTTACTATAGCGACTTTTGAACTATTTTAGAGATGATTTTTTGTTCTGCTAAATAAAGATTAGATGAGTTGGTCTTTTAGTACAACTCATGCATAAAAGGTTTAGGGAACATTTGTTATATTAGAGGGCAAAGTTGGATTTTCAATATATATAATCTTTTTTGTATTTAAAGTGGGTGAATTTTGCCGTCGCTAAATGAGATCGAAATTTTAGAGGGTATCAACAACGCATTCACATTTTGGTGTAGTGGCAAAATCACTATATTTTATCTCGTGTCTTGGTTGAATCCTTCTCATTATTTTTTCAATAATAATAATACACTAACTTGAAACCAAAAATGACAGGCCAAGAGATGTTTGCTCGGACAATGTTCAATTCCTATCTAAAACATTTGTAATATGATCATTAGAAACCAAAAATGGCAACTAATGAAATTGATCACTAAATCTTGCCAAATGTTTATTAGATATAATTATTAAAAATTCATAAGTAAATGTTGTATTCCCATGATACCTACTTAAGTATATATCTAAATGTTGAAAGTTTAGCCATTATTATAAATGATCTAAAAGAATAAAGTTTGACGTCTGAAGTATTTTATTTTTATTTTGACGAAAACATATTTACCTTTTTTTATATAATAGACATATTAACGATGCATACCTATTAAATCCAAAAAAAAAAAAGGAAATAGAGTCTAATGTGTACGGTTATAAAAAATTTAAGAAGAGTATAATACATAATTAAAATTTGTTATATAAGTCATACACAAAATAATTGTTTGTGATTGATTAATTATTTAAAAGACGATCTTTAATGATAAAAACAAGATAACAGATAAATACACATTTTATGAGTACTGTGTATTTTGTTTTCTTATCTTTAGTTTTTTTGGTATATATTCCCACGATCTCATCAGGGATAAAATTAAGTTTAACCAAATGACAGAGGAGGGCGACGTATGCGTTTTTTCCCCTTGGTTTGAATTTTTTGCATGCATATCTGTGGGTGGGGTGTATATATGCTTTTGACCAAAGAAAATATAATATTTAACATTTTTAAATATAATATTATATTTAATAAAGCAAGAGTAACCGTAGAAAATGCTTTGAACACGTCATGCCTTACAAAAACAATTTAGACCGGAGAAAATCATTTATTAAGGAATTAAAAACTTTTCATTTGGTTTATAAATTCTAACTCAACTGCCAAAATGTAGAAATTGTTAGGTTAAATGCTTTGATCGAGGTTTGAACCCCGATACATTCATTTATGTGTAAATTTATAAACTTGTATGTAAATTTATAATGGCTTTGTCATTTCGTCTATTTAAAAAAAAAAAAAAAAACTTTTCATTTGAGATTATAAGACCAAAAAATTTGATCTAGTTACTCATCAACATGTCATATCTTATGAAACTTTTCTTTTTGACAAATTACTTATGTATGAAACTTTTTTTCAATTAAGTTTTAAACTGAGTATAACTCATTATAAATCAAAATTTATTATGAGTGATGCCACTTCTTATGGTAATATATTTTCGTGTCTTTATTTATTCTAAATGTGAGTCTTATGTTATTTCTTCCGAAAGAAATATAAGCACAAGTGGTAGTTGAAGGGTCAATTTATGTGGTTAAAAATTTAATCCAAGACACACCAACTACTTCATCTATTTTTGTTTATATTTCATTTTTGATAAGGTATTACCATTTGTCAAAAATTGTTTGTTAGATTATTAAACAAGAAAATAGAGTAATTTCAACTTTCAAGATATTTTTTTCAAATACACCAACTAATGTTTATATTAAAATTCCACACATTGTTATCTGTACTATTTGGTGGTATCAAATGTACTTCATTCACGAGCAATCTAAAACCTGACTGCACTACTACTATAATGTGGTCAATGACCAAGTTTCCCATGTGAACAATAACCCCCTAGACCTACATCCAATTAATCAACTCTCACATTAATATCATTCATTCTATATTATAAGCTGTCTAGTTTTCCTACACACTCCACCTTATATTCCTTTTTCCCCTGGCGGAACCTACAAACAAAACACAAAAAAATAAGGTCCTAAGTTTCAAAAGAAACAGAGAAATGAGACTTCTAATCTCTTCTTGGAGCTTCATCCCATATACTCTACTAGTCTTTTTGGTAAGATTTTCATATACGCTATTTACTAAATCCAAATCATACCTTTCATGTCACTATTGATATGTATACTTTTTATTTATAAAGAGAAAAATTATGTACAAGATTTTTCTGCTTGATTTTTCTCTTGTATCATTGGTTTTGCAGATTGTACATGAGAGTTGTGCTAGAAAGATAACTATAATTAAAGATGTAGCCTATGATTTGCAACAGCTTACAACAGAGGGTCTAGTAAATAATATCATGGAAGTTGAAAATTCTGATCATGTAGAAATGAATAAAAAAGATGAACACAAAAAGATCATTGAAAAGGATGTGCATGATGATTCTCATAAGAATCATCACAATCAAATAGACCCTGAATTGAAAGTGTTTTTCGTTCCAAAGGATTTAAAAGTTGGAAAAATAATGCCAATTTATTTTTCCAAGAAAGATTCATCAACAGCTCCAAAATTTCTACCAAAAGAAGAAGCTAACAAAATTCCTTTCACACCAAAAAAACTACCTTTCCTTCTAGATTTCTTCTCCATCTCAAAAAACTCTCCACAAGCCAAAGCCATGAAATACACACTTGAACAGTGTAATTTTGAACCTATGGAAGGAGAGACAAAATTTTGTGCTACATCCTTAGAGTCTTTGTTTGACTTTGCAAATTACATGTTTGGACCCAACTCAAAATTCAAAGTTTTGACCACAACCCATGTCACAAAATTTTCTGTCCCTTTACAGAACTACACAATTTCAAAAGTGAATGAGATTTCAGTTCCAAATGCAATAGGGTGTCACCCTATGCCTTACCCTTTTGCAGTTTTCTATTGTCATAGCCAAAAGGGTGATACTAGTTTGTATGAAATTGTTGTAGAAGGTGAAAATGGAGGAATTGTTCAAGCTGCAGCAATTTGTCACATGGATACTTCTAAATGGGATGCAGATCATGTTGCATTTCGTGTGCTTAATGTAAAACCTGGAAACTCTCCAGTATGTCATTTCTTCCCTCCTGATAATCTAGTTTGGGTGCCTTTGCCAGCAACACCATAACAAGTTGTGGTCTTTTTTATGTATTATATATTTGGAAAAACTATGTCAACTATAGTATTAGTTCTAGATGCAAAACAATGTAATAAAGATGTTATTTTGGTGTGATTTAGAGACTTGGTAATAATTTTTATTCATCTTGTTTGTGCATATGCTTATTTATTTAGTTATAGGGGAAGCTGACTTTTAAAATTAAATTTAGGATTAATTGCATGTTTGATCCTTTATGTTTATTTTAGTTTTCAAGTTGGTCCCTTATGTTTTAAAAGTTTCAAGTTGGTCCCTTACGTTTTAAAAGTTTCAAGTTAGTCCAAAATGTACCCACATTGGAATAAGTTAGTCCATTCCACGACATGATATTAAGTTTGATAAGACAAAAAAAATTAAAAAAATGTTTTAAAACTGATTTTCTAAATAAGTTAAGTTCCATCACCCATATTGTCAATCTGAATCTTTAAACTATAGGTGATTGAAGGGACTAACTTATTTCAACGTGAGCAACGTTTTGGACCAACTTAAAACTTTTAAAACGTATAGGACCAACTTGAAACTTTTAAAACATAAGGGACCAACTTAAAAACTAAAATAAACATAAGGAAATATCAAACATGCAATTAAGCCTTAAATTTATCATACTTACAGAGTCCTAAACATAAGAATAATTGGCAAGTCTCAAAAAGCTAGAAAGCTTCAAGCCTGATTTAAGTTTACAAATAGTGACCAAAACAAAATGAAAGAAAAAAGAACTTTCGAAATAGAAATCAATCGGTCCATCTTTTAGAAATGTAGCTACCAAAATTGAATGAAACAAAATATCTTTGAATGTGACAGATTAATACAATATTTGACATGTATATACGTCACATAATTAAGAAAGTAAAGCCTTCCTTGTTTCATAAATGTAAAATTACATATTGCTTCCAAGATGAATCAATCTCAATAAATTCAGACAATAGCTTTTGTAAGCATTTGTAAAAATTAACAAAAAGAACAAAACACAACTAATACTTCTATCAGGAAGAAATCTAATACACCTAAACTATTCTTCCAGCCTCTCAACATGCATAAAACAATTCAAATATAAACATAAAAAATACCTTCCACAAAACAATATTGGAGAGCGATATAACAAAATACATTCAGGATTTACAAGGAGGTGTAGGATGCAATGATGACAGTGGGAGCCTCTCCTTTCTAAGTTCGTTGACAATAGCCGCAAGTGATTTATTGTCCTTAACTTAGTCTTTTGCTTATTATTTGTACACAGATGTTTGTAAAAGAAAAATTACGCAAAATTGCAACGGATTATTAATCAAGTCGTTCACTCATTCACATAATGTGCTTAGGTAGTTTTTCATGCTTTCCTTGATACAATAAGGTGCAATTTGAATATTTTTTTTCTTTTCACTGTCCTCACAAGTCACTGAAATTGCAAGGGATATCATATCCCCAAACAAACCGTTTTATTCATCATTTTCTTTTTCTTTTAGACTGATTTTCATACCTAAAAATGGATATAAATATGAGCTCTTCCCATTATTTAAGTAGTTGGAGTCCCAACCTAGCTTTATGGTTCAACTTGGCATGGGAGGGCTTTATGATGAAACTTAAACAAAGTGAAGTGGATTCTTTGGTCGTTGACTCGTAGGTATAAACTGTAAAGAAAGAAAAATATGAGAACGCATGCATGGAGAATTAAAAATGTGAGTACCTATAAAAAAAAAGTGAGTGAATCATTGTAGTCATGTAGTGTTTGGAAGTTTAAAAAAACGGGATCAAGTTACTCGTCATTTTTCAAAGAAATAGAGAGCTCCTTTTATAGCATGGAAAGACACATTAAAGATATGATAACTAAACATGAGACCCACTTTAGTTAGGAAGATTTTTGATACATTTTGACCTATGTGAAATTGGGACAGAATTTTGATCATGTGGTACATGACTACAATAACTAGGTGGATATAATATACAATATCCATCCAGCTTCTTTTGATTTTAACTAACCAGTTTTTTTAAAATAAAAAAAAATAGAAAACTAAAAAAATTTACTTGCCTAATAAAATATAGGGTTAATGATGTGTTTCGTCCTTGCAAATAGGGGTCGTTTAAAAATTCGTCCCTGTATTCGTTAATCCTTGCTTTTTAGGCTTGCAAACTTTAATCAGTTAAAATTTCGTCATTATCTCCACTTAATCACTGCCATGTCACTAAACCACACATGAAATTCCAATTTTACCCCTAGGTTTCCAATTCTTTCTTCCCCTTCTTAAGGGCAAAATTGGAATTTCATGTGTGGCAGTGATTGCCACGTCATCAAATTAGTGACGTGGCAGTCATTAACTGAGTCAAGGGACGAAATTTTAACTGATTAAACTTTGCAAGGCTAAAAAGCAAGGATTAACGAATATAGAGACGCATTTTTAAACGACCCCTATTTGCAAGAACGAAACACATCATTAACCCTAAAATATATATACCTAAATGACAATGTATATTTCACTCACGTGTCACGTAAACATTTCAGTTGTCACACTATCAAGCTTATGTCCAAATTTCACATGCAGGCAGACTTTTCCCTTTTTCCAAAAAAGTACACCAAAATTGTAGCTTTCTAAAAAAGGAACGAAAGTTGTGGATGACACAAACTATGGGAGACCAAAATTATAATACTCAGGCCAAAAACCTAGTAGTAGTATGAAGTTATAAGGTTATATATAGCAGAAGAAACACAGAAAAATAAACGCAGAGAGCTCTATGCAACTCACGGACACTTGTAAGAATTAGAAAAATCAAAACACAAATGGCACACATAGAGATTGGAAGAGGGATTCATGTATAAAAAGCTTTTCAAGAAGCTACTCAATATGCCTTTTTCAAAAGACAAAAACTCTCAATGCAGCTAATTCTTTCAATAATTGCAAAATCTGAAGTTTTTGTGCTCTCAAGCAAGTGGAGCAGCATCGACGCGCAGTTGAAGTTGAGCATCCAGGATCATGCGCGAATGAAGTTGAGCATTCAAGTTGACCATGATCCACTGAAGTTGAGCATCCAGCTTGAGCATCAGGCGTGACTGAAGTTGAGCATCCAGGTTGAGCATTGCGCGCGGTTGAAGTTGAGCATTCAGGTTGAGCATGTAAAACATGGGAAATTAGTTGATCATCATCCATGGTTGTATTACATATAAAACTTGGGAAACAGGTCGTTACCTCCCTGCAGACCTCTCCCAGTACGATGTGGTTCGAGGACGAACCAAGCGGAAGCTGATGTAACACCTCCGCTTGGTGGGCATGTAACGCCCGAGGCAGGTAAGGGCGGGGAGTGGTCCGGCTCCTAGCATGCTTCTAGGCAAAACTGAAACACATCGGAATGAGAGGGATCCTGAGGTCGTGCAGGTATGAGACTGCATGGTTTAAGGAAGGCTTATAAGAAATGTTTGGTACACTACCTATATCAACAAGATGCATCTTCTTTTCGGTAGCTCATTCCATAAGAACTCCACAGTTAAGCGTGCTTGACTTGGAGCAATTTTGGGATGAGTGACTTATCGGGAAGTTTCCCAGTAAACGTGCGAGTGAGGACAAAACACGCTAAAAAGACTCGTGTTGCTTTGTGAGGTCAGTCGACAATCCTAAAAGCAGTCTGGAGTGTTACAAATTAATGACAATAATAACCAAGTAAATTATACTATAGTTTCAACATCAACATGTATATAAAAAAAGTATATTCATAAAAACAATCTTGCACATACCGTAGGCTGAGTATAGTCATAAATTTAATCATATTTGGATTTTGACTAACAAAGCTTCGCCACTCATCAATCTCTATTTGACCATCTTTGTTCTGGTCCATATCCAAGAATGTCTGGCCAGAAAAATATATACAATAATCAAATTCTAGCACACTAGTTTTAAGATATTATATACGTTGTTCCAACACCAGATACACAGAATACGGATGTTGCGTTTAATGTTCCGACATTATGCAAATAAACAAAAAAATTATTTACAAAAATAAATGACAAGAAAGTAAAAGGCACGGTGAGTTTGTTGACTCAGTTCGGTGACAAACACACCTACTCTGGGGGCTACTAAGCCAGGAAGGAAATCCACCAGTGTAGTCCTTATTCTAAAGTTCTCAGCAAACCACGTTTACAACTTAAGACTTAGGACCTACCCGTCTAGATTTCAACCTAGGAACTCCTAGATCTGAGATCTCATATCACTATCCTACAATCAATCACAGCCCCTGTGATTATCATATTAAAACACAAAATGATGAATTTACCTTCAAACACAAACTACAACCTTGCTTCAAAGCTTTGATGTAGCACATGAGTTACAACTCAATAAACAGTCCTTAAGATGTATCAAGGTGATACAAGAAAGGCTCACAAATAACAAAAAGTCCTAGACTTGCATAGAACACACAAAGAACACGACTCAAAACCCTAAAAACTATTCTTTTAGAATGACAAATTGAATACCAAATTAGGTCTTGAAGTCTTCCTTATATACTGAAGTAATATGGGCTCATTAACCTTGTTGGGCTTCAGAACAATATAGATCGTTCAGCTGATCTATGTAATAAGAATCAGTAACAAATATGGAAAGTTCTAAAAAGTAGGAACATCTTTAGGAACCACCAAACATATCCAAAGATTCCCTAAAATATTGTTACTCCTTTAGGAATAAAACACAACTGATTCTAAACAAATATGTGTTTTGCTTGGTCAGCAAGATATGAGGACGTGGATTCCTTAATATGATAAAGTGCGCGTACACACAGGCATAAAATAAGGCACACTAAACCATGCCAGGATGTTGGAACATCATATCCAACATCTCGTGGAAATGCCATAAATATGTTGGAACATATTTTTCAATATTACAATCATGGATATTTGTTTTAGCAATAATGCAGCCAATACAAATACTCAACAAATACTAAACTAATTAATTATTTATTCAATTTTAATAACTTATAAGGAAATGTTAACTTGTGCCCTTAAGGCACAAGTTTAGAAGTCAAATGTAGAAACTAAATTTTGAAACTTGTGCATTCAATATCTTGAAAGTTTAAAAACTTATTTTTTTCAATACAAAATTTATGCTTTAATTCTTTTTTTAGATCCTTAACTTGTGCCCTTAGGGCACAAGTTAACACAACCCTAATTTATATAGAAGAAAAAAAACAAGAGGTTACAATTAGTATAACTTACCCATCGGTAGTTAACTACCGAGGAAATACAAAACCGGCGGCAATTAACTGCCGAGGAAATCCTCGGTAGTTAACTGCCGAGGTTTTCTGAAGTCAAACCAGGAAACTCCCTTGTTACGTTTTTAATTCTCCTAGGTGTGATTTTCTGCCATTCCAAGCCAATTTGAAGGACAAAAACAAATAAGTTATTTGAATCTTATTGCATTGATGATAGAAATATACTCATAGCGTAACGAATAAACTCGAAAATAAAAATAGCGTAATGAATAAACGCGAAAAAAATGTAGCGTAATGAATAAACGCGAAATAAAAAATGGACAAATAAACTCAAAGTAAATTCGAATAAATAAATAATAATTAAACTCAGTGTGAATTTGAATAAAAATTGAGTATTAATAAATTTGAATGAATAATACATTACATTACATTAACTTACATTCGAGAATGCACCTTCCAACTACAAAAATAATCTTACCTATGAATGGGGCAAATTCAAAATTGCTAAAAAGCAGGACTCCAGCATCTGACCCGGAAGTTCTATTATTTCATTCCAAACGTTAAATTCTTGTTAGTCTTGGTTTTAAATGATAGTATCCAAGTGTCACCGAAATGAGGTACATTCCTTGACACTTCAATACCATCATTTAAAAGAAGCCAACAAGAAATTAACGTTTGGAATGAAACAATAGAACTCCAGGTCGGATGCTGGAGTCCTGCCGTTTAACAAGTTTGAATTGCCCCATCCATAGGAAGATTATTGTTGTAGTTGGAAGGTGCATTCCCTACCTAATGACGATCTTCGAGAATGCACCTTCCAACTACAACAATTATCTTACCTCTAAATGGGGTAAATTCAAACTAGCCAAACCAACAGGACTCCAGTATCCGTCCAATGTTCATGTTTCTATTTTGAAAAGAATAAATTTTTGTTAGGCTTAGTTTGGATGATGGTATCCAAGTGCCACCGAAACGAGGTACATTCCTTGACACTTCAATACCTTGATCCAACCCAGCCTACTAAGAATTTAATCTTTTCAAAGCGGAAAACATGAACACTGGACGAATACTGAGGACCTGTCGTTTGGCTACTTTGAATTACCCCATCTAGAGGAAGACAATTGTTGTAGTTGGAAGGTGCATTCCCTACCTAATGATGATCTTCTGGCGGAATCAGACTCTTGATAATATCTTCAGTTGATCTCAACAACGTTACCCGTATATCGATCCACTGGAACATGCTGTGCTCCCAAAACATACTCTTCACGTTTTCATCGTTCTTTAATTCAACCCAAGTGAATGATACTCTCCCCTCGTCGAGCGTTGGACGCTTATACCGAATGTTTTCCACCCTCCTTGTGTCTCTAGGTTGACTCCTTGGTTGAATTCATTCAGTTGATCCTTGGGACCTCTTAACGTTACACCAAAACACCGAACCTTCAACCTCTGAGGTTCTCCGCCGTTGAATTTTGCATGAACGTCGATCCACCCGATCATTGTTTCAAATCTACACAATAGGAAATTAAAAACAACCAATGAAAAACTCATTCAAACATTTCATCAAACACTTGAGAAGTGTAAATTTTACATAAACCATAAAAATAACCCTAAAATGTTTTAACCTAAAAAAAACATAAAACTAATGTAAAATATAACAAAATTATTTAACTTATATCTAATCTTAAAATAAATCATATACTCTTACATGTAAATATACTTAAAACTAAAATAAAAAATATATATAAAACACCAAAATAAAAAATAACCCTAAAATTCTAAATTATAATATAAACATCATGCAAACATTTTAACAATATAAATCAACTAACATCTACTCTAAAAATGAATTATAACATGTAAATCTACTCAAAAACTAAAATAAAATAAATCTACTCAAAACCTAAAAAATAAAAACATTTATAACAACTAAAATGTAAGTTAATAGCATTATAATTAATACTTACTTGTGATTTTGTTGAATTAATTTGGTTGGATTTGATTGGGTTTTTTAGAGAGATTTTTGAGAGAGATTTTGGAAAAAAAATTGTAATGGATAAGATGAGTAATGGATGAGGGAGCTTCTTCCGGATTTGTAGCAGAAAAACATCGGCAGTTAACTGCCGAGGAAATCCTCGACAGTTAACTGCAGCCGAATTTTAAAGAACCTCGGCAGTTAATTACCGAGGAGCAAAACCGTCATTTACTCGTGTTTCTCAACCTTCTTGAATGTGTTAACAACAATTTTCTTTATATATAGCCATGATAACAATATAAATTGTCAGTTATATCATTATGTACCTGTCAATGCCAATCCATTTCATTTATAGAAATAATAAATATTCAAATTTTTAGTATCATAGCGACTTATCAAATTAAATTGATGTGAGGGTTTGGTTCCACCGCAAGTTGCCATCTTTACTAGTTAGTAGGAGCTTTTGGCCACCGCAAATTTCAAATTTTCTTAAATGTTGGTGAAAAAAGGGAACATGGGAAGAGAAATGCTAGGGTCACATGTGTTAAAATGAATTAAAAAAGTGGTACACAAGGCTGCTTCCTATTAGTAGTGTTAAAAGAATGTATTAGAATGAGTGATCTAGCATTTATCACATGTGAATAGTGGGAGAGGAGATGAAAAACATATGGGAAAAGAGGCCCGGAGATAAATCAACAATAACCAATTTTTTTTTTTTACAAAGATACTTGTAAGTAAACAAGGAGAAACAAGAAAGAAGCCTCCACTTGATCCACAAAAGCCACGGGAAAGGGAATAAGCCGATTATTTGGTTTGAATGATCTCAGTCATACACGTTATACGTTTACTAGCGAAAAAAACAAGCACATAAGTTTTTTTTATTGTATTAACACGTATAAATTATGAATGATGTTTTATATAAAGTTTTGATTCTGATAAATATTAGAACTACATTTTTTTAGGGCAAGTATGGATCTTTATTTGTCAATAAAACCCAACAAATCTTGTTGATCTTTTTCAAATACTCTAATAATATAGCAAATATATATAACATAAATTCTTAAAATTTTTTAATAACACCAACAATATAATTTATAATTTTTTTTATCTAAGGGTATAATTAGAATAATAAAAAACCAGCCCAAATTACTCTCTTTTCATTATATAGTATAAATTATATTTTAAAGTCGCCTAATTAAAAGTAGGCTTTTTTTTTGTCCTTTATCTAAGAGTATAATTAGAATAATAAAAAATCAGTCCAAATTACTCTGTTTTCATTATATATAGTATAAATTATATTTCAAAGTCGCCTAATTAAAAGTAGGCTTTTTTTTTGTTAAGTAGCCTAGTGGCTAGAACTCACACAATTTAATTGTGGAGAAGTGGAGTATCTGGAGTTCGAACCCCGGCCCCTGCATATAATATGCAATATTCCTATCAAATTAGCTAAGCTCACGGGGATATTAAAAGTAGGCTTTAGTTAGTTATTTCATTTTCTCATCACTTGCGGACAGAATTTGAAACTTATACATGTAACTTTAATTTAATTTTTTTAAAGTAATAAAGCTAAGTCATTCCAATAAAAATGAATTGCAATGACTACGAAATAGTAGTAAGAATATGGGGACAAGCTTTACAAGTTGGTCTATAATAGCATGAGTTGTTAAAACATCTTCAATAAGGTTTTTTTTTTTTTTTCTCTCTATTAGTAAGTGATGCTTAATAGCTACCTTTACATAGAACGATATATTACAAAGCATATTTAATTGAAATTAAGTGAGAGAAAATGTTTATACAAGCATATTCTCTTTCCTTCAATGTGTGGATTCTACAATCACTTTTTTTTTTTAAAAAAAAAGTTACAATTATTGATAGAAAAAATATAAATTATTGTTATTCAGATAAAAGTTGCAAGTTACAAGCATATTTGCATGATATTAAGAAAGTACACGTAAAAGTTACACTCCAAAACCCAAACCAATATCACAAGCCACTTACTTGAAAACTCATTGTAACTAAAATCTACGGTTTGACATTAAAGAGATAATGTTCCTACAATTGTTTGTAAGAATTCCAAAAACTCGTATTCATCATCTTTACGTTCGTGCAAATTATAAGCAACCTCTTTGCACTCTAGCTCAAATATCCAATTGAACTCCACCACCTACCCCACAAACTTGCAACGTGGGAGGACTCCATTCAATTTGTGCTAGACGAAAATTGTCATTCTCATCCTTAAGACACCGACCAAGTTCTGTAAACCCGTGATTTCAAAGAAAGTTGAACATTGAAGGTTACTCATATTTCAAACTTCTGACAGATTGATATATGTTGTGTTGCATAGATATGCTAGACACTTCGAATTCAGTCTGCTACTCTCTCTCTCTATTAAAACAGTCTTCGCGTGATGTAATTTACTTTGACTTAATGTAACCACCGTTGCTTTTCAGATAAACTACAGCAAAATTATCCACATATATGTCAGCTTATCTACTTAAGCATGCAAACCCTACACGGTATACTAGTGTTTCTTGTGATACTGTTTTGTCCAGAAGTCTCGGTGGGTTTTGGCTATGTTGTGATTCTGTTATGGACTAAGAAGAGCCCAATGAAGACTAGAGGTTATGGTCCATAACAGATTCCATGAGTAGAGGTAGCAGAAGATGCATTGCATGCAGCATATGCTATAACTTAACAACAATAATGAAAATGATATATAATCTATTCGGGTATTGCCTCGTCTGCACAAAATATAGAAACGTTGCCTTCATGGCTTGTTGAGGATCATGTTTACTTGTGCCTCAGTCCTAATAGGACGCGGACCCCCACATTGGCCTTCTTTGGTAATCACTACTCAGGACTAACTAACATCCATAGCATATGGTTTCAGCCGTCCAGTCGGTGTTACCAAATACTTATCTAGTATTCATATTTTGTACTATCAAGAAAAAAAACATCCATTTATTTAAATTGATATAATACATCAAGAACAACATAAATTCAACTTTGTTAAAATTGAAAAAGATAAATATGTGAACAAACTAACTTTATCTAAATTCATAATTTAAAACGGCAAAATATCTACAAATACGATAATTAAAGGGACTAGAATATCAATCACTCTTGAACCATAAAATTGACATTCGAGTCATTGACTCTAATAATGGACAAAAGTTGACTAATCAACCTAAACTAGACAAACATTGTAATATACGATAAAGTCAAACAATGACGCAATAAGATGACGAACAAAGCAACGTCTCACCGAAGAAAAGGAATCGTGAAAAATTACATAAATGAAAATTAGATCTACATGGAAACAACTAATTTAGATAATATGAGAGAGGTGAATGATTTTCCGAATCCAAAAGTGACTCAAATAAGCAAGAAAGAAGAGACAAGTTAGAAAAAAGTGATGTTTATCTCTTAAAACTAGGGTCGGCTAAAAAAATTAGTATTAAGTTGTGGGAATTAATTATCTTTTATTTCCAATCTTTGAATAGCCTTCAAGATGTAATCCAAACTCAAATTTCCTTCTACTATCTCTATAAAGAAATATAAACAAAAGTGATAACAGAAAAGTCGATGTATGTGCCGTTCAAAAAACAATCAATGTATATGGTTAAAAATAGAGTCCGCATACATCAAACTTTCACTTACCTTTTTGGCTTATATTTCATTCCGATAGAGTATTTTGTTAATCCCTCCCAAACTCTCTCAATGGCCTCCCCACATGTGCAATCCCACTATAAATCCTACTTATTGTGTTGTTTTGAAAATTGAAATTCAACCTTTCATATGCCCTACAGACTTCGGTTAATTAGTTCTTGTCATCCATCAATGTACTCTTAGTATTCCTCATTATATTTACTACTTCCTCCGTCTCTTAATATAATCACCTATTGTTTTTCTCACATTTCTTAAGAAATGTTGTTGGTGTAGTTAATGTGTCAGTTTTATAGTACAATTTTAAAAAATTACCCTCATTAAAGAGATAATGTGAAAAGTCAATTTATTGTAATTTTAGAATTAGTAGTAGTATTAAATAAGGGTATATATGGAAAAAAATAATTAATGTATGTTGTAATTTGAAAAGGGAGTTATATTTAGGGAGAAAAAAAACAAAAGGGGGGTTATATTAAGGGACGGAGGGAGTATATTTGATTTCTTTAACCAATGCCCCTAACATTTTCCTTAATACAATCATCAATTTTTTAATAAGGAAAATGTAAACCAATGTCCCCGGAGCACTGGTTAAGGAAATCAAATATAGTAAAAGTATATTGGAACTTGTGTAGTTAAAGTTTAAAAAGTGAAAAGAATGATGTTTTCAATGCAAATTTTTTCTCTTTTGTTTCCTTAACCAGTGCATCGGGGACACTAGTTAACAAGACCCGTGTATTAATTACTTCTTTTGTTTGAAAATGAGTGTCATTTTAACAAAAATGACATTTTAAAATAAATGTTATTTTTAGTTTCAAATGCAATATAACATTTTCTTTTCAATTGTACCCTCCAATTAATACTATGCACTACTTTCTAAGCATTACTTTTACTTTAATGGAAAACAAACTAAGAGTTTATAAGGATAAATTAGTAAAATAACAATTATTTTTCTTTTAAATTATATATTTCTTAATGTGTGGAAAATCATTAAAGGACATTCGTTCTGAAATGGAGGACGTACAATAGTTTTTACCATTCATCAAATTAACCATCACAACATAAAGACCTTGGCACAATATCACATCCATCCTATGAAGCACATACTCATCTAAAATTTGGTGTGTCGCAGTACCTGACATGCGTCAGTGTCTAACACTCATATGATACTTGTATAACACATGTTGAAAACTCATAAAATAGTTCAAAAAAATATGTATTATCTTTATTTCGACACTTTTTTGATCGATATCGAACACATGTACAACAAATGTCGGACAACTCAGAGAAGTATTCTAAAAATGTTTGTTTTTTTCTTTTGTTTATAGACTCCTTAGACATATCTCAAATACATATACAAGGGTTAAAAATATACCATAACATTGTTAATCAATGAGGGGTAAAAGACATTAAATTTGATTAAAGTTACAACATTTTTGCTTTTATAATAGTAAATGAATAAGTAAAGAGTCAAATACTTTGAAATCTTGTCTTAGATTTTTTTTTAAAAAAAGAAAATTAATTGCTTAATTTAGATGGACAAGGGTGTGTGTCGATATATATGTGTGTCTGAGTGCGCGCCCTTGAATATTTGATTTTTTTTATGTTTATTTATGTTTATATTATCAATTGTTGCATTAAATTCTACATCTTTTTTCAACTAGTGATTTGCTTCCCTGTGGATACTATGATTGCCCTTGCTAGTGCTGGCAATGAACCGAACCAATTCGAAAATAGTTCGAAACTCGATTCGGTAATTGATTCGTTGAACTTGGTTCATGAAACAAATGAGTCAAACTTGAGTCAAATATTAAGCTCGACAAATAAATGAGTTGAACTTGAACTATGTATAGTTCGATTTGTTTGGTTCATGAGCCAACTCGATATACATATTCTACATCAATTACACTAATTTTAAAAAATATTATTTCTACCTTTTTTTAGTCAAAGTCTTTTATTATATCACTTTATTAACAATCAACAATATAAAACAAAGAAGTTCACTTGAGTAAAAAACAATGGCAAATTTTGACAGCAATCCACACCATACACTCGATAGATTTAAGCTTGCTTGTAAAAAAAAAGGGTTAATGATGTGTTTCGTCTTTGCAAATAGGGGTCGTTTAAAAATTTGTCCCTGTATTCGTTAATCCTTGTTTTTTAGCCTTGTAAAGTTTAATCAGTTAAAATTTCGTCCCTCTCCCCACTTAATCACTGCCATGTCACTAAACCACACATGAAATTCCAATTTTATCCCTGAGTTTCCAGTTCTTTCTTCCCCTTCTTAAGGGCAAAATTGGAATTTCATGTGTGACAGTGATTGCAATGTCATCAAATTAGTGACGTGGCAGTAATTAACTGAGTCAAGGGACGAAATTTTAACTGATTAAACTTTGCAAGGCTAAAAAGCAAGGATTAACGAATACAGGGACGAATTTTTAAACGACCCCTATTTGCAAGGACGAAACACATCATTAACCCAAAAAAAAAATTAAGCTTGCAATTGCATGTCCCACATCGGAAGTTTTGTGTCCCACATTGGTCTAAAAAGAGGCGTGTACAGTACATACATATGCAATGGATGGAATAACTAATTAATTGGTTTAATTAATAGTGTTATTATCCATTTATTTATTTAATTGGTGGTTTTTAGACCAATTAAGAGGTTAATTGGTTTTTAGACCAATTAAGAGGTTTATGAGCTATTTTTGTGCTCATTGCTCATTTAAACCATAGTTGTCTTATCTTGGTTCATTTACTTCGAGCTATCGAGCCGAACCGAGTTGTTTGCGAGCTAGAATCGAGTCGAGTTTGAGCTGGAAAAAAAAAAGTTCGTAGCGATCTTGAGTCGAGTTTCGAGCTGAGTTAATTTTTATCGAGTTGATCCGAATTTAGCTAAGTTCGACTCAGCTCGACTCATTTCCAGCCCTAACCCTTGCCCTTGAATACTTGATTTTTCTATATTTATATTATCAATGGTTGCATTAAATTCTACATTTCTTTTCAACTAGTAATTTGCTTTCCGGTGGATACACTAAACACGTGTAAGAACGCTCGCAACTTCCTCATGTATATGGCATAAATGGTTGCACTTCATCTCTAAAAACTCAATTTTCTTGTTTATATTATCAATTTTTGCTACCAAATTTATAGTATTTGATAAAATTAACACTTGAATTAGCTTGTAAATATAAAATGGCACAAAAAGTTTATGTTTAATCAATGTTTAAGTTTTTTCGATTAAGATAATCCTAGTTAAATTCAGGAAAAATTGATAAGCAATAAGCTACTTACAGTAACAAAATTGATATATAAGAGCCTCTCCAATGGGGGTCCTTCAGGGTTCCTTACTTAACAAGGACCACTATTAAGGAACCCCTATTTGAGGAAGAAAAAAAAAGTCTCTCTTA
Source organism: Medicago lupulina (assembly GCA_958299785.1). Classification (NCBI taxonomy): domain Eukaryota; kingdom Viridiplantae; phylum Streptophyta; class Magnoliopsida; order Fabales; family Fabaceae; genus Medicago; species Medicago lupulina. Next base: position 847,672 of record OY283144.1, on the reverse strand, counting down.
AGTAACAGTCAACTATGTAAGAACTTCCTATCTCGTGAGCAACTAACAGATCTCATGTTTAAAAGAAGTAATAAAATATGTACAAGTTGATCTCACTTTCAAAAGAAGCTATATTTAATTAAGTAATTTATAATTTAATAAATAAGTTACTTTTATGTAATGATGATGTAAAATTAATGAGACCTATTTAAACACTTTTTATTTAAGTCTATATTAGTGTATTGTCATTTAAGTCATTGAGTCATTAATAGAAATTTTTATTAAAAAATTATAAATAAATAAGATGTACAGGTGGGGTCCATTAAAGAAGTCATTTTTAATGGACTATCATTGTGGATACTTACATTCTGGTATTGCCTCGTCTGCACAAAATATGGAAATGTTACTTTCATGGGTTGTTGAGGATCATGTGTGGTGTGCCTCAGTCCTAAACAACAAAAAATTTCAAACTATCTAGGATGTGGACCCCCATATTGACCTTCTTTGATGATCACTACTCAGTACTAACTAACATCCATATCATATGGTTCCAGCAGTCCAGTCGGTGTTACCAAATACTTATTAGTCAGTCTAAACTCAAACAAACACTACAACATACGAGAAAATCAGACAATAACAGAATAAGATGACGAACAAAGCAACATCTCACTAAAGCAAAGAAATCATGAAAAATTACATAAAGGAAAATTAGATTTAGGTGGAAACCACTAATTTAGATAATATAAGAGAAAAAACAATACAATCTGATAATTCCCCCCGAATCCAAAAGGACTCAAATTAGCAAGAAAGAAGAGACTATTTAGAGAAAAATGATGTTTCTCTCTTAAAACTAGGGTTGGCTAAAACATTCTCAATAAATGAGGCAAAAACACATTTAGAATTAGGCGTGCCACAGTACCAGACATGCGTCGGTGTCTGACACTTGTTTGACACATGTCGAAAACTCATCATATTCCAATATATATATATATATATATATATATATATATATATATATATATATATATATATATGTTTGCTAACTTAGACCAACAAAAAACATGAAGGTCCAAGTTAACATACTTCGACACTTCTTAGATCGATGTCGTACACATATATGACACTTGTACAACGAATGTGAGACAACTCATAATACAAGTGTCCTAAAAATGTTTGTTTTTTCCTTTGTTTAGAGACTCCATAAACATATCTCAAAGTCAATCAATTTAATAACAAGTTACAACATTTTTAACTTTAATGATACTTCTTTCGTCTCAAAATAATTGTCGTTTTACCATTTTTTTTCTGTTTAAAAATAATCACCACTTTAAAATATCAATGCAACATTTATTATTTTTTCCACTATTATACCCTTATTTATTGAATTTCATTCAACTTAACTCCTCCATTAACTACAATTAATAAGAGTATTTTAGTAAATGATGTTAATTTTACCATTGAAATCAATAAAATTAATCATTTTCTTAAAAATCGTGCACAAACCTTAAACGACTATTATTTTGATAAGAAAGAAGTAGTAGATGAATAAGTAAAGAGTCAAATCCTATCTAATCTTGTTTTAGATTTTTTTTTCTCAGAAGAAATTGATTGCTCAACTTAACAAGTATATATTTTCTATCTCAATACTTGATTTTTTTTATGTTTATATCAGCGGTGGTTGCATTAAATTCTATATCTCTTTTCAAATGGTCATTCACTTCTCTATGTACTACTCTCTTAGTCCCAAACTATATGACATTTTGGACATTTCATATTTATTAAAAAAATGTAGTTAATTTTGTATAAAAAAAAAAAAGAAGTATTAACAAAATTGTCATTATTTATTTTTTTTAAAGACAAAATCGTCATTAATAAATAGTATGAGAAATATAAATTAATGAGTTGAAAGAATAACGAGTAATACACCCCATACACCCACATAAAATTTTGACATGTGGCAAGGAAGAGGGAGAGGAGATGAAAGAGAAAGTGTGGTTATGAAATGCATTTACTAAAACATCCTTAATGCATGGGGTGTACAATGGGGTGTATCAATAAAAGGGTGTTCATGTAACATTTTCCAATAGAAAAAGTAACATTATTATTTTATTAGTATTGAAGAATGACTTATAATTTTGAACATATTTTTTTTTAAAACGACTTATAATTTGAGACGGAAGGAGTATACATTAAACATATGTAAGAACAGATGCTACTTCCTCATGTATATGCATTAAATTGTACCTCTTCCCTAAAATACTCATTTTTCCTATGTATATTATCCGTTGTTGTTACTTTCCCATTGTTGCTACTGAATTTGTAGTGTTTTATAAAATTAATAGTTGAATTAGATTATAAATATAAAATGTCATAATAAATATATGTTTAATAAATGTTTAAGTTTTTCGATTAAGATAATCTTAATAAAATTGAGGGGAAAATTGATAAGCAATAAGCTACTTGAATTAGCTTATAAAAAAAATGTTAATAAAAATAAGTCATAAACTCGAGAGAAAATGACACTTATTAAACGGATCTTTTTTTAGTCTTATGAAGTATGAACTTATAAGTTATAAGAGATATTCCTCATAAGCTATATATGAACTATAAGTTATTTTATTGTATTTACTAAACAGACCCTTAATATGATTATTTGTATTTTTTCTTCTCGTTCACTTATAAAAGGATCAGCTCACTTCCACTTCAAAGCATCTTTCGCAGTAAAACAGTTTTCCCATAATTAAGTATAGCTCAAAGATATGACACACAAAGTTGTTCGGTCTCTCCTTCCTTTTGTCCTGCTCTTGTTGATCGTGAGTTACTCTACTCAATTTGCATGCATGCTTGTATCTTTTACACTTGCATTTTTCATTGTTTATTTATCATAATCCATCATTAACTATCACCTTTATTAGCCATTGTGCATGTTTCTTTAATGCATGCATGTTTCTTATACACTCGGTTGTTTTTTCTATGCACTCATCACACTCACATTCTAGTTGCTCCGTTAGATTTGATAAAATGATATTTACAAGTTTCAAGTTTGTATCAGGTAATAACGGTGAGATTTAGTATGGGAAAGGAGACTTATTTTTCACCATGGGAAAGTTTTTTATCCATTGGATCAAATGAGAAACACAATCTTATTATGACCTATTAACACTTGATTATTTTTTCACTTTATCTTCCACTACCATTCTCTCTCCACCATGGCTCAATCACCCCTAAAACACAAACTGGCAAACTAAAATCATTAAAATGTTAATGGCTTACCAATTACCATCAGTAAATTCTCCTTTCAGTTGACATACTGCAAAAGTCCTTTCTTTCATTCATAAATTCGAAGGCAAAAACACACAAAAATATGAAAGGTAGTGATGGAACTATATTAATAATCAAGAGCAACTTATTAATTTTGTATATCGATTCTACTTTTCTTACGATCAATTTTCTTTTTCTTTTTGGAGTTTCTGTTCTTTCATTGTTCTTTTTTTATTGTTCTTTTGTGGGCTATGGAATCTAGGTTTGAAAAAGGGTGGAAAAATTAAATCATGATCGATGGATAGCAATGTAAATAACAACAACAAGGTGATGGTGAGATCTGAAACTGAGAATAGCAACGAGAATAACAACAATGGAACCGTAGTGGAAGAATAGAATGATGGAGAGAGAATTGTAGTGGAAGATAAAGTGAGAAAAATAATCAAGTGTTAATAGACCATGATAAAATTGTGTTTCTCATTTGATTTGATGGATAAAAAAAACTTTCTCATGGTGGGAAACAAGTCTCCTTTCCCATACTAAATCCCACCGGTAATCATCTATTATAGTCACTGAAAATATGTGACATTGTCACTATAATTTCTGAATGTATCAAAATTACAAAAACATGTCAAAATCTTTTTTTTTTTTTTATAACTCAATTTACTTCTCAAATGTGTATACAATGTGTTGCTCATTAGTCAATTTAATCCTTCAAATTACTTACTAGAGAAAGTGTTTGTAATTTTCATACATTCAAAGACTATGTTGAAATTGAATGCGTTTCTTTAGGATTTTTTTATAAAATAAAAAATAAAAAAAAATCACTTTATTCAAAAAAATTAGAAGAAATCACTTTTGTCATTTTGAAGTATTGTTTAGGATTTAAAACAAAAATCAATTTTTACTTTAAAATGAAAAGCTATTAGAATTAGTTTTTTCCAAAATCTATTTTGGTCAAAAACAAGGAAGTAACACATGAACTAGTTAAAAATCGTTTTTTTTTTAAATGTTTTTTTTTTGTATTAACCAAACATAAAAAACTTTAAAAAAAAAAATTAAAAAATCTCTTAACAGAAAAGCAATTTTTTTTTAAAAGCTAAAAAAAACATATCCATTGTCTCACATTCAAAGATCAAAATAGTTGTTTACTCAATTGTATCCATAGGATGTATACATTATAAACGTGTCTTCACTGTGCAGCAGAATGTGTCACATGTAACACTTAGTTATGTGATCATCTATATCATACAAAACATGAATATAAGTTGTCACTCATTAATATCCTTTATTCAATTGCATTGTAGAATGGCCATGCAAGCTGTGCTAGAGATATGAAGCTCCAGCACGAGAATGTAGAAGAAAAACAAGTCAATCAGCCTTACCTTGATGGCTGGCTTAAAAACAGTCCACTGAAGAACAAAAAACTAAACTCTAATCCAAGTTATCTTGATGGATGGTTGAAAGATGCTCCTGAAGAAAACAAAAAAGCTATCCACAACACCAATCAAGTTTACCTGGATGGATGGTTAAAGGATACCCAAGTTCAGAAAACAAAATCCACCCCTAACTCCAATCAAGTTTACCTTGATGGATGGTTGAAAGATAGCCATGTTGAGAAATCAAAATCCACCCCTAACTCCAATCAAGTTGACCTTGATGGCTGGTTGAAAGACACCAATGATCAAAAGGGAAAAACTAACCACAACCTCAATCAGGCATACCTTGATGGCTGGTTAAAAGATAGCCGGGTTGAGAAATCAAAACCCACCCACAGCTCCAATCGAGTTTATCTTGATGGATGGTTGAAAGATAGCCATGTTGAGAAAGAAAAATCGAACCCAAACTTCAATCAAGTTTACCTTGATGGCTGGCTGAAAGATACCCAAATTGAGAAAGCAAAATCCACGCCTAACTCCAATGAAGTTTACCTTGATGGATGGTTGAAAGATAGCCAAGTTGAGAAAGCAAAATCGACCCCAAACTCCAATCAAGTTTACCTTGACGGGTGGTTGAAAGATAGCCATGTTGAGAAACCAAAATCCGCCCCTAACTCCAATCAAGTTTACCTTGATGGCTGGTTGAAAGACACCAATGATCAAAAGGAAAAAACTAACCACAACCTCAATCAGGCTTACCTTGATGGCTGGTTAAAAGATAGCCGGGTTGAGAAATCAAAACCCACCCACAGCTCCAATCGAGTTTATCTTGATGGATGGTTGAAAGATAGCCATGTTGAGAAAGAAAAATCGACCCCAAACTCCAATCAAGTTTACCTTGATGGCTGGCTGAAAGATACCCAAGTTGAGAAAGCAAAACCAACGCCAAACTCCAATCAAGTTTATCTTGATGGATGGTTGAAAGATAGCCAAGTTGAGCAAGGAAAATCCACCCCTAACTCCAATCAAGTTTACCTTGATGGATGGTTGAAAGATAGCCAAGTTGAGAAAGCAAGATCGACCCCAAACTCCAATCAAGTTTCTCTTGATGGATGGTTGAAAGATAGCCAAGTTGAGCAAGTAAAATCCATCCCCAACTCCAATCAAGTTTACCTTGATGGATGGTTGAAAGATACCAAAGATCAAATGGAAAAACCTATCCACAACCTCAATCATGCTTACCTTGATGGCTGGTTAAAAGATAGCCAAGTTAAGAACGCAAAATCCACCCACAGTTCCAATCAAGCTTACCTTGATGGTTGGTTGAAAGACTCACATGCAGCGAACTCCATGAAGAAAATTGGACAAGACATGGCAGAATCAAAAGGGAAAGAATCTTCTAAAGTTGACCATACAGAGGCACTCAAGTTAGCTTTTTTCACTATGGATGATCTTTATGTAGGGAACGTAATGACCCTGCAATTTCCTATAAGAGAATATGCTAACTTCTTGCCAAAAAAAGTAGCTGACTACATTCCTTTCTCCAAGTCACAACTACCAAGCCTTCTTCAACTATTCTCGCTCACAAAAGATTCTCCCCAAGGTGAAGACCTGAAAGACATAATTGATCAATGTGAATTTGAACCCACAAAAGGGGAGACCAAAGCTTGTCCTACTTCATTAGAGTCCATGCTTGAATTTGTTCATAGTGTTCTTGGTACTGAGGCCAGATATAACATTCACACAACTAGCTATCCCACAACATCAGGTGCACGTTTGCAGAACTACACCATTTTGGAAATCTCAAAGGATATCTATGCTCCTAAGTGGGTAGCTTGTCACCCTAGGCCTTACCCTTATGCTCTTTACTATTGCCACTACCTAGACATAGGGAGTAAGGTCTTTAAAGTTCTTCTAAGGGGTCAATATGGAGACATAATGGATGCTTTGGGCATTTGCCACCTAGACACGTCTGACATGAATCCTAATCATTTTATATTTCAACTACTTGGAATAAAGCCTGGGGAAGCTCCTATGTGCCATTTCTTCCCTGTAAAGCACGTTCTATGGGCACCACTCCCACCAGAGGCCACCCACTGAACTAAAGGGAACTAGTTCATATCTTTGTTGATCATATTTCTATGTCATTCCCTAAGCTTTTCATGCTGTTTCTCTGTTATGAATTTCTATGTATTGTAGGGTCTTCTTTGTGTACTAAATAAGGTAGTGTTTGTGTACTAATTAAGGACGTGTTTGTGTACTAATTAAGGTCGTGTTTCTGCGTACTAAATAATTAAGGTCTTGTTTGTGTACTAATTAAGGTCGTGTTTGTGTACTAATTAAGGTATTGTTTCTGCGTATTAAATATTGCTAGCTATGCAATCATGAAGATGACATTATAATAATTTCTATATGACCATGAGATTATCAAAAGACTAATCTGGTGCCATATTCTTTTTTTTTTTTAATGGCTAAATTTATTAAGGCACCCAACCTCATAAGAAAAGAGGAAGGGGCGATGGTGCACAAAAGCTACAACAGGGCAGCAGCCCAAAAAACAGAAAAAAAAACTCCCTAACAGCTGCACTAAACAGACAGCCACGCAGCAGCACCAGAAAGGAAGCACAGCAGCAGTGCACAGAGCCACAACAGCAAGAGAAAAATGCTACAAACTTAACCAACTGAAGGCTAAACAAACTGCCATACAGTTGGGCTATTTGTACGCAACACACCAAAACCGGGTAGCTGCACCAAAAACCAACTGGTGCCATATTCTATTATTGGGAGTTAAATTGATACATAGAGTCATTTATTTGAACTCGCAATCTAGTCGCACATTGTATCTTTTTTCTGTACCAATGTGTGACTATATATTCAAATAAACCATATCAAACATATAGAGATTTCTTTTGGTTTCAAAAACCCAATGCATTAGCAAAATTAAAACAAATCTAAAGATAACATGCAATGTATTGAGCTAAGAGTACTGAGCATCAATGATTCAAGTAAGCAGCTACATCAATGAGTTCCATGGCATTAACCTTAGCACACTAAAAAGAAGTATACCTATCCAATCCATCACTCAATCAAGATGATTCTCACTAATTTCAATGTTTCATATGCCACCATTGCACACATACAAAATCGGTTCAAAATTCTACAACGCACGACTAACCTCATATGTGTGCTTTAATCAGTTATTTAGCTTTTCTATGATTTCCAACAACATCTCTGCATCCACTACTAAACTCTCTGATTCTACCCTTAGCTTTACAGACTGCACATAATCCTCGGCTTGATCGCATGCTACTTTAAACAATTCCCATTTTTGTTTAAAGCTTTTGAGAGCGGTATCTGTTGCTGTGGTATCAAGGGCACCGGAAATGTCGCTTGCTTCCAGCACAGTTGCTGCTGCATCAACAAAATCTTGATAGGCGTTTTTTAGAGAATCAACCACACTGTCCATTGATCCTGTTTATTCGAGAACAAATTAGAAAGCAGAACATTAAGTGCTAGATTTCATGATCATGAAGAAAAGGAGTTGAGAAAGAATGAAGTTGAATTAGGTAAGAATTGATTTGAATTTGAGATTTGGAGGTTAGTTAATCAACATCAAGAAAGAAAGAAAGAAAGAAAGTAGCAAATGCAGTAGCAATTAAGTGTGAATTGAAATTAGATATAGATTCTATGAAATCGCTATAAGAGAAGAGAAGAGAAGAGAACGAAGAAAGAAAACCTTGTAGCGGAATTTCTGAATGTTTGCGGCGGGTGATGACGAAGGAACTGCGTTTTCTATTTTCCAAATCGAAAAAGATTGCAAACCGATTGAAGAGTTAGTTAAAGATCCCAAGCCTCTCCCTCGCGAGATGGAATCCATTATTCAGTTTTTATATTATGAAATAGAAAAGGAAAATGAGTAGTATCAAACTTATATTTCAACCCAATCTTCCTTCCTATATTGCGTTGCATAGACACAATCCGCCGCTCTATCTAAATACTAGAATTTCAAATCATGTTCGATACGCAATCATTATTATTATGGAAAGGTTTTGGGTGCTTCCGAGAGATGTTTGGGATCATTGTCCTTTAGTGCTTCGGGTTGGTGGTTGGGATTGGGGGCCAAAACCTTTCCGTTTTAATAACTATTGGCTCAAAAATAGGGAGTTTAAAGGGGTGGTGGAGGAGGCTTGGAGAGGGCATAATGTGGGTGGTTGGATGAGTTTTGTGCTAAAAGAAAAGTTAAAAGTTCTTAAGCATAAAATTAACGAGTGGAATAAGGTCGAGTGCGGAAGGATGGATGATAGGGTGGAAGTTTTGATGGAACAGATCAAAGGCCTTGATGAGAAAGGGGAGGTAGGTGGTTTATGTGATGCGGAAATTCTTAAGGCCAGAGACACTATGGTGGTGCAAAGGTCTCACTCTAAATGGCTTAAGGAAGGGGATGCAAACTCTAAGTTCTTTCATAATTGTGTCAAATCTAGAGTCTAGAAATTCTATAAAAGCGTTTAGAGTGGAGGATGTTTGGATTACCTCTCCGGTTGAAATTCGGAAGGTGGTCGTGGAGTTTTTTTTACCAATCATGTTGATGCTAATGTTTGGGATAGACCGAGGTTGGATGAGGTTCAGTTTAATAAGCTTTATGACGAGGAGAATGAGGTTTTGATTGCTCCATTTTCGATGTTGGAAATTGAAGCGGTGGTTATGGATAGTGATGGAAATAAAAGTCCGGGGCCGGATGGATTTAATTTTGCTTTTGTGAAGGAGTTTTGGTTTTTAATCAAGGAAGAGGTCCGGATTATGTTCGATCAATTTCATGGTAATGAGGTTATCCCTAAAGGTATGTTGGCGTATTTTGTAGCTTTGATTTCGAAAGTTTCCTCTCCTATGGCGATGAAGGATTATCGTCCTATTTCGTTGCTTGGTTGTTTATATAAAATCCTTGCTAAAGTGTTGGCTAAGCGCTTGGCCGGAGTCATGAATTCCATTATTTCTCCAACCCAATCAGCTTTTCTTAAAGGTAGAAATTTGGTAGATGGGGTGCTAGTGGCGAACGAATTGGTGGATTAAGCGAAGAAAATGAAGAAACAATGTTTGATATTTAAGGTGGATTTCGAGAAAGCGTATGATTCGGTGGATTGGGGTTTCTTGGAGTACATGATGGGGAGAGTAGGTATGTGTCCGAAATGGGTGGCATGGATGAAGGCGTGTGTGTGTGGGAGAAGCATGTCTATCCTTGTTAATGGTAGTCCTGCGGAGGAGATTATTATTAAAAGAGGCCTAAAACAAGGAGATCCCCTAACTCCTTTTTTATTTTTACTAGTGGCGGAAGGTTTTAGTGGAGTTGTGAGGAATGTGGTGTCGCTTAACCTCTTTGAAGGGTTTGAGTTTAGAAGAAATGGTTTAGTGGTTTCTCATCTTCAATATGCCGACGACACTCTTTGTATTGGCAAGGCAACGGTTGATAATCTTTAGACCTTGAAGGCGGTGTTAAGAGGCTTTGAGATGGCATCGGGTCTTAAGATTAATTTTTTCAAGAGTTGTTTGATTGGTGTTAATGTTCCAAATGAGTTTATGGAAATGGCTTGTAACTTTTTAAATTGTAGTGAAGGAAGCCTCCCATTCAAATATTTGGGGTTACCCGTTGGGGCCAATCCAAGAAGTTCCGAGACTTGGGTGCCGTTGGTGGAGCATTTGGGTAGGAGGTTGAATTCTTGGGGGCATAGATACATAAGTTTGGGAGGTAGGATTACCCTCCTAAATTTGGTGTTAAATGCTATTCATATTTTCTTTATGCCTTTTTGGAAGATGCCAATGAAAGTTTGGCGGAGGATAGTGAGAATCCAAAGAGAATTCCTTTGGGGAGGTGTGGGAGCCGGTAGAAAGATTAGTGAGGTGAGATGGAAGTTGGTTTGCCAACATAAGGATAATGGTGGATTGGGAGTGCGCGATGTGAGAATTCTCAATGTGAGTTTGTTGGCAAAGTTGAGGTGGAGATTGTTGGACGGTGAAGATGCCATATGAAAGGATGTTTTGGTGGAGAGATATGGGCCAAGTAGTACTATGTTGTTGGATGGGGGGATGTCTCAAAATTGGAGGAATGCCTCCCGTTGGTGGAAGGATGTTGTTAATTTAGATAATTTTGATAGACAAGGGTGGTTTAATGAGGAGTTGACTAGAATAATTGATAATGGAATGAACTCTAGTTTTTCGAATCTGAAGTGGCGAGGTGAATCAACTTTTAGGAGTAAATATCCAAGACTTTTCTCGATTTCTTCTCAAAAGGAAGATGGTTGGTGATTTAGTGGAGGTGGTTGGCTCTTCAATGGAGTGGTATTTTGAGTGGAGACGGGACTTTTTTGATTGGGAGGAGCAACTTTTCGCTAATCTTTGGATAGATTTGGAAGGCATGTCTTGGTCTCATGAGGAAGATAGGTGGAAGTGGGGGTTGGAAGAGTCGGGGATGTTTTCCATTAAGTCAACGTATCGGAAATTAGAGGGCATTGTGCTGTCGGAAGAGGTGTGGAGTAATTTGGCCAAAGGAGTGTTTAGTAATATTTGGAAGAGTTCGGCCCCTTCGCGGGTGGTGGCGTTCTCTTGGAAGCTCCTTTATGATAGAATCCCAACAAAGGTTAACCTCGCGGTTAGGAATGTCTTACCCTTCGAGGCGTCTCGGTTGTACACTTTTTGTGATAGGGTGGATGAATCCTCGACTCATCTTTTCCTTCATTGTGAGGTTGCGAGTAGGATGTGGCAAGACATTATGCGGTGGTGGGAAATGATTTTCTTAATTCCGCCTAATCTTTTTGTGATGTGGGAGTGTTGGAGTATTGCGGAGCGGAGCAAGCGGATTCGGAAGGGTCTAAGTCTTATTTGGCATGCAACGGTGTGGGTGTTGTGGATTGCGAGAAATAATAAAGTGTTTAATAATCGGAACCCGGAAGTGGATGAAATGGTGCAAGATATAAAAGTGCTTTCGTGGCGGTGGTCTTTGGAGAGAATCGCAATGCCTTCGTGTATGTTCTATGAATGGTGCTGGTATCCGAAGGAATGTATCCAGCGGCTGGTTTAGGGTGATGTGGTCTGTTGCTGGTGTTTGTGAGGGGGCTGCACATTTTTTTCCTTTACCTGCTGTTATCTGGTGCTGCTGTCTGTGTTCTTTGAGCTGTAGCAACTTCTGTGGGGCATCTGTTGTAGGCTATCTGTTGTGGCTGTTTGCTGTTGTTTTTGGGTCTAGTGGTGCGATTTGTGTGTATAGGTGTATAGGTTGAGCTATGGCAGTGTATTTTGGTAGTTAATTGGCTGGATTACAAGCACATAGCTCATTTCTGTCACTGTTAGGGGTTGAGGTGGGCAGGTTGTGCTTTTGCGTTTTTTGCTTTTGGGGTGTTCCGTCTATATGAGGCACTTTGTATTTGTTTTTTCTTCCGTCCTCTCCTTGCGTCTTGCGAGGGTGGCACAAATAATATTTTGCCGTTTCAAAAAAAAAAAAAAACTATGACCATTTACTCCTAACAACTGAAGGGTTGACATCAAAATATTTAAATAAATGTTTCTGACTTGATTTCACTTGGCGAAGTCAAATTTCGTGAAATTTCTCTACAATGTTTTCTAAGATTCCAAATGTGTGCTAAATTTAGCACTTATCAGGTGTTGGGAAGATCTGCAATTTTTACCAATTTTCGTTTCTTTCTTTTAAGATTGGTGGAAACGGGAAGAGGTAAGGGAAACACATTTCGGAAGCACGACTTATGAAGTTTCCAAATTATGAATTTGTGCCTCCATGTGTATTTTCAGCAATTCCTTAACTTAACAACATCTTTGTCTTCTTGAGTAGGGATAGGAAAATCAAGCACGGCTTATGAAGTTTCCTTGACAATTTTTTGCTTTGCCTTTGTGTGATCAACACTTTCATTGTTGTCCAAGGGCGGCAATTTCATTTCCCTGATGTTTTTATTATCAAACGTGGAAGCAATAAAATATGCAAGTCGTCTTCCGGCTTCAACAGTGTTTGATTCTGTATGCCCTTAGATGATTGTATATTTGTCAAAAGTGGCATAAATTAGTCTTCCGAAGCAATTTTTGGTGACTCCTGGCCTAAAATGTCAGAGAGAACTTGAAATGTTCTAGTATCAGTACATGGAGATTCCTTGTTTGACTACCATTGATGTTCCTGTGATCCCAAACATAGTCTATTGATCCACCTTTAAAATGTGATACAGTTCTTAGTGTTTCTTCAAATTTATTTGGTCATTCAAATAACTTGTCAGTCCCATATTTTTAAACTAATTTATTTCATCATCTCTTGTTCAAAAAAAAATTTATTTCATCATCTCTGTTCGAAGCTATGTCAGTTGTGGTGCTTTGATTGCAGAGGTTGCTTGTCATCTATTTCATCAGTATGTCCTTTTATACTTGTTTTATTTGGTTATTGATATTCGTCCTAATACAAAAGTAATTGTAAGTTTCTCTCTTTTAACTCCTCACAAACTCTTAGTTTAGTTCTCGTAATTCGATATTGTTTCCATTAGAACACATGATGTTACACTGCTTGTCAAATTATTAGATCTGTCAATAAGATTGCTACATAATTTGTTGAACTTTTATTGTGAGCGACTAAACATTCGATTATGGTCATATTTGATAAATTAATGTTAAATCAAAAAATCACTGTAAATAGCATTGTAATATACTTGAAATAAGTTCTCTCCTCCCTTTCTTTCCAAAATCTTTCATCTAAACACATCCTTAACAACTACTGCTTTTTATATAAATATAACATTTTTTTTTAAAAAAAATTATCCACATATGTCGGGTTATCTACTTAAGCATGCAACCGCTATTCTCTACTAGATTTCTTGTACCATAACGAAAAGTCATGATTCATGATGTATGCTGTTCTGGCCTCGTCTTCACAAAATATGGAAATGTTCCCTTCATGAGTTGTTGAGTATCATATGTGGCTGTGCCACATTGGCCTTCTTTGATATCACTGACTACTGACTCAGTAACTAACATCCATATCCATTTAGTACTTAAGGAAATTCATATCTCCCCATATACAGACATAAGCAAGTCTTTTCAATAAAAACTAATAATTAAAATGAAGTCAAAAATAAAAATTGCTGATGAAGGGATTCACATAAGTTAATTTTCAATTAAGTGACTTCTAGAAAAACTAGTGAATTCACCTAAGCTTAATGAGCTCATTATTTGTATTTTTCCTAATCATTCACTTATAAAAAGCTAAGCTCACTTCCACTTCAGTGCAGCTTTCGCAGTAAAACAGCTTTCCCACACTTAATAGTTAATATAGCAGAAAGATATGGAACACAGAGTTGTTCTTTCTCTCACATTTGGTATGCTCTTGTTGATCGAGAGTTACTCAACTTTGCATGTATGCTTGAATGCTTTCATATATGCTCTTGTTAATCGTGAGTTTGCATGCATTCTTAAATGCTTTTATATCATAATAATCTAGTATTTTTTATCTTTATTATTCCCTATTCTTTGTTTCAGAATTTGTATCTATCTGCTATTTGCATAATGAACGTGACCTCACTAGCAGAATGTGTCACATAAAACACTTGTGTTTGTATGTGATCATATATATCATCCTAAACATGTAATTTAGTTATCACTCATTAATATCCCTTTATTCAATTGGATTGTAGAGTGAAAATAGAAGCTATGCTAGAGATATGAAGCTTCAGCAAGAGAATATGGAAGAAAAACAACTCGATCGGCCTTATCTTGATGGCTGGCTCAAAAACACTCCAATGAAAAATAAAAAACTCACCCATAACTGTAATCCAAGTTATCTTGATGGATATGGTTGAAAAACACCTTGGATCACCAACATAAATCAACCCGTAATTCTAATTATGATTACCTTGATGGGTGGTTGAAAAATACTCATGAAGAAAACAAAAAAGCTATCCATGATTCCAATCAAGTTTACCTTGATGGATGGTTAAAAGATACCCAAGTTGAGAAAGCAAAATCCACCCCTACATCCGATCAAGTTTACCTAGATGGATGGTTGAAAAATACCAATAATCAAAAGGTAAAGACTACACACAACTTCAATCAAGCTTAAACCCACCCCTTCAATCAAGCAAAACCCACCCCTGTCTCCAATCAAGCTTATCTTGATGGTTGGTTGAAAGATACCAGGGATCAAAAGGAAAAGACTGCCCACAACTTCAATCAGGCATACCTTGACGGCTGGTTAAAATATACCCAGGTTGAGAAAGCAAAATCCCCCCACAACTCCAATCAAGCTTACCTTGATGGTTGGTTGAAAGACTCGCACGCAACAAACTACAAGAAAATTGGACAAGACTTGGCAGAATCAGACAGGAAACTATCTTCTAAAGTTGACCATACAGAGGCATTCAAGTTAGCTTTTTTTACTTTGAACGATCTTTACGTAGGGAATGTAATGACCCTGCAATTTCCTATCAGAGAATATGCTCGCTTCTTGCCAAGAAAAGCAGCTGACTACATTCCTCTCTCCAAGTCCCAACTACCTAGCCTTCAACTATTCTCACTCACAAAAGACTCCCCCCAAGGTGAAGACATGAAAGACATAATTGATCAATGTGAGTTTGAACCCACAAAAGGGGAGACCAAGGCCTGTCCCACTTCTTTAGAGTCCATGCTTGAATTTGTTCACAGCGTTCTCGGTGCTGAGGCCAGATATAACATTCACACAATTAGCTATCCGACAACATCAGGTATGCGTTTGCAAAACTACACCATTTTGGAAATCTCAAAGGATATCTAAGCTCCTAAATGGGTAGCTTGTCACCCTAGACCTTACCCTTATGCTCTTTACTATTGCCACTACCTAGACATAGGGAGTAAGGTCTTCAAAGTTCTTCTAAGGGGTCAGTATGGAGACATAATGAATGCTTTGGGCATTTGCCACCTAGACACGTCTGACATCAATCCTAATCATTTCATATTTCAACTACTTGGAATGAAGCCTGGGGAAGCTCCACTATGTCATTTCTTCCCTGTAAAGCACATTGTATGGGTGCCACTCCCACCAGAGGCGACCAACTGAACAAGAGAGAACTAGTTCATATCTTTGTTAATCGGTGTTTGTGTCGTTCCCAATACTTTTCATGGTGTTCCTCTGTTGTGAATTTCTCAGTATTGTAAGGTCTTATTTCTGTGTACTAAATAAGGTATTGTTTGTGTAATAAATAAGGTTTTGCTGGTGTACTAAATAAGGTATGTGTAACAAATAACTGTGTATAAAAATAAACCTCAATTTGAACTGTTAAAGAATGAGTTGGAGTCTCTTTAGTCTTTCATATATAGGTAGTTGTTCAATCATGAAAATGACATTAAAATAATAGCCTTTCAGTAATACATTATTGAAAGGCTAAGCCGAAGACATATTCTATTATTGGGGGTTAAAGTTTTTTTTTAATGGCAAATATAAAGGAGAAATCTCCTAAAAGAGTACAGACATACACAGATAATTAGGGGTTAAAGTGATGTGAACTCTCCATCCAGTCACACATTGTATCTCTTTCTGTCGCAATGTGTTGACTCTAATAAGAGTCCAAATGGTCAAATATCAAGGAAGCTCTGTTGTGAGGAGTTGAATGAGAATCACCCTCAAACAATTGGAATAAACCAAATCAAACATATAGTGATTTCTCTTGGTTCCTAAAAACCAATACATTAGCAAAATAAAATAAAAAATCAAAAGATAACATACAAAGAGCAGTGCTTTATATAACTATCAGAAAATATGGGGAACGAATAAACAATTAAAAATAGACAAACATGTATGATTTTTTTGGTGGATTAAAAGAAACCTATGTTGATACATCAGGAGAGCAGCCACGCAAATGAGTGCCAGGGCATAAACCTTAACAAGCATACCTATGCATCACACAATCAAGATGATTCTCACAAATCGGAATACGATGCTTCATATGCCTCAATTGCAACCTACAAAATCAAAGTTTGAAATTCTACAAACTACAAAGCCCAGTTTACCTAATTTTACCCTCATCTTACAGGCTACAAAAACACAGGATCACAAGGAAATGGGTAAGCCTTACATAATTGTGTATATGGTATTAATAAAAGGGTGGTTCAAACCTAATCTTACACTAATCGTCTTCAGTTACAAAAGGGTGGCACAGTCACTTTGCGGGATATAAAACAATAAAACACCAAAGCATCACTAACAGAAAACATAGAAGTGTTGCATCATGCACTCTGCACATAAGTTACATCCTTTAACATACAGCTACTAAACAGGTAAAAACAGTAAAGTCAAGTGCAATTTGAGCAGTGAAAATATAAAATCCAAGACATTATTAATAATCCCATACAGTTAGGTAAATGCTACTGAGCAGCATCTTCAGAAAACCTGGCATCAAAAGGGGCAGAGGGATGTGAAAGAGCTGAACTAGAAGAACCAGAAGGTCCTCCAGAGCCATGCTGCAATTCAATCACAAGCCACCGAACCGCTTTACTCATCTGTTCCAAGCGAACAGCGCTGATTGGTGGAAGACCCGTCATGGTAGCTTGTCCAGGCTTCCCTGCCACGTGCCCTGTAGCCTCATCCACTAAACACTCTGATCCAATCCTTTGCTTCACAGACTCCACGTACTCCTCGGCTTGATCACACGCTACTCTAAACAATTCCCATTTTTGCTTAAAGCTTTCGAGAGCAGTGTCTGTTGCAATGTTTTTAAGGGCAGTGGAAGTTTCTCTTGCTTCCAGCACAGTTGCTGCTGCAGCAATAAAATCTAGATAGGCACTATTTAGAGAATCAACCACACTGTCCATTAATCCTCTTTATTTTGATGTTAAACACCTATGAAACACAAAGGGGCAAATAAATCACGTGAACACTCCAAATTACGATATCAAAATAAATCTGCTGCTGCGACGCAACTCTATGAAATAGCGCTGGAATCACATCCTTGCGCGCGCTACAAGAGAAGGGAAAAAAAACTCACGGTGGATTTTATCTTCGACGGGTGATGGACTCCGGCTGCGATTCCGGGCAGATTTTGATTCGTACGAGATTAAAAGATTAAGATTTTAAAAGACTATTTTGTCAAATAAAATCCTCAAGATTTTAAAAGACTTTTTTTAAATGATTCTTTACAATCAGGATTTTCAAAATAGATTTATAATAGAGATTTTTTAAGATTTCAATAGATTTTATGAATGAATTTTTAAAAAAAATTCAAAATGAACGGTGGTGGATGAAAAAAGATTATATAAACTTATAATATTAAATAGACTAACAACAAATCATGCACAATAATCGTAAGGTATTATCTAACAACAACAAAATAATCTGCTAAAAAAACAAATAATGTTAATAAATTTAGAAGAAAAAGATGGCTTGAAAAAAACCCAAAAATCAGAAACATGAACAAAAAAATTTGGTTACAGGAACATGAACATATGAGAAGCAACAATATAATGATAATAAATATGTGACGTGCACAAGGACAATATTTATTTTACTGGAACATGAACAACAACGTCCATAAACAACTTCCGTAATAAAAAAAAAAAAAAAAAAAAAAGACAACGATAAAATGAACTGTGAACAAGATATCATTTTTTTTTTCAAAAAATAAAAAACGAATGATATCAAAGAGGGGTTTATGAATAATAACAAGAAGAGTGAATGAGAGTGATATCAGACAAGAAATGTTACGACCCTGCTAAAAAGATTATGAAAGTCTCGTAAAGTCTCATGGTTTTCTTTGAGATTGTTGAAATACTATGTTATGTGTATTTTCAATTAAAGAGTCTCATAAAATTCATTCCAGGAAAGAATCTACTAAAATCTACATACTTTTCAATATCAAGAGACATTTTATAAGTCTCGGAAAATCTCATTTGAATACCACCAAATTTCGTTGCCTTGAATAAACAATATTGATTGTCTTAATTGAATACTACAAGATTTATTTATATTCTATAAAAGTCATGATTGAATACCACAAAACTTTTTTATTTTTAAAATGTCTTTTAAAATCCCATGAAATCTCAATTCAATAAACCCTCCTTAATTTAGTGCGATGGCAGCCATGAATATGACGAACGATGGGTGTCTTCAAAAAATGATGTGGATTACCGATTAGCATCGGGTGATTCATTTTAGACTCTCTTTTCGTGGTGGCCGGTTTCAACCTCGCATCTTGCTATGTTAGACCAGTCTAGTTGGGTGCTTAATCTGACACACGCCATCTTTTTATAATTAATATTCAATAAACAGTTAATCTCTCCGACTCACTCAGCATTTTAAAATTACTATTGATTAGGTCTCTGCAATAACTCTATATTATTAAATTTAAACAATAATTTATATAAGAGCAATTAACCCATAAATTAACAAACAAAAACCTAAAGGGTTAAAAATCAATTATTTTGAACCAATTACAAATTGATTCAAGCAAAATTACAATGGATTTATAGATAATGTCTCAAACTAATTCCTCACATTTATACTAACTACAAGAGAAACTCAGTTTCTGATTTTCGTTGTGGCCGCTGCTAAATATTTTTGGCACGTTGGTGATGTTTTCCGGTAAAGTGGTCACCGGAGCAAAGTCATCCAAACATGAATTTTTTTGGTGGGTTTTGTAGGGAATATGAAGGAGAGTAGTTTTTTGTTGGAAATTTGTCGAAAAAACCTTTGTTATGGTCAAGATCTAACAATAAAGGAGGCGGTTTGAAAACTCAAAAAAATCTCTAAACAAAAATAAATTTAATGATAAGATAGGGAAGGAAGAGATGATGAATGTTAGGGGTGGGCATGGTTCGGTTAACCTAAAAAACCAAACCGAACCGAACTGAAATTTTGAAATGGATCAGGAAAACCGAACCAAACCGTTACAGGTTTGGAGCTAACCGAACTGAACCAAAGTTTGGTTCGGTTAACCATTTTCTTACCTATGAACCGAACCAAAACAAAACCAATATTTTGAACCAAAATGTATTTTTTTTATCCTTTTGCGAATTTAATTGTGTTTTTTTATTCTTTTTTATATCCAAAATGCAAAATATTTTTTTATTTACTTTTTTTAAGAATATAATTTTTTATTAATATTATTATTACACAAACACGGTAAAATAATAGGTTTAATGAAAAATATATTAAGAAATAAAAATTCCAGTATGAAAATTATTATCGATTATTTTTTTGAAAGATATGAAGTAATAATAATATAGATTAAATTAATGTAATATATAATATTAAATAAATAAGTATTAATAATTACTTTCGCGGTTCGGTTCGCTTTAGATTTGAAAAAATGATTTGAAAATATTCAGCTTTTGTGGTTTTTGGTTTTAGATCGGTTTGGATTTGAACACCCCTAAATTGCAATCCATTGATAAATTTCAAAAAATACAATAGAAGTATATCTTTTGTACAGTTGACATCAACATAAGAACACATAATTCACAAGAGCTTAATCCTTAAGTAACAATAAAATCAACTTCAGTTTGAAGTATAAAGATGCACAATCATTCCTTAGTTACTCTCAATACATCATTATTGCATAAGTTAATAGGGTCAACATCCTTCCAAATAAAACTATTACAAGAAATAAAGCTTATTTTATGAAAAACAACTTATTCAAAACAACTTATTTTATGCAAAACACCTTATTTTAAAAAACAACTTATTTTATGAAAAACAACTTATTTTTGAAAACAGCTTCTTTTATGAAAAAAGCTTATTTTATTAAAAATAGCTTGTAACGATCTCTTTTTAAAAATAACTTAATCAAAACAGCTTATTTTATGCAAAATAACTTATTTTAAAAATAGCTTATTTTATGCAAAACACCTTATTTTATAAAACAACTTATTCAAACAGCTTATTTTCTGAAAACAACTTATTTAAAAAAAAACAGCTTATTTTAAAACAACTTATTTTATTCAAAACATGTTTTGAATAAGTTGTTTTTTGAAAATAAGCTGTTTTTAAAATAAGGTGTTTTTCATAAAATAAGTTGTTTTTCAATTAAGCTATTTTGAATAAGCTGTTTTTTAAAATAAGGTATTTTGCATAAAATAAGCTTTTTTGAATAAGTTGTTTTTTAAAATAAGCTATTTTGCATAAAATTAGCTGTTTTGAATAAGCTGTTTTCAAATAAGTTGTTTTGAATAAGTTATTATTTTTTTTAAATAAGTTTTTCATAAAATAAGCTGTTTTAAATAAGTTATTTTTTAAAATAAGCTATTTTAAATAAGTTGTTTTTTTGGAAAGATCCAACAAAGAGTTCAAGTGGTTTCCTTAAAAAAAAAAAAAAAAGTTCAAGTGGTTTGGTTCGGTTCAAACGGTTCGGTTCAGTTTAAGATGGTTCGGTTATGGTTCAAGAACTGTTAATAAATTAACGGTTCGATTCGTGAACCATTATAATGGTTCGGTTATTTTTGGTTCAGTTTGGTTCATGGTTCTTTTTGCCCACCCATAATGAATGTTATATATTTTGTTTGGCAAAAGGTGGTTGGAAGCACGACGCTGGGTGGCCAGAAAAAAGATGAGAGGAAAGAAGGAAGATGAAGAATGAACAAGAAGGAAAAGAATGAAGAAGTAGAAAGAGAGTCCAAAATCACGTGCCCTCCTTTTTTTCTTTTCTTTTATTTATAGAGAAATGCTAGCAACACACACTTTTCAACACACTCTTTTTAATTGGTTAAAATTCACATGGGATCCACCAAATATAAATGGGATCCACATGATTTGGTGAGACCCAGGTGGATTTTAACCAATCAAAGAGATGTGTTAGAAAGTGTGTTATAGAAGGTGTGTTGCTAATTTATTTAATAATTTAAAAATACACACATGGCTTTTCCTTTTTTTTAATTAAAAAATATGGTTGACCGAGTCAAAATTGGTGTTTTGTAAAAGGGTCAAATATAGGGGGTCATTTCTGTCATTTTTTTAATAGGTGGTCAAAATTGCAACTTTTACAAATTTAGGGGTAAAAAGTGCATTTTTTTAATAAGAGGTCAAAATTACAACTTTTGCAAATTTAAAGGTAAAAAGTACGATTAAGCCTAACATTTAAGTAATATTCCCTTTCATCTTTTTCCTCACTCTTGTTCATCATCTTCAACATAATCTTCATCAACACCATCATCTCCAGCAACATATGATTTAAATCATTTATTTTCTTTAATACCTTAATTTTATGGATAGTACATAAACAAAGCCAGAAAATTACACCACCACACAAAAGCTTAGAAAAACAGCACAATATGAACATTGGAAAAACAGCAGAATTCCCACACTAAAAGGCTCAGAAGAAACCACAACAGTAAGCTTTACAAGGAAACAAAAAAAACAATGGCTGCCAAAAGACAGGCGCACCTAACAGCATGCATCAGAGTCAGACCGAAAAAATATCTCAGTAGACAAAAACAACCACAAAACTATTTCAAAAATTCCAACAGCAGAAGCTAAGGTGTTCGAATTCACCAACAGCTCCACACCCCCAACCAAAAACGCCAAACAGCTGCAGCCAAGCAAAACCAAAACAGAAAATGCTACCTCCTCAAACATGAACCACAGCTGGATCAATATCACAACACAATTCAAATTGAACATTCATAAATAATAATCAACACGCATTACATCAATCTCTAGGTATTTGGATCTGGATTTTTTTTTTAGATTTGGGGTTTAGGTTTCAATGAATTTTTCAGATCTAGTTATAAAGCTATTAAATTTGTGAGCTGAGATACTTTGAAAGATTATGGAGGAGGTAATGGCGGATTTGAGATTGGGATTTGGAGGAGAAGGAGGAAACAGAAGAGAGAAGGAAGATGAAGAGATTAAGAATTTTGGTTGTTACACCGTAAGATGAAGATGAAGAGAGAAGAAAAAAAGAAGAAAAAAAAAATCAGTTGTTGTCTGTATATCATAAGCTACAATAGACACGCATAATCAATTGATCATCTTTTTAAAAAGCAAATCAGACTGTTTAAATTTAAAAAATTAATAAGTTTTATGGTAGACCACTCTTAAGATTGATCCACCATAGATATTTAAAGGTTAAACTTAACACCGAAAGATTTATTTGGCAAACGGAAAAAAAATTGAAGGACTTAAACGTACGTTTTATTAATCGTAGGACCAAAATGAAAACTCGAAATTATTTAAAGGACATTGGATCAAATAAGCCTATTTTTTTTATACAAAGTGACAAACATCCGTCCTCAATTTAACACCTAAGTAACTTTCATTCACCCTCTCAAATTAAGTTTTTGTTCGCTCAAATTGCAATTGTGAGTGAACAATCGCAATTTTTAATGATAATAGGATAGAATAGGATAAGTAAGTTAGGGATACCAATGACATAACAATGTTATATCTGAATCTGACTTCATAATTTCATACTTTGATATATATTATCCGTTCTTTTAAAATTCTATCCGTTTGCTTTAGTTTTATCCGTTTAGTTTTAAATTTTTACGATACTGAAAACGTATAGAGTTCTCATTTTTATGCTCTTGATCCTTTCATACTTCATAATTTATCTTACCCTTAGGTATTTAGAAATTTATCAAGCTTTAATTTTGTTGAAAACAAACCTTTGTGCTTTGCATTTCATTAACTCTGTTATTAAAAAGAACTTTGTGCTTTGCATTTCAATGATTCTCAAAGTCAATGTTAATCTAAGGGATGCGTGTGCATACATCAATATATTTTTTTAGACAAAATGTCACAATCCACATGCCAATACCTTTGTATATCTCAATGAAATCTTGATGATGGTTTCTCCTCTATTGAAGTTGACAAATATGTATACTTAAATCTTTAGACGGAGAATATGTTATTATTATATGTGAATGACAAGCTTATTTTTGGAACATGTATTGCGATTGTGATCAAAACTAAATCTTCTCTTCCATCTAATTAAATTTGATATGAAAGGCATGAGTGTCGCAAGTGAAAAGGAGGACTTATCACGCGATTTGGGCCAAAGAACCCTTAATTATAGTGAAAAACCTTCTGATTCTCTCCCGCTCACATGATAAATTTGCATCACAGCCTTTTCATTCGGGTCATTAATTATTTTAGATTAGAAGACAATTTTGTTTGAGTCAGCTATATCCGATTATTCTTGTGTCTACAAATACTCCCTCAATTATCATTTATCAGCACTCCAAATACTCTGATTATTCTTGTGGCAATTTTACTCATGCCCAATAGAGATACTATAGTGAATAATCCAAAAACAGAAAAAAGAGAGACAATATAATATCAAGAAGAAGAAAAGTTAGAATAAGGTTGGGTATGCATGCCAGAATTGGCATGCCTTGATGATGAACAACTAAAAACATACTAAAAATTAAAAGGTTATAAATAAAAGACGGCCAAGGATAAACCCTTATTCGTTGATTAAAATTTAAATTAATGAAGTACTTTTGTTTAGAAAAAACTTATTTACTAAAGCCAATCTGAAGCATCTGCTTTTCAGGTATTCCCACCAGCGTAATTGCAAGCATTGTAACCTACCAAGAAGAGGAGAAAAATCAAGTTAGATAACAAACACAATGCATATATGATTGTTTTTTTGAAGCCACAATGCATGTATGATGATTTTGGCAAAAGTTGCATTTTAGAACTTCAACAAAAATCACAATGTTACTATTGCGATTTTGTCAAATTCACTGAAGACTTAAACGTTAGAACCTTATTACTTGTAGATCACTCATAAGCCACAAACCACACCTACAGCCATAAAGCACAACTTAAAAGGACAGTCTACTACTTCCAATCATTTTCCAATAATGTAGCGTTTTTCATTGTGAATCATGGCTAAGTGACATGTTTTTCATCATTTTTTTATTGATCAGTATTAAGTACTAACAAACAAGCATCATTGAAACAAAGACCTGAACGAATAAGTGTCAAGCGAATATTTACTTGGATTTTGGGATGTGAGCGTTGCTGTTTGAGAGAAATCACAGTTCCATTGATTTCTACCAAACGTTTGGTAGTAAAGATTCATTACAAAGGCAGCATGGGATGCTACCGTGTTGGGTTCAAAACATGCTCCTCCTGGTTGTATTGGCCCACAATCTATGCCTTGGCTACATGCATAGTCAATATTGTTTTGCAACTGAGCATCAGAGACTCCTGCCTTAGGAACACACCATCCAGCAGAAGTAACTGGGCTAGTTGATGGTGGATTCTGAAAATCATTCAAACATCTTATCAACCTTTCTTTTTATGAGACCAATATCTTACCATTATATTAACCAAAAAAATTGAATTTTCAACAAAAATGGGAAAAGTTGAAGCTAATTTTCAATTTTTAACATCTCATATGACTTAAAGATTAACAATTTGCTCACCTGCTGGCTAGACTTGGCCAAGCCAATATCATATGACATGGTAAGATCAGTTTTGAAAAGGCCGAAGGCGCGTTCAGAACCCGGGCCAGGTTTGAGGTTTTCATCATAGAGTGCAAAAATATAAGTGTCCACAGACTTTCCAGGTATCAAAGGGGTACCAACTAATGATCTAAGATGAGTAATGAGGTTGCCATTATAGGCCTTGGCGTTTTCAACACTTGGTCCTACTTCATTGCTGTCCCCGCTAGAAGGCCATCCTGTCTCAGCAACCACAATCTCAATGTCCTCATAGCTCATAGCACTCAGTGCAGAATGCACAGCATCAACCTGCTCAAAAAATCAGCAAGAAAATCAATTACCACTAATCATTTCTCTGTTCTTAAATATAAGAACATCTGAAACTTTTTCTTTGTCCTTTTTTATAAGATTCATTTCAAATTTTCATTTTCAACCAATTTAATCATTTCTTTACTGATATGCATCTAATTATGTTACATCTTCTTTAATTTTAGAATTGTAATAAATATTGGGACGAAAACATAAACTAATTTTTCTCTATTAAAAGGTAAACTTATACAACAATACAAATTGTCAACAAATATTAGTGCTGCTACCAACTTTTTTGACTCTATGAGGAAGAGTAATAGAGAGTTAAAATGAACAACCAAGAATAAGCTAGTTTATAGCTTATAAGTTCATTAGCTTATTAATTAACATAGCATTTTTTTAATGTGAAACTGGCATCACAACTTCTTTACCCTACCAATATGTCAAAAATAAGAGGGGCATGTGGACAAAGACTACGATGTTAATTAGGAGAGTAAAGACATACCAGTACATTCACTGACATTGGAAACTTTTTCACCTCTTTATTCCATGAGATCGAAAAAGAGTAAGGAACTACCTACCATTACCATACTTGATACTACTATTACTATGGGTCCATTTTCTCTTACTATGCCCAACAATTATTGAGACTTTGGAAACTCTTGTGACCACATTATGTGTTCCACCTTGTCTCCAATCAAAGTCATGAGATTATAATCTATGTACTCATTATTTCACAGTTGAAACCCAAACAGATGAAAGAGAGGACGGCATTCTCAATCACATATGGATAAGAACAACTTTATTCCTTACTATTTGACACCAATGTCACTCTAGACTGCTACTAATCAAATATGCGTTTGCTCTTTAGACCAATTAATCCGTGAATGGTCTGCTGACGCAAGTCTTATATGTGGACATTTAACATTTCCAAGCTCAAGACAGAAAGTTTAAGTCATCTAAACTCAAAGAGAACATATTGCGGTTGTAATAAAAAAAAATATTTAAGTCATATACTCTTTAAAAGTCTTAAAAAGTGTCAAGGAAGCACTCGTTAATATTTTCCTTTAAAAAATTATCAAAAAACATGAAAGAAACAATGATTTCCTTAAAATAATATATTCGTACATAAGGGCCGATTTACCAAACGCAGTAAGTTAGTTTATACGTTATAAGTTCAT
Organism: Medicago lupulina; assembly: GCA_958299785.1. Classification (NCBI taxonomy): domain Eukaryota; kingdom Viridiplantae; phylum Streptophyta; class Magnoliopsida; order Fabales; family Fabaceae; genus Medicago; species Medicago lupulina. The sequence continues at coordinate 821,172 of OY283144.1, read as the reverse complement.
TTTTTTTTTGTTCGAATGTTATAAGTTCACATTATTAAAAAATACTTGTTTGACTCGTGGTCGAAATAATCTAAAATAGAATTATGTATAGTTTATACTAGTTTATAGGTTATATTCGGATGCGAGTCAAACAAGTAGTAGTATTTATTTGAATGATGCAACGCTTGCTTCACTCATATAAACAAGGCTTTTAATTTTTCCATTTATTTGCGTAAGCTATCAATATTTTGTTTCACTAATATATAAACAAAGACTTCTAATTTTTCCATTTATTTGCATAAGCTATAAACATTTAGTTCATGTCATTAAAATAGACTCATTTATTTCTTTTTAATTTTTTTTCATTACATTATACAAAGACCTGTTTCACTCGTAAATAATCCAAAATAGAATTGTCCACAAATTCCAGATTACCTAATAAAAATGTTAAAATTATTTGAACTCCAACCTCTCTACATAAGTTTTAATATTATATGGGATTTTGTTGTGATTTTGTATAGGGAAATGCTACTCATGCATTGAAATTGTGTAATTAATTTATAAAAAATCAAAAACAGTTTCATTTTATGATAATACTTTTCTTTTATGATATGCTTAAACCATGCCTTGAAGTACCGATTAGCATGACCTTTTGTATACATTTAGCAGGAGAAAGAATTGGCTTCAAAGCAATAGCATTAATATTTCCCTAATTCTGGCAACACGTGCGCATGTAATGCGGAATGTTGTAATTTGTAAAACAGAGAAAGATTGTTTCTTCGATACTCCCACTTAAACTTTTCCTTTCCTTTTTCCAACATAGTAATTAATTGATTAATTAATTAAAGAGAAATTGAAAAAAGGGAACGTTACCAGAGCATCGAACATGTTGGTATAGAGCTTTCCGTTACCCGAGTCAACCCGACCCGAATTAGGTTGAAATAAACAGAACGCAAGCGTTTCGGGTCTTGGATCACTCTGGTAAGCAAAAAACGGATACGGATTAACTGTAAACGGCGATTTATTATCCTTCAGAAATGCCAATAATTGAATCAACGTATTTCGTAACGCTGGGTTAAACGACCCGGACGAAGGTGGATCCGACTGAGACAACACCGCCATTGAATGTACGGTGGATACCTTCACCTTTCCGCCGAGTTTCACCGAGCTGAGAGCAGTTTGGACATTTCGAATCGCCGGCATAAGCTGTGAAACAAGTCCTTGATCACCGGAAGTTAAAACCTCATTACCAATGGTGATGAGAGTGATGTTACTGGCAGGGTAATAAGGCAACACGTTTGTGTTTATCCATTGAATTGCAGCGTTAGGATCAGAAGCTAGACTTGGAATGTCGTTGTTTGCGGCTCCGATGACAATTCCGATGCCGGAATTGGCTAGGGATTTTATGATTGCGGGATCGGCGCCATAGATACGTACTTTCCCGATGGTGGTGGATTGGAGAAGCTTGGCAGTGGCTGCCGGTGGTGGAAGGTTGTCGGCGGTCTGACCGTAGTTAACGCCGACGAAGGATTGTGAGTCTGCAAAAATGGAAGAAGTTAAAAGAAAGCGAAGTAGAAAGTTGAACAGTAGTTTTCGCACTTTCCCGAGAAAAATTGTTTCAAAGAAAGTAGCGTTACTTTTTTACTTCAAAAGAGTGAGAACTGAGAAGAATGCAAATAAAAAAAGAAGAACGAAGTGATTACTTACCGGCAAAGGAGAGAGCAATGGCGAATAAAGAAAGGAAGAGAAGGAATGAAGGTGTAGGAGGAGACATGGCTTGCTTGATTGGTAATTGGAACAGTGAGTCTGAAAAGTGAAAACAACAAGTAGATGATGATGATAATGGTGTTTTTTTTTTGAGGGAATGATGATGGTGTTATAAAGCAAACTTCATCTAATCTAAGTGAACTGAAAACAAAGAGTGTACATAGGAAAAATAAAATTACGCCCTCCGTCCCTTAATATAATCTCCATTTTGTTTTTTTTTCCTCTAAATATAACCCCTTTTTAAATTACAACACTCATTAATTATTTTTTTCATAGATATCTTTATTTAATACTACTACTAATTCTAAAAATACAATAAATTGATTTTTCACTTTATCTCTTTAATGAGGTTAATTGTGTAAAATTGTACTATAAAACAGACACATTAACTACACCAACAACATTTCTTAAGAAATGTGAAAAAAACAATAAGGGGTTATATTAAGGGACGGAGAGAGTATAACGGACGAGAAAGAGCGTGTCTCAATAGTATACTAGTACCTCCTCTGCATCCCTAATTATAACCTAATTATAAGAGGAAAAATTTGTCCTTTTTTATATAATTATCATTTTTATCAAATTACTCTTATTTATTTTATATCTTTTTTTTCAATCAACAATAAATATTATGTTAAAAACATAAATTAACTTATTCTCTTAAAAATAAAATTGTAAAAACAATAGTAATTACTGTCTCCGTCCCTACATATAAACACTATTTTATTAGAGAAAAATAATGCTTATATATAGATACAGAGATATTATATACAAATTTAATACTACAACCAACTTTGTTAATCTTCGTAATTTTAGCAAAAGACTCTTATATTTAAGGACGGTAATAATAATAAATCAGCAGTACAAACAACGATAGTTGCAAACAGACATATTAGCTGGATAGCATTACTAAGAGCCATTTCAGATAGGACTAGGGGCGGCATTTATGTTACATGAGTTACCGTAATAAATTAGAATTGGAATCAATTTATTTATGGATAATGTCACTTTCTATTTTATTATACTCCCTCCGTCCTTATTCAACAAAAAAATATAAAACTACTTATAAAAACCCTTAAAAAAAACTACTTATAAAAAAAAATATTTGTCACAAATGCAAGACTCATTGCAACCACTAGATGCATTTTTTTTTTTTTTAAACATATCTCTAATTAATACTATCAATTTATATTGAAGTATGAAAAGTAACATTGTGTGTATTTATATGTAAATGGTAATTTAGCCGTGGATACATATATTTCACACAAATTTATTACTCCAACAATTTTTTTTTAATTTGTTCTTATAATAAAGGGAAATATGGAGTATCACTTTTACACTTATTAAAAAAAGTTAATATAATGTCCTAGTAGACATAGCTTAGTTGAGGGTTAGAATCTTCTCCGTTTATAAAAATAAATGGAAGATGCAATTTGAAAAGAGATAGACACAAAAATAGGAAGACTCAAATAAACCACTAATAAGAGGTGTATTAGATTAAGATTTTTAAAAAGAAAATGTATGAAAAAATCTAATAGATTTTAAAAGACTATGTAAGATTTTAAAAGATTCTCAAAATTTGTAGATTGGATTTCAAGGGATTTATATTCTAAGATTTTATATAAGATTTAAAAGACTACCAAGATTTCAAATGATTTATATCAAGAAGTTAATTGTATTTTTCCTAGATGTCTATGAGATGTTTTTATTTCTTCCAACACTCTCTGTTACACTATTATATTCTTCAAGGTCGTCTTAAACAATTTGGAGGCCCAGTTTTAATTTTAGAAGTTAACTGTAACGCCCTAGTTTTATTTTAATTATCGTTGGTTGATTTTAAAATCTTTTATATGATTTTTTAATGATTTATGTGAATATGTGGGGTGTTACTATTTTATTATATAGTATTTATGTGATTATGTGAATATATAATTATTTTTATTGTTTAATAAAAATAAGTAAGATTATTATTTACTTGAAATTATGGGGTTTAATGAGAATTAATAGAAATTAAGGAGGGAGTTAAGTGAAATAAGTGGGAGGTTAAGGAAAAATAGAAAGAGAAAGGAGAGGTTTTAGTTTACAGAAAAACAAAAATCTGTTTCATTTTTCACGTACAAAACTTTAGAAAAGAGAGTTTTTGGAGAGAAAGAAGAGAACCCTAGAAGAGGCTAAGAGAAGAGGGAATCAATTGCTGTAGAGTTTTTGCTTGCTGAATTAAGGTAAGGGTGGGATTCCTTCAATAATATGTATATATAATTTTGATTGTTGATGAAATTGTGTTCTAGGTTTAGGGTTTAGAAAGTTTATGATAATTGATATGATGTGATGAATTGTGTTGTTTAATGCATGTTTATGTGTTCTTTTGATTGTTATGTTTTATATAGAACCTGTAAACATTGTTCTCTATCAAATTTGGGATTTGGGTAGATGAAATTTGGGTTTTTGAGTGAAAAATAGAGTTTTCCCGAGAGCTACCTTTGACAGCATACCCTGTTTCATGTTGTTGCGTCTTTTGTATCAGTTTCTGTTTTGAACTAGCTTTCGGTGTAAACACGAAAGTTGTAGGTATGAATGTTAGCTTTCTAATGCCGTTGGTCTGACGTCAAAATGATTTATAGAACTTGAGTTATGGTCAAATTACTGAACGTAGGTCACAGTGAATTTTTATGAATTTCAGCACAACTTTGTCCGAATTTGAAATGAAAACTGGTATTGATTGGTACATAATTGGCTTTAGGTGTAAACACGAAAGTTGTAGGTATGAATGTTATCTTTCTAATGCTGTTGGTCTGACGTCAAAATGATTTATAGAACTTGAGTTATGGTCAAATTACTGAACGTAGGTCACAGTGAATTTTTATGAATTTCAGCACATCTTTGTCCGAATTTGAAATGAAAACTGGTATTGATTGGTACATAATTGGTCTTAGGTGTAAACATGAAAGTTGTAGATAATTGAGTTAGCTTTCTAATGGCACTGGTTTGACTCGAAAATGTTTTGTAAATCTCGAGTTATGATAAAAATAGTCCAAGCAGGTCTTCAGAAAATTTTAAGAAAACTTAGCTTAACTAATCCCAAGTTAGTCCAAAACTTATGGTTGGTTTCCCAACTTCAAACTTAAGTATTAGGGATTTAGTCGGAGTGTTTTATGAGTATTTGGCTTATGTTTTATTGATCAACTTGCTTTATTTTTGAAGAATGTTTTGGTTTGATATGGATGTAGTTGATTAATGTATATGTGCTTTCCGGAGATGTGTGATTTAAATATGTGTTATATCAAGATGTGTTGTTTGTAGTTGTGTGACTTAAATATGTGCTATATAAAGATGTCATATTTAAATATGTGATATTTGACGATGATGTTATTTAAAGATGTGTATTTGTCGAGTCATCTAAAGATGTGCATTGTTGAGTCTTTACTCGTGTCGTTGCATTTGAGTCGTGTCGTTGCATAGCATAGTCAGCGATGGGGGCTTAATGCCTGACAGGTCCTCTATGACCTTAGCGATGGGGGCTTAATGCCTGACAGGTCCTATTTGACCTTTAGCGATGGGGGCTTAATGCCCTGATGGTACCACATGCATGATGTCTAAGACGTAGAGTTGCATTTGTCGAGTCGTGTCTTATGAGATGTCGTGACGATGATTTGTGATGATGATGTGATGTTTGAGATGGTTGTTAAGACGATGATTTATGATGGTTTGTGATGCATTTGTGATGATGATTGTTCTTTGATGTTCTTGATGGTATCTTCGTGATGAAGTTCCTTGAAGCTCTTGATGATATTTCGTGATGATATTCTTGATTGACGTTTAACGTCTTTCGTGAATGGTGTGCTTGATGATGTATAAGGTGATTTAGGACGATAATTATGATGTGAGATGATGTCTATTTTGCTATGACTATATGATGTTTTGTTGATTGATGATTCTGTTGTTGGTGTATTTATATATATATATATATATATATATATATATATATATATATATATATATGTATATATATATGTGAACCTGATGATGCTTGTCATTGAATTGTTGTTGTTTTCATTAACTTGATTGATTATGTATTATTATTATTGAATGTGTTTCTCACCCCTTCTGCTGGAATTGCCGCCTCGTGGGCAAGTGCAGGTAACGAAGGCTAGTTAGATTGTTGGCTCTTGTGTCCTAGGCTCTGATACGTAACGGGATGGGGATTCTGTTGTTTACATTCTTCATTTCCTTATGTATCATTGATGAACTATGTTGTTAGAGATTTATTTATTATTAAATAAATTTTAGTGATGATGCCTTTGTGCCAAAGACGTTGATGTAGCTGTTGATTATGATTTTTAAATAAATATTCCGCTGCAGATTTTATAAGATGATTTATTGAAGTTAAATAGTTTTATATTCTATTTAACAAATTTTGAAAAGTAGTGTGACATGCCCGTTATTGTTGAACTCTGATTGTTTTAATATTATTATGTTGTTTTGGGGAAACGGGGTGTTACATTAACCCTCTGATAAAAGTCAAAAAAACAAAAAAAAATGTACATTATAAATAAAATCCAAAATTTATATAAAAAAAAAGTCGATTATATTACAACAATTATAACGTTTTTTTAAGGAACAATTATAACATTTTTATCCCTTCAAAAAGAAATTATAACGTTTTTATATAGGGTTTCCTTTGTTTTAATTAAGACCGGAATAAATTTATGGGGCCAAAAAAACTAAAGCAATGTAACCAAAAAAATAAATTGACTAACATAATTATTATCAAAAAGTAAGCATGATAAGTTTTGTACCAGGGATCTAGCAACAAAATACAGAGTATTATACCACTGGACCACAGTGGCGCGTTTGTTTAATAATGGACGTTGTTAATATATAACTTATATTTTGTGGTGTAATATTTTTAAAAAATTATAATGGGCCCCTAAAATTTTGAGGGCCGGTGGCCTAGCCCAGCCTCGACAGGCTATGGGTCTGCCCTGAAATTCATTTCTAACTTATAAGAGACTTTGAAGGCAAGTATTACATGTTAAAAATAGTTTTATATATACATAGAGTCGTCTTAAAAAAAATTAGTTTGAAGTAGAACTAATAAATTGAACAAATTGATAAAATTTTCCGAGAATGAAATTAACTGAAGCCTCACAATCCACCATTATTATGGTGAAGGTAGCTCTAACTATATAGACTGGAAGTTTTCTACGCCTAGGGCAAAAGTAACAAACGACTTTACTCTGGAAACTAATGAGAAAATGAATCTCATTGGACAGCACAGAAAATAAAATTGCTAGAGTCTTACAAATTTTCTGAGATTGTTGATTAAGTATTGTGTTCACAGTTTCAACTAAAAAAGTTTCGCAAAATCGACTCTGTAAAAGAATTCATCAAAATTTATAAAAAAAATTTAAGGTTCTTGCTAACAAATTTATGGGTCTTGTCAAGGATACAAAAATGAAAATAATTGATAAATTTTAAGTAGAAAAAGTTACTTTTAAAAGTTTCAATACATTGAATTCATCATTTCCAAGATAAAATTTATTCTTTAAACGTTAAGTATCCCACTTGTTAGCATTTCTCAAATTTTAATACCAAAGTGTATTTTATAGATTGTGAGAAATCTTATTGAATACCAACGGATTTCGTTGCATTTGAAAAAAAAGTCTTGATTATCTTAATTGAATAATATTTTATAGAATTCTTGAGTTAATACAAGACTTTTTTATAATAAAATTGTCTTTTAAAATCTTATGAAATTATCCCCGTGAGCTTAGCTCAGTTGGTAGGGATATTACATATTATATGCAGGGGCCGGGGTTCGAACCCCAGATATTTCACTTCTCCACAATAAAATTGTGTGAGCTTTAGCCACTTAGCTACTAAACCCAAAAAAAAAACTTATGAAATCACAATCTAATACACCACTTTCTAGACTATGATTTGTAACCACTAATATTCTCTAGACCATGATTTTTTTTCTCAAATGATTTTTTTTAAAGGATAACAGGTACTTCAACTTAACGTTTAAAAACCTGTTAATTTAATCCTAAAAATATTTAAAAATCACCAATTTAGTATATTTTTACTTTCTATTATACTTTAATTTCTTTATTGTTTTATTTAGTTGTATTTTTCTTTCGTCTAAATTCAAAAAATTACAAAATATATCTTTTCTTGCATATCAAGGTAAGAATTTTTTATTTTTTTTGTCTATCTATCAGATTTTTTTTAATATTTTATGAAGTTTTGTTAAAAATAATAGATTTTAAGTGAAATTTTCGTCCATTAATTGCTTTAAAGATCTTGTATGCATAGATATGAAAATTAAATATTTGATACTCGAAGTCATGTTAACATTTTAGTACCAAAGACTAAATTGACACATTTCATATATTTAAGGACTAAATTGAAGAGAAATAATTTAAAGACTAAACCGATGAATTATTTAAAAATACTCATATCTTGGAACAACATGAGAAAAATAAGACACAAAATTGTTGATATGTCATTATATAAAAATAAGGACAAAACTTAGGTACAATTTCTTAGGTGCTTTTCGTATGACTCTTAACTAAATTTACCATGATTTCCTTAAATCCATAATTTTCTCAAAGTTCGTTATATCAAAAAATAAGTTTGTTATATCCAAAAAAATGTGTATTTTTAGTTAGAACCATACGAAAAGCACCTAAGGAATTGTACCTAAGTTTTGTCCTAAAAAGAATCATTTACCACAAGTCTTCATGTGGTTAAGAAGAAAAGGTAAATAAATCATAATCTGGTTTTCTGCAATCAGTCGAAACCGGCATTTAGGAAGTTATGATACGGGCCGTCAGATATATTTGATTTTTAATTTTTTATTTAAAATAATGAGTTTGAATTTGGACTATCTTATCAAGATTGAACGATCATCGATGTCTGAAAATGCGTGACTATGATTTATTGTTGACTATCGAAAAAACCGGTCCAATAAAATCATGAATTCTTGTCTATAAATCGTGGGTTTTTGCCTAAAATATCCATACCTAAAATGTAACATGGTTATAATGGATGTATAAAAAGTAAACTAGTTTTTAAATCCCTCACCTTCTCAACTATAACTCAAATATAATATTTTGTTAAAACCTTTCTCCTTTGAACCTAACAAACACTGCGCTAGTTTTTTCTCTTTTTCATTTCTTGGGTTCGTATCATATGACATATTGTGATTATTGTCCCTTTATCACGAAGGCAAACCAAGCAAAATATGAATAGTTTATTACAAATGATAATTACTATATGATATGATGTGATGATCGATGGCCTTTGTGAAGAAGCTTGTTTGATGAGGTATTGGGCTTAGGTGAAATGAGATATTTGTTTGATCGTTGCTAAGAGTGATTACTTACTTGTTAATATGAAGCTTAAATTTATCGATATTCATCATAGTTGTTCTCTAACTCTTGTGGTTTGTGCTCTAGATTCATGGTTTCTGATTATATATGTTTCCGGCATTGTTCAAGTTATCGGTTGTGGTTGGTTTGTTTGTGATTTGAAGCATTGGTGTACAATATTTTACAACACAGTCGAAGGAAGAGCGCCTAAGAAAGAAAAGACCCTAAATCTTCCCAGCCAAATATAAAGTACAAAGAATAAAATCTATGAATAAATAATACAAGCAATATTGCAGAAATATCATCTTATGCAGACTAATAAAATTGATATATCGTGAGAGATAAATATTTACAGGGCTTGTTTATTCACAAGATAATGCAAACAAAATATGTTAAGACCTAATGAAAAATAACCGTTAACTACATGGTAATATAAGATATGCACAATGGCTTCTGATCATATAACAAAAGTTGAACTTCATTAGAACTAGTAATTCGCAATCCAAGGCTGCCATGGTCATTGCAACTAACAATCATCTCCAGCTCGCTTTATTTTCGGGCTCCACATGTCTTGTTGGATACGGAACCTTTTTGGAAAGGTCTACTTGAGAGGGAACAGGATCTTTCTCTCTAGTTCGAAGTTCCTATCAACAAGGAAACAAAATCATATAAAGAAATATTTTACTGAGTATCCTGCCAAAGATGTGGTGTAGATAATAATATTTTAAATTTTTCATAGTATTAGAAACTGGTGTAGTTGAACATGGCATATACTTTAACTAATGAGCACATGTACTTTATGTACTGAGCACAAACATGTATGTCAGGGCACAACTAAGAAGTTAATTTTTCCTTCTATTTTCTGTGGACTTAAAGGATCAACAAAAATTATGGCAATGGCCAATGAGTTACCTAGATTAGAATGTAGCATATAGTTTCAAAACTAAGCATGTGTGCGTAACTTATGTATTTTCTTATAATATGGAGAGGCTGAAACGTAAGGCTTACAGAACGGAAGGGAAAATCATCTGCCTCAAGCATATGAACAATTTGACCCATCTTTGGTCGCTTATTGGCATCCAAATCTATACAGCGAAGACAAACCAGTAAAGCTCGCTTCAAAGATCTTGGAGAAGGCTGAATCTCAATCAAAGGATCAACTAGCTCCTCACCGCGACGACTTGCTACCATTCCCTTAAACCAATCAACCAAGTTCATCTGAAGCAAATCAAACAAAAAGAGACATAAGACTTCTTACAATTCCATGGAATGCAGTAAAGAAATCCAGGATTCACCTCTGCAGGTGCTCTAGAATAATCAATGGGACTTCTTCCTGTAACTAGCTCCATGAGTAGAATCCCAAAACTATACACATCGCTGCCCTCGTTAAGCATACCCGTGCTTGCATACTCAGGTGAAACATATCTGCAGAAAAATTGTTTGTGGGAAGAAATAATAGAGTAAAATATCACTCATATACAGTAAAGAGATTATTACAAAATAATTGAGGCCAGGAAAAGAAAGAACTAACCCAAATGTCCCCATTACACGCGTTGTCACATAGCTTTTCCCAGACCCTAAGAGCTTGGCCAGTCCAAAGTCTGATACTTTGGCATGCCATTTTTTGTCTAAAAGAATGTTGCTTGATTTTACGTCTCGGTGGACAACTTTGGGTTCTAAGCCTTCGTGCAAATAGGCTAGCCTGTTTCATGATGTAGAAAAGTTAATTAATATTCTGAAAAAACATATAAGTTAATGGAAATTCCACAACAATGAAGCATCATAACAGTATGGCATTGGATAGGATTCATGATAGGATGTTATGACATAGTTTAATTGGTCTCAGAAACCAATTAAGGCTTTGTTTATTATTGTTTTTCTATTGGAGCATGATAAGGCATAAAATACTTATTCCAGTTGTTATAAAAACATATAGTCAATATCTCAGTTGACAAGTATTATAAATGCATCCTCTCAAAATAAGTAAGAAATGCATGTGAAGGTAACATGGGTGATACACTAATACCGATAATTTAAGATATAAACTTGATAAAATGTGCAAAGAACTCAATAAACACACCCTTTTGCAGTCCCAACAGCAATCTTCATTCGTATATCCCAAGTCAAGGGGCTAACAGGTCCTACATCACCATGCAGCCACTGCTCTAAATTTCCATTGTCAACATATTCGTAAACAAGCATCCTGTATAGTCCACGAAATAACTTGAGACAAAATTTATAAGAAGTTTCTTTGTTTGAAAAACTTAAATCAAAAGAATAACAGTCATGTAATAAACATAATACTTACCTTTTAGCACCTTCTGCACAATATCCAACTAACCCAACCAAATTCTTATGCCTCACTTTTCCAATGGCTTCAACTTCCACTTTAAACTCTTTCTCTGCTTGACCTCTAATTAGTACAATAATGCACATGATTTTCAGCATACCATAGCAGAGCAAAGTTATCAACATTTAGAGGTAAAACATAACATCTTGATATAGTATTGCAGAGCAAACTTGTGTGCAAAATGAAAATGCTCAATTTCTTCTTAGTTTGGATATCTTGCAATATATCTTAATGGAGATTTCAACTGTTTGCACCCTCGCATGCTCAATTTTCAAGTGAATTAATGAAGTAACACAAGTAGAAATTCTTGATTTTTTAACTACTTCATTCGTATGACATTTTTTAATTAACTACTTCATTCTTATGCCATTATTATTATCTCAATGAATATTTTTTAAAGGGAAATGCTAACGGATGCCCTCAAGGCACTGATTAAGGATACTAAAAAGAAAATTATATAGTAGTTAATGTATTAAAATTGTGTAATTAATTGATAATAATGTCGAAAGCAGCTACCTTTTATGGTAATAAATCCCTGTTATGTCATGCTAACGGGTGCCCCGGAGCACTGGTTAAACATACCAAAATAGAAAATTATTACCATAGAGGAAACTGTTTTTGACTTTTTATAAATTAATTACACAATTTCAATGCATTAACTTTTTTCATATCCTTAACCAATGCCCTCGATGGTTAGCATTTCCCTTAAATTTATTTAGACTAAAGTTTTTCTAGGGAGTAAGACAATATCAATATGCCTCTAAAATAAAGTTGAGCTATAAAAAAATCACGAATTTATTTTAAAAAAAATATATAAAAAAAAAATCACGAATTAAATAAACTAAAAGTGAAAGTAGATAAAGAGAAAGGTAAAATTACCGAGTCCGGCTCAAAAAGGAAAACACCTTATTTTAAAAGAAAAAAAAAAGTAAAGAAATTTCCTATTCCCTCAAAAAACTATTCCTAAACACCTTACTATTATTTTAGTAACTGATTCTGGTCATATCATATTTAACAAGTAAACCAATGATTAACTCAATAACAAATTAACCATAGAGTTTAGAGTAAAATTCCATTTTAGTCTAGTAGTCCCTGGCATCTATAAGAATGGGAGACAATTAAATTATTACTATAGATAAAACAATTTACTCTTTTTTTTTTTGGTCAAGATAAAACAATTTACTCTATAAGAATGAAAATGAAAAATGTGATTTAATTAGTAACAACACATGTAACCAAAAAAAAAAAATAGTAACAACATACTTATTGTTGAGAAGATTCTTGACAGCAACAATAGAACCATCTTGAAGAATTCCTCTGTATACAATTCCATACCCTCCTTCTCCGATCACGCTCCCTTCTGCAAATCCATCCGTTGCATTCTCCAATTCCTTCAAACTATACCATCGACCCCACCCTATGTTCGCCGACGGCGACGGTGACTCCACCGACACACTACTACTCTCTTCGATCTCACACTCCACTTGCTTCTTCATCCTTGACGATTCATCAGCTTCAACGTGTTCGATCTTGATCACCTCCACGATCTCCTTAGAAACGAGTGGAATTGTTCCGGAACTATGCTTCACTCGCCGCATTTTGCTTTTCTTTGAGGTTCTGTTCCGGCGAATGCAGAGAACGGTGATGAGAATGATTGTGACTACGATTGCGACCAAAATGAGGACTAAGATGTAGAATTTGAGACCTACGATGGAGGTGGTTAGCAACGGCACAGCACCGCCGGAGGAATTGGCGGAAGGTGCCATTGCTGTTGTAGCTCCGGTGGAATTAGAAGTGAAAATGTTAGAATGTTTGGTTGGTGAGAAAATTCTAATGAAGAAACAAAGAAGAAAGAAAAGGAAAAGAGAAAGGAAAAGAAAAAGAAAAGAAGAGAAGAAAGAATATTGAGAAAAACGAAGTTTCAACTTTCACCAACGGATATTACAAAAGCGAAAGGAAACTATTACTACTACTTTTGTTACTTTTTGGACTTAGATGTGATTATATTTACTTAAATGCCACTCATAATAAATCAGATTCAGAATCAGTGCCCAGGTAGGTATTCAAGGAGCTGCATGACGTGGGGACTGGGGAGTGCAAATTAATCAATCTTATGAAAAAATGGACATGGACATTTAATTACACGTAGGTACATTATGTAATAGTTTGAATTTTGAACAAACAAAATTGAAGTATTACATGTAATTTACATGTGTAAGATAGTAGTGTTCAATATGACAAAACTTTGTATCTATTTTTTAACAAAACTTTGGATCTGTTAACATTGTTTGTTAATTTACAAAAATAATTGACTAAATATGATTTTTGTTTTGGGTGATGCTATATCAAGTCAATGAATAATTCAAGTGAGACTTGTGTGTATAGCGAAGCATGACATGGCAAAACAATTTTGTCCACATTTTAATTCCAGATTTATTGAAAATTATGTAGGTAGCGACAGTGTGCTATGTAATTAAATCACACTTGTCTTGTTCAAAAAAATTAAATCACACTTGTTGTGATGGATTTGTGAAGAAAAAAAATTCATTGTACATAGTAGCCAATAATATCACGTGTATTACCTGGTAGAGTTTTCTATTTGCTTCTTAAAAAAACAATTCAGCTGTAGAATAGTGCAGAATGTTTACTTAATAAATTATTGCCTGTTTAATACAACATACATCATATCATATTCATATACTATTAATTAATTAGCAATAAAATGATAGAATAATAATGCCAAGGGTTGAATTGGTAATAAAAAAAGTGTTAAAAACAGTACATCAACATTATTTTTCAATGGCACTTTGATTTGGAACCAATGGATTAAAATCCTATGGAAGTTGAAACGTAATCATCCATTTTGATATGGTGAAAGGGTCTCTCTTGGCTCTATATATGTTTGTCAAAGGTGTCAAGTGACTGAACCAGGATTCCACGTAAACGTAATTATCCAAAGTAACTCACCACCAAACGGTTTGTTAGGACATGCTATATTCTGCATATTTGCTTGGCATTTTGTTTCACCAACTAATCTAGTTTCAGTGTCGGATTTACATTTACAGCCTATGCCCAAGAAATAAAACTCAGTTTTGAATCATGGATTATGTCTATTTATTATAGATTAATGAATGTAGGATTATGGTGAGAATGTGGCAGAATTGCACTACGTCACTTACCAAAACTTACTTGTATTAGTACTACTGTACTACTGGTAACATTTAAAAATATACCGTGAGTTTGTTACACACACTAAAGTATGTCAAAAATGGTTGATGAATTTGATTCAAAATTTGAATCAAATATAACAAATTTTTTTATCTATTTTTGTTAATAATTAAACCGGAGAAAAATAAATTTTATTCTTCAAATAACATTACTATAGAAAATTTGGGTATTGAATTGTTGTAGAAAGTTTTGGTGGTGGTGGGGATTGCATTGTATACTATCAGGTGAAGTTGGGAAAGTTGTTGCTGGTGACGCGGCTCGGAGTAAATTTGAGACATTAATGGGAAACTCGGAATACGTGAAATATTTGGGATGCTAGCTGCCTTACTAGTTACTACTGGGTATTGAATGTTGTTGTCAGATAAATTCAAGTCTCACTTCAATTGTACTTTCAAAATATCCATATTAAGGTCTTCACTTCAATTGTACAACTTTCAATTCGATTTAGTTTTTCCATTTACTTCGTTCTCGAATTTACTATATCCATGCTTAAATTATGAGCAAAATGAGCATATGATGACTTAAGAAAGTTGATATAATTTTAAGATGAAAACATAAACTAACTCTTTTTTAAAGATAAAATTATAAAAACAATAGTGATTACAAATAATTTTAATACAAATATTCACTTTCTTAATTCCCGTGATTTTGGCAAAAGGGTCTTATATACAGGGGACGAAGTATTATACATCATTATCCTATTTTCATCTAACACAATTAAAAAATATTTACGTAGACGTTTATTGCTAAGTTGATGGCCCAAATTCACCTTTTTTAAAACTAGTTATGGTTCATTAGATGCATTATTTTGTATTGGTTTGAAAAAAAATCATTCGATACTTGATTTATAATGTTTTTGACGAACTTTATAACTCGAAGAAAATGTAAGTAAGTAATCATATTTGATTTCATAAATTTTTTTGAGCATCCCACCTCAATAATAAATAGTCATTTAATCACTTTACAATAAAGATGGATAAAAAAAAGGAGAAACATAGTAAATATTTTATGACTTGAAGGATCAATTTATTACGTAAAAATAAGAAAATTAAGGACTAGCTTGTTCATTTTTACTAACAATAAGAATCAATTTGAAACTAAAAAACTAAAAGAACTAATTTGATACAAACGTTAAACTTAAATGACTACATGATATATTTGACATAATTATTACTAGAGTTAAGATGATACTAATATGTCCGTCTTTCCGTTTTTATTACGAAAGAACAATAAAATGGTAAAATACAAAATGTAAATGAATGGTAAAATTGAAAGCAAAAACTATCTCCAAAACACAACATATTTTATATAAGGTCAAAATAATTTTTTTTTAAAGTGTCTACTATTGTTGTGAATTGTTTCTATTTTGACGGATTTAACAAATTATTTAATTGGTAATTTAAATAGCATTGTAAAAGTGATAAAATAGTTTAAATAAAAGATAAAAATGAAAGAAAATATTCAACTCAAAAGTGTATCCGCATTTATATATTGTTATAGACTAAACTGGTCTAAAACACGTTTTAAATCTAACTATAAATCAAGAGGCTTCAAAAGATCATGAACTCATTTTAAAGCAAGTAGAAGCTCATAGGCATCACGTCCATCAACCGTACATAGTGGAGAAATCCACTAAATTTTGGCAAGAAAATATGTCTACTGCATTACCAACTGTCAAACACATACCACATTCACACAATTATGATGAGTAAAAAATGAAGCATCAATATTACATTTATATTTATATATGTTATTTTTTGCTTTAGTCTATTTTACTTGGCTAGTATGGACCACCGTCTCAAACACATCAATATTCACCCAGTTATGATGGGTAGAAACCAGAAAACAAAAGCATCAATATTGCATTTATATCAAATTTTTTTTTATGTTGACTACTTGACTAGTAATATGTTATATGTTGCTTCCCCAAGTCTTGGCCAAACATAAATGCAAAATATCAACCTTCTAAAGCATGCATGGTTCGATTCCAGACTTGTTGAGAAGTGCACTTTCTTATTACAAACCATGTTGTTGCGTTGCTTTGAAATGCTCCATATCATCACCAAACAAACAACAAAAAGGTTGTCTTCACGATGCCGTGGAATTTCAAAAAGTACATCATTGCCATTTTTGTGCATAGCCGGAATTGAATGCATGTTTCCACAACACCACTGTTTGTCAACAACACACATTGTGTTGGGACAATGAAAAAGAAAATGCAAATTTTTCCACCAAACCTCCAACAGTGAAATTGCATCCTGCGCCTAGTTTAGAAGATACTTTTTGCACACCCTCCATATAAAAACGGGAGCTATTACGCACCAAATTTGCCAACTTATGGCAACTAAAAGGGGAGTGATATCTATAAATTCATTGATATAAAAATGGTAACACCTTGAATTGAATAACTTCCAGCCTTCTCTACCTTCCAGATCCTATCATCCCCGACCAACTAACTGAGTCAAACAACAGAGTCAACAAATTTTATGAGCGGAAGGTAGAGAACGATGGAAGATATTGTTAACTACCGTTGTTTGACTTAAAATACCGTTTAGGTCAACAGTAGTTAACTACCATTGAGGACAACGGTAATTAACTCTAGCTAGTTTATCCCAACAATAGTTAACTATCGATGGGACATTTGTGTCATTTCAATGTGTTTTTAAGAAAAAATGTATGTTAGAAAAGCAATATTCATGCTTGTTTCGAGTCTAATGGATCATTTACTTCTTTCCTGAAACATAAGTCTGGTCCATACACTCTATTAAGAGTCTCACATTTGAACTTATATGGCTTGAACAAATCTCTTATTCATAAACCTAACCATGTTGCCCTAATTTTAACTTAAATTTTTTGGCAAATCACTTATTCATAAACCTAACTCTGTTGCCCTAATTTTAACCTAAAAATTTTGCCAAATTTCCCTCCTCTTAAACCTAACCGTGATTTCCTAAATTAATGCATATCTTATTCATAAACCTAACTCAGTTGCCCTAATTTTAACCTAAAAATTTTGCCAAATTTCCCTCCTCCTAAACCTAACCGTGATTTTCTAAATTAATGCATATATCTTATTCATAAACCTAACTCAGTTGCCCTAATTTTAACCTAAAAATTTTGCAAAATTTATCTCCTCCTAAACCTAACCGTGATTTCCCAAATTAATGCATCTATTATCTCTTATTCATAAACCTAATCTTGTTGCCCTAATTTTAACCTAAATATTTTGCCAAATTTCCCTCCTCCTAAACCTAACTGTGATTTTCTAAATTAATGCATTGGATGCTATTAATCACATATATTAAATCCTATTTAATTCGCAGAAATTTTTCTTGGCATAATTTTTCCTTGCTTTGTAGTCAACTGATTTCCCTACTTCTTTGGAAGCGATTAACTATCTTATTTAATTCCCATAATTTTTTCTCACGTAGTCAACTGATTTTCCTGCTTCTGCGATTAAGTTCAACTTATTTGCCTACTTTTATGGAAACGATTCACGTTCTCCTTAATCTTTTACTGATTCACGTTTCCCTCATCTTTCCTCTCTTATCAGAACCAAAATATTATTTCTCTGGGGACAACAATATTCAAAACACATTTTCTACCTTTTAGTAACAATTACAGACTTTTAGTAACATTATTAGTAACAATTATCTGCTTTTAGTAACAAACCATGGCTCTTAGTAACATGAATCGAATAATAGATTTTCAACAAATTAATTGTCTTATTCCCTTCGCATCAATTTTCTTATTCTCTTATATATCATGAAATTCAATATTGGTCACTTACTAGCAATTAATTTATGAAACATTTGGCAATATGTTTAACTTTTTAGACCTACTGTTTAACCAATTATATACCAAATTTTTTATAATATCGAATAATCCACGACGTAAATAATTTAGAATATTTTAAACAGCCATAATTATTTCATGCTCACTTCAAGCCCTTCCTGTTTTTATGGTAATTATAAACAAAAATCGTAATTACTCTAATTCAATCAACTAAGAGATTTCATCTTCATCTAATTTTTTTTTGTTGCAGACAATGTGCTCCGCTTCCTCTATTTATGACAGCAAAATATCCAAAATCTAATCTCTACGATTGAATCAAGTAGTGGATTTCATCCACATTTCTTGCCTAATTAGTTGCAGGTGATATACACCTCTTCAAGATTGTTTTTGTCATTACCACTTTATTTTATTCAAATATTAAGTCAGACTTTCGAAGTCATTAATTTTGCGTCCCCCCTCCCTATTCAAATAATAATTTCATATTTTATGTATTAATCTTTATCCTAAAATGTTGGACATTTCCTAATTTTATTCCACTTCAAGTGCATCAGTTTTGGAATTATCGTTACAAGCAATACTCCTTATTTTAACCATCAAACTCTGCTCACACGTATTACACCTTTGTTAAAGTAACATGAACGATGTACTAGAATTATGGAACAATACCAACGTCTATGGTAATTAACATTATGATTTGAGTTATGACAATTTTAACATTCAAGCGAACTACATTGTTTTATTTCTAACGGTGAATATTAACTTTTTAAAATGACCCGTGCTACGCACGGGTAAATGGTCTAGTGTTTATAAGTGAGAGTAGTCATCACCTCATAAATCATATTTGTCGGGTTGTATTAGATTAAATCACAAATTTTAAGATGGTAACATGGGGTATTCAAGATTCGTTGGACCATATTTTATCAAATTTTCGTTATCGGGTCACATTCTAGATGTTCGATCATGGAATAGGAGATGTTAGGAGTCACACATTAAAAATGATATGACATGAACAAAGGTTTATAAGTGGGAGCGGTTTTCACTTTAGATGGCCATTTTATAAGATCGCGTTAGACTCAACCATAAATTATGAGACAATTCACGCCTCGACACGTTGGGTTTATCGCCAAGCTTGGCACCTAGAAAATAATTATAAGAAAAATATGTACAAGTGACGAGACTATGTTGATTGGACAAAAGAATCCAATCCTACTTGTCAAGCATACCAAGACTCGAAACACTTAAACTCTCAAATGTTATTCCACCATCTTGTTTATTCACCGGCAAAAACGTCCCAAAAAAGCATTTAAATAGCTTTCACTCCATTCTCATTACGAGTTATGACCCAACTAGAAAGAGTTCATAATATTTTCAATTTCATTCTCGAGGGAGGAAAAAGAAACAACCTCATGAATCATGACAGATGAAAATATTGCTTGGAACACCGCTCTAATGAATTTATTACTACACCTCTAAAAAAAAATTAATAACTTTGAACCTTTTTATATAGTACTGAATAAAATTTGTAAGGGTTGCACATACTGAATCCACATCCTTATTGGAAAAGATGAGACATAATTGAAATTTGATACTTCTATAAAAATTCATAGATAAATTTGAACAAATGATTTACCTCTTTTATTTTTTATATCTATCATTTTTATTAATTAATTAATTATGTAGAATTGATTAAATAATAATTAGTATTGCCTTAAACTTTTTATCAATTATACGAGACCTTGAAAGGAGTAATATTATCAAAGGAGTACTATTACCTTAAAACTTCTTTTAACGTCTCTTATTTAATTCTCTTTTATGTTAATTTTGATGAGTTGATTTAACTTCTTAAAAAAAAAAGCAGTTTAAATTGATAATATCTATAGATTTTTATATTACTTTGGGGCTTGAAGAAAGGGCAACTTAGTTTTTTTATTATTATGGAGTAAATTGGATGTTTTCGTTTTTTAGGGGAAACATTGAAAAAAAATATTTAACCAGTTTAGTTTGTGAAAATAATGATTAGAAAAAAAAACTTAGGAGTTATAAGCATAATAAAAATTAAGCTATTTGTCAAAAAAATAAATCAACTAATTACTAAAATTACAACCATTAAAAGTTGAGGATTAGGTTCATTGATAAAATTATTCAGATATCATCATGCATTATTTGTAGTAGATAGAAAAAAAGATATAATTAAATTTAGTTTTAAAAAAATATAATAAAATTTAGGTCATGCTAACATGTGTCTTAAAGATATTTATAAAGACATGACTATAGGAAATTTTGTATTGAAAAAGAGGAAATTTTGTTAAGACGTGTGACCTAAAAGAGGAAATTAAATTTTGTATTGAAAAAAAAAAAACATGTTTTTAACTTTTCTATACCTAACTGTCTTAGTTGTCGCTCGCTTTTTCATTCATTTTGTTTAAATAAGTTATTTACACATATATTTACTATTTTCTTTTGTGATCTTGTTATCTTAGTATGAAGTTTGTTTTGTTTGTCGTTTTGGTGCAACATTGTTTTGTTTTTCAGTCATGTTGTCGTGTTCATTCGATATGATATTTAAATAATCAAGGACAGTATTTAGTTTTAAAAAACGTTTTTTCGTCTATACACACAAAAGTGGCTTTTGTTAATAGTATGGTTTTATTTTATTTTTGAAGGCGTTTATTAAATTCTGTTAATTCTATATGGTAAAAATATGCATCTGAACCATTGCCAACGTTACGGTCCCATGGTCTAGCGGTTAGGACATTGGACTCTGAATCCAGTAACCCGAGTTCAAGTCTCGGTGGGACCTATATATTCTTTTTATTTATATCAGTCATATAATTTAAACGCCTCTCCTTTTATATTTTCCATATCAACCATAAAAGTATTTTTGTTTTTTCTGATTAAACCATAAGTGTATGTTGTTTTTGCATAAATCATATATCATTATTTTAAAAGCTGGAAATTTTTTTGAGCAGGGCAGTGCTCCTCTGTAGAGTTCCATTATTATAATAGAGTTTTTCATTATCTTAAAAGACACACATAGAGAAGATAGGATCTTTACTCATTTGAATGAGCGTAATTTGCCAAGACATTCATGGCAAGAATCGATCTACTCAAGAATACAATGAAGTTTGCTTTGATATTGATGTAATGTTGAATTTAAACTGAATGGTAAAAACATAGTTTAAGCACTTGGCTTACTTTCAGCTCTCAGTTGGATACATGAGTTAATTTGGGACAGGTTGATTTAGAATTAGACCCAGAGAAGGTGGTGGACAGTTTTCATATGTCAAAATACGGCATTACCGAATTTGGTTTTATTAGCTTCATTATAAATCCGTATTTTCTCATTTTTTGTGCGGAGACAAATAAATGAGATTGTTCATACGTTAACAAAAAAGTTATCATGGCTCACAGTGTAAAAACTTTTACACCAATAGTATATATCAATTGAATCCAAAAACATATCCACGTTGTTCAATTCATGCAGTTTTATGTTCATTATTAGACTATAATTTGCATATATAAGCTCTAATTGATAAAATGTAGAGTGAATTTGCATATATAAGCTCTAAGTGATAAGTTGACCTATTATTGGTAGCAATTAGCAAATCGACCACCGTATGTTGAATTCGAAGTTTTATGTTCATTATTAGACTATAATTTGCATATATAAGCTCTAATTGATAAAATGTAGAGTGAATTTGCATATATAAGCTCTAAGTGATAAGTTGACCTATAATTGGTAGCAATTAGCAAATCGACCACCGTATGTTGAATTCGAAGGTAACGATTGTAGCTTCTCAGTTGGCGTGCCTCAGGATGCAAATAATGACTAACTCCTGCAAAACCTAACAGCTACTAATAAAGATTGAGCGTTTGTTTGGTCGTTTTGGTCGTGTTGTGGGTTTTCCATATGCTTGGTTTTGCAGCTTCTAAAAAATCGCAACAGAACAGGTGGACATGCATTTGGAGTGTGCAATGCGCAACCAAACAGATACTTAACGATGTTTCCAAAACCAATTAATAAGGGAAGAACCAGTAAAACCAGTTTTCTCTTTCATCCTCTATAATTCTGATGTTGTACCTTTTCTCCCAAAAAAATATCATCAATTATGCTTTGAATGAAGAATAGTATCTTACACATTAAAATTTAAGAATCTATTTCTTTAAAATGAGTAAGTCACTTTAAAGTATAATAAAGTAAGTAATATCAACTATTGATAAATAAATCAATGGTTAACATCAAATGTACATACATGACAAATGATGAGTATGTTGAATTATCAACCCTTAATTTTCTCATTAATGGTTGAGATCACTTACTTTACTATCTGCTCACTTTAGAAGTGCCGGATTCAAAATGTACAACCACTAAAAGACTTGGGACAGGGGTAAAAAAAATTCAATTACAGGTGAAAAAAATGGAGCTTGTCTCTGTCTAAAACAAGCAGTCAAAGAAGTATCATCCATATCTACCACAGCAGTTGTCAATTGGTCTTCTCTCCACTCTACATCTATCTCCACAAGTTTGTCCAAAACCACTGAAAACAAAAACAATATTCCCCTTTGAAAGGTATTATCATAGGTTCAAGGAATTTAGTGCCAATTTGTCTGCTGAAATGTGCAATGAGCACTTTTTAGTTCCAAAAATACCCTAACAAATGCCCAGAAACCAATAAGAGCACAAGGGTATTAATGAACTAAAAGAAGAAAAAAGTTTAAAACTTAAGCTTCTATTCTTTCAGGGGTCCACCCTCTCTACATCAGGTAAGCCAAATGATGGCTCAGGGCATATCTCATTTGAATGACGTCTCCGCGACGACGAACTACTAGTTGCTGAAAGCTTCAAACTACTAGCCCCTTCTAATTTTGTACCAGAAGTTGCAGGGATTACGGCTACATCAGACGAACTCTGACGCCAACTACCAAACAAAGTAGCATTCCAAGAGCCTCTGGAAGAGGTTGCTTTCAGCCGCGCAGAACTTGAACTTTCTTCTCTTACAACTTTTAAAGGATTTTCCAAAGCCTTGAGAACATATCTCATCGGTGGTCGTCTTGAAGGTTTTGGGTTTAGGCATGACCTGGCAACGATGGCTATTGCCCACACTTCCTCTAAGAAATCCTCATCCACAACAAGAGATGGGTCAACGATTTTCGTCACGAGCTCCTTGTCATACATGTTAATGCAAGGTAGAATTTGATCAAGCCATTCCCTTAATACACCCTCACTGGAAGCACTAATTCCCAGCTTACCAGTCACCAGTTCAAGTAACACTTTCCCAAAGCAATAAACGTCGTAGGCACAAACTGATGTTGATGAACCTGTTTCCAAGGACAGTACACAAAATTTGTGTCAAACTAATTGTAATAGATTGAATGACTATTCTGCTTAGGTCAACAGAAATGTCTCTGCCTTACCTCAAGTCAGAAAAGCAGAAAATACAATTACCACAAGCATATAAAATAAAGCACCAGATCAATCACCATTTAATACAAACTAATTCATAAAAATACTATATCCTGCAAGCCAAAACTACCAACGAGGCATTTGTTTCAAGCCATCAAAATTCATTTCCAGAAGTAACTTCTCCGAAAATTTAATGATGGGAATGTTATCCCCAGGTACTTTTTATATAAAGTTTAGCCATTTATATGACACTCCCAAATCCCAATAGTCTTTCATGGAAGTGGGGTGTAGAGCAATGTTACCGATTGCGGATGGCGGTCCATTGCGAAAAGCTTAAAATCCTCCATTTTAACCCACCACATCCTTTGCAAATTAGCCATTAAGGTTATAAAAAAATCCGCCATGGCCGATATTTGACAACACCGGTGTAGAGGCAGTTATAGGAATTAAAAAAAGAAAGTTACAAACAGAATTCGTTCACACCTCATGGGAATCTATTTCCCAATCCCTCCCACGTGGAAATCATTTTGTTCCGGGGAATCTTTTATGCCAAGGAATAAATTTTGCAACCATATAGCAAACATGGAAAGACCATTGTACATTTTTAAAGTTTGAATTAGCTTAATTTCTGTTAAAAATAGCTTGTAAATCTCACTGGAACGACTTTTGGGGGAGGGAGCAATTTTTTCCTAAGAAGTAAGCAAATCCACGCATGCACCAAATACTTTGTAAGAAGGAAAGCGTGGAATTATGTATGATACAGACCTCTTAAAAAAAAAAAAAAAGATACAGACAAACAATCAAGACATAAAACTTTTGAAAACAGAAATTGAGTTTCTACTTACCAGATGCGCCTTGTTCAGAGGACCTACACATTAAAAATAGAAATGAGAAATTAGATACATCTTTTTTATAGCAAACAATATAAATTTGCAAATACGACATTGAAACTAGTCAAACTCATAATGCAGCTGAACCACAAAGCAATGAGATAATGGAAGAAAATGTGAAATAAAAAGCAAGGTAAGAAAAGAATCCAGCATTGCAAAGCCCAGAAATGTCAACGAGCAGAGATTACAAAAACCGAATGAGCGGCATTTGTTATTTAAAACACATACATATACATACAGACAAAATGACATTTCTAAAATATATAAATAATTCTTAAAGCAGTATATAATTTCAAATCATAGGCATTTTTCCCAAAAACGGTCTAAATGATTAAGTCCCACAAAGCACAATGTGGTCAATGCACAATGAATAACCATTCAGTTACTTTAAATACAATGTTAGCGGAGTGTAGTACTTACTGAGGCAATCGAAGAAACCGGGTGATTTTACTTTGATGGATATCACCTTCTTGACCACAGGCTTCACTTAGACTCCCTAACCGAACTTCATATCTGTCATCGAGAAGTATACTGCTCGCTTGAATATCTCTACAATAATTAGAAGATAGGGTTATCACCACTAGCATTCTATTAAGCTTGAACTTAGATTATATCATGTAAACTTGTTACTTCTCCATTCCAAGCACACACTTGAGATGGCTCAGTCGATTAAATTAATTAAAAACAAATATTCAGAAGTTGAACTTGTTCCCAACCTTTTTCTTTTTTCAACTCTATAGAGTAGCATCTTAAAGATGGTTTACACTTTACACACAAAATAATGACAACAAAACCCAGTGACAACTATACACGGCCACCTTTGAAGATAAAGAAAAAATACCAACATGTATGACAGTATCATTTATAATTAGTCATTAGTGACAACAATATTTGAAAAGTAACCTAGTAAGCATATCTTAAACCTCTATGGACATCAACAAACATATGCTTTGATACAAAGAGGACCAACAGGAAGGGTTGAATCCTTCGTAAAGATGCAACGAGGGATGCTGTTGAGTGAGAATTCATAGTTTATTAAATCCGGTATTGCATCAGTTCTCAAAATGGAATGGCTGGTCAAAAACAAACAAGGAGAAAAACAAAGAAAAAATAACGGAAATCCAAAAATACCTGTGAACAATAGGTGGAATACATTCATGATGAAGATATGATACGGCCTCTGCTGCTCCAGTAGCAATCTTTAACCTAGTTATCCAGTCCAACGACTGCAAAGTACCATCTTCCGATGTGGTGTTTTTGAAGAATAAGCAATTAGACAAGTCCCCTTTTGGCATAAGTTTATATACCAGGAACTTCTCGTTTTCGTTTTCTAAGCAATGACCTAATAAGGGAACAAATCTTTGATGAGAAACCTTGTTAAAAAAGTCCAATTCAGACAGAAAAGCATCCTTTTTTGTAGATCGCATGTCGATCCTTTTGATGACGACGGGGATCCCATTTTCCAAAACACCGTTGAATAAATCCCCAGTGTGGCCATGTTTTATGAGATTTGCATCACTGAAATCTCCGGTTGCCTGAAGCAACTGATGATATGTAAATGAGTCGCCTACACTTGCAAGGTTTACCGATACACCAGGCGGCGGAGGACTTCCTCCAGCAGGAGCAGGGCCCACACCGTTTCCCCTTTGACTTGAATTACCCCTTTTACGGGTGCACAGAATCAACAGTACAAGTAGTAATGCCAAAATTGCAAGTAAGCCAAGTCCACCCAAGACTGCCGCCAATATAATCTTAGTTTTATTACTTTTCCCAGAACCTTCTGTGGATTTTGTCGTATTCGGTTGTCCAAAATTATCAAAAGTGAGTCCCCTCTCCGCATAAAATGATGCACATTCCACCGTTGACTTCTGATTTGTCGCGTTCTGAAGGCAATTACTATCTATTGATACGTTATGCATGAAATCCAAAACCTTACCCTCATAATAATTGTTTGCAAGATCGACAAAAGAGAACCTTCTGAGCACAGGTGTGAGATTTCCATAAAACAAGTTATGAGATATGTTGAGCACCGCAACCGTAGAACCGGCAGAGGAACTAGAACTGGGAAGCATACCACTGAAACTATTGGAAGACACATCAACGAACGTCAACCTCGGCAGAGACCACATTTCAACAGGCAAAGAACCAGTAAAATTGTTTTTCCTCAGAACTACAGTCTGCAACTGCAATGAAACAGTAAAAAAGTCTGCCGGCAATGGTCCATTAAGCATGCTGTTTCCAAGTAACATTCTCCGCAAGTTTCTCAACCCTCTCAAATCAGGAAGAACACCGCCAGTGAAAGAATTTTCACTAAGATCAAGGTCAACCAAGCTAGTAAGACCACCCAATTGTGCAGGCAAAGAATTTAGGCCATTACCCGAAAGGTTCAAGTATTGTAACCTAGAAAGAGTCCCTATACCCGAAGGAATAGCCCCAGAAAAAAAATTGCCAGACAAGTCAAGGGAAGAAAGATTTGCGAGAGAGCCAAAAGATTCCGGTATATTGCCAGTAAGAAAGTTCCCCGAAAGATCAAGAACCGAAAGTGCAGATAGTTGACCTAAACTATCAGGAACATTCCCAGTAAGATTATTATCAGAAAGATAAAGACCAGTAAGACTAGTCAAATTCCCAATAGTGTTAGGAATGACATCAGATATCGAACAAGAACGAAGATCAAGCACACGAAGCGAACGGAGACTAACACCAAACAAATCAGGAATAGAACCAGGAAGATAAAAACCAGAGGCATTAAAAGACTGTAATAAAGTGAAATTAGCTAAAGCATCAACAGAAAATTGAGGGTTTCTTCTACCAATTCTTGTTCTTCGAAAACCAGAGATGTTGATCCCAACAACACGACCATTCTGACATGTAATACCAATCCAGATTAAACAAGGGTCTGGTTTTCTTGGCCATTCTTTGCTTCTTAAACCCAAAGAAGTTCTTAGTTGAAGAAGTGATTCTCGTTCCAAAAGTGAACTTAATGGCTCGGTCTGTTCCAATGTTCCATCAAAACACAGAAATAAAAGCAATAACACAAACCAGAATATCCCTCTTGGATCCACCATTATTTTTTAATCAGAATATTAATCAAGTTTGACTCAAAGATCCAACAACCATTACCATTGACCCCAACAAGTAGCAATCTCTCTCTGTAATAACAATTCAGTATTCAGAAATATACATAAGAACACATTTCTACATTCAACATTTTAGTATACATAATCACGAAAAAATTAAAATAAAAAAAATAAAAAAATAAAAACGGGGAAAACGGAAGGGGAAAAGAAAAAAAGTCTAACCTGAAAATCACGAGCTGATTTTTTATTTTTGCTTTGAATGAGAAATGTTTCTACATACTCTCTCTCTTTGTGAATGCTTCTTCTTCTTGTTGTTGATGTTCTTGAGTTGACAGAGGGAAAAAGGAGAAAAAGAAATTTAAAAAATGTAGAAAATAAAAAAGAAAATATAATATTAATATGAAGGGTTGAAAAAAAATAAATGGAGAGAGAGTGGGGGGGGTTAAAAACTACTACGTCGGAGAGAGAAGTAAGAGGTTGTTGGGTGCTGGTAGTGCTGTGTTGGGTTCTTTGTTCCTCTCTCTCTCTCAACCGAATGAGTGTGTGAGGGTGGTGAGTGAGTGAGTGTGAGGGGTAAAATGGGAATTCACCGGTATTTCCGCCAAGTACAGCTAAGTCGACACATGCACTTCTTCTTCTTCTTCGTGGATCGATGATCAATCGATCACTGTGTGTGTGTCTTTTAAGTTGTGAGATTTATGTTTTAATGTCTTGTTATTCTGTATACCAACCACTACTTTACTTCATACCAAGCCTCCACTTCACCACCCTCTAACCAAAGTGTTTCTCTTTTTTTTATTACCATTTATCTGAGTTTATTTTACCAACTTAAGTTTTGTAAGATTATTTAAGTTAGAAAATATATGTCGTAGTCAATATACAACTTTGATCATTAATATGATTAAAGTAAACTATGTGAATAATGTATATTATAAAATTGCGACATGTATTTTGAAACAGAGAGAATAACTTTTGATATTGTTTATGCTTTTCATATTTCAAAATATAGTCTTATATTTATAGACAAATTTCTTTTTGTAGAATATTCTTATAAAAAATGACGGACGAAGTTTGTTTAAAAGTTTAATTCATTGTTTTTTCTTACAAGAATTCATTATTTCTTTAAGGTAAATTATTAAGTACTTTGAAGTTTGGTTGGATATTGGACCCCGCAACCAAAATTTTGATTTGATTTCTAAATAAATTAATATTAAAATACAATATGTCATTACATAATTGGTTACTTTTAAACATTTATATGTTTTTCTCCTAAAATATACATTTGTATATTTGTAAACATTTGAATTTTATATTTAATAATATATAACCCAATTATTTTTAAAGAAACCTTTGTATTTGCTAAGTAAAGAACCCTTTTTAAACAAGTACAGCAAGCAGATGGGTCATTTAAAGAATAAATTATTTATTGATTAAGGTATGCTTTTATTATTATTATTATTATTATTATTATTATTATTATTATTATTATTATTATTATTATTATTATTATTATTATTGTGCTAGATTTTTTTAACACTTAATTATCATTCCATTCCTTTATTTTTTTTTTACTTCAATGTCATATTATAGTCATCCTTATATCCTCCTATTAATATACGCCACTAATATGATAGTTCCTCTACTACTACGGTAAATAAATAAAAATCAGTTTATATAGATATTTAGAAGAAAAAGTAAAAATAATTTTGTTTCAACTTTCAAATAGTAAGTAAAATAGTAAGTAAATTTTTAGAAAAGAATTCTTTATTATTTCTTATCCATATCATATGCATTTATATTGTACATTGAAATAATTGAGTCAACTAAATTGTCTTTAATATATAAATCTATAAAGCATTAGTTGTTATTTGTTCAATAATATCTTTATCAAGATTGTTATGCATGATTATTTTAACTCTATACAGGTAAACAATTGCTAGTGATAGAAAATCAAAAGTAATAAGAATAATATAAGAAGTAATGATGGTTTTAGTTTCTAAATGTGTAATAAGTAGTCATAGTTTATGATTGAATATTTTATTAGTCAAAATATTTCATGACGATAAAATAATCCTTCAATGTTTGAAATTATTTTCATATAAGAATTAATACGACATTAATTAAGTACTTATAAAAACTAATATGACAGTAAAAAGTATATTGAATCATTAATATGACAATATTAACGAAATAATATAATGTAAAAGACTATTTTGACTATCAAATATTATTTTAAAATTTTGATACACTAAAGAATTATTGTGGTCATTCGATACACATTTAGAGATTAAATTGATTATTATTCCAATAATATATTATCAATTATTGTAGACATATTCTGTCAAAAAATTATTGTAGACATATATTGTGGTTATTCCCTTTTCATTAAAAAAAATGTATTAATTCCTATTTTACAATTCTCACGTTGAAAATTATAAGAAAACTTCAATTTGAGAAAGTAATAGTTGTATGGATCAATTTTTATGGTCAAACGAATATGTGATTTGTGAGGGTTTTTTTTAGAATGATTGATGAATGTTTTAACTATTAGAAAGAAGACATTTTTGGTTGAACATTGAACATTCAATATTCAACTACTGACTTCTCTTCTGTGAAATCATTGAAAGAGAGCAATCAAGTTAATTAATCATAACCAAATAAAATAGGTAGGCTATAAGTCTATAACTTGATGATTTGATTGATTCTTTTATAAAATACTCCTATGTCAACAGTGACAACACGTGCAAGGAGTTGTACCGTAATATTGGCAATGGTAAGGGTAAGGGATCATATTCGATTCATTTGGTACCATCAAGTTTTTTTTTTTTTTTTTCTTTCTCAGAGGTGGTAGTAGTACTATATAAAGTATAGTATTATTTATTAGTTAGTGGCTCAACTGGTCTTTTCTTTTTAATAAATAAGTAAATTACAACTAAATTGACTTTGAAAATATTATTGTTGTAAACTACCGGTTTAAGTTAATATCTTCAAAGAATTCACAAAATTTATATAAGCATTAAAATGGTCAAGTAATAGACTGATTCATACATCAAGCTACAACGTCAACTATTATACCAAAATTAATATTGTTCTAAAGTAATTAAAACTTTGAATGGATCTAAAGAAAACATATACATATTTGAGATTAGTGACATGCTACACGCAGAGTTATTCAATGTTGAGGTGCACCACTTTGTTGTCTTTGCCCGAATGTCTGCGGCAAAAGTCCTTTTCCCAACAACAAACTTCCAGTTTTCAACTATATATTGATAGATATCTGCATCTCTTTGCCAACTTTGCTTGTGTTTAACGTGAAGTTTCCAACTTAATAATTTTTCATCATTATTATTATCATTAATTTCATTTTTCAACTTTGAATCATGTAAACTATTAGTATATTATACGATGTAATAGGTTTTCTGAAACATACTCTAAAAAAGAAGAATGATTCAAGCTCTAAGAAACTAATATATTTTTTTAAGTTTTTTATTTCTTTTGGAATACAAGTGTTTTTTTCAAGTTTAATTATCTTTGGATTTTACCAATGCAATTACCTCTTTAATTCTTCCTTTTTATCTAGTTTTATTTTTATATCTTTTGAATCCAATTATTTTTTGTCGGCATTCGATTCCATGTTTGGTTTCTTTCTTTTCCTAGTGTTAAATTGTTTCTTGTACGTCTTTAATTTTCTGGAATTTTATCTTCATGTCCTATTTACGTTTCAGACAATTTACTATCATCTCAACAATTTCTCTTATTTTCTTGTCGATTACAAGTTCTCCTTTCCTTTTTCAGCCACGTAAACAAACAATTAATTTTGGTTAAAATTGTCAAAAGTTTGAAATCTCACTCTTGTGGAGTAAATAGAGAATTACCTCGTGAAATTGTAAGTTTCGTCAATTACATCCGTGTCCTCACATGTTGTATATTGTCAAAACTTATTTAATATGCTCCACAATTAAGTGATAATGCAGTCACTTTTAAGGATAAAAAAATATATATATAAAATTTCAAATTAGGAGACATTTTGCACATAAGTGCAAAACTTTATGGGGTATTTGCAAAACGTCATGTTGACTAACAGAAGAATTTGACGGATGGGGTAAATTGATTAACGTTGTGTAATTTCATGGGGTAATTGAAGTTTTGTTAATTTCAAGGGAGTAATTGACGAAACTTACAATTTCATGAGGGTAATTGCCTATTTACTCCACTCTTTGTGTATGAAAAAAAATGGTTGAGAGAGGAGAGCACACATCGTGTGTTCCACAAATTTTATGTTGGAGATTAGTTATTGTTAATAGGTGATGGAAATTTCGTACCTATAACATGATAATCTAAAATAAAAATAAATATTTTGTTTATATTTTTCATTTTTTTTCTTTACTTTTATATTTTGTTTTGGTATTCAAATTCATGTTATTTACATGTTCATGTTTATTGTGTAGCTTTATGTTCATGCATTTATGTTTTAAAATTATTTTTAGCACTTTTATTACATATATGTGCGTAGTTTGTCATTAGGTGTAGAAAATCGAAAATTGTGGACAGCTTCTTCCATTTATTGCATCTTTACTTTTTACTACCAAAACTTAGTGTTAACGTGTAGGACTCGATTAAATATTTATTTGAGGTTGATTTTGTAGGTTCTAATTAACTAATAATTGCCGCAAATATGACCCAAAAAAGAAGAGAAGGGAATATTGAGAGAAAAATAAATTTAATATTTTATTGAATGAGTTAAAGTCTTTGCAAATGATTAAATTATCAAACATATTTATAGGCATAAAATTATGTTGATCCAAGTGGAATTGAATTATGATCTCTTGTGTCTCAGGTTGAAGTCGTGTGGATAAAAATAAAGTGGTTGGGACAAAAGACTCACTAATAGTGTAAACTTAGGTTTTTAATCGAGATTAGTTTTTAATAAAGTCGATGATAATTCACACCATTAACTATCTACTAATTTTTAATAAAGATATCTCCAAATCGCAAGAGCATACTAACCTTTTCAATTTGAAATGAGCAATATAATCTAAGTAATGAAATGATATGGTAGAAATTTTTTTAAACTTTAGTTGAATCAAACTCAACCTTATAAAACCATTTTGTAAAATGATGGTTACCATACGTATAAAATTAAAAGATTTATTTTTCCATCTTTCACGTCTATTGCGTTCCCTCCACTTTTCAAATTTTGCCCCTCTTGGATTATAATCCAAAACATCAAAACACGTCTAGAATTGTCTAACATGAGCATTATTTGTCGAAGTTGTTTATAATTTGTATGGAGTCTCGTATTGAACAAATGTGTTTTAGTGTCCTCATTAGGGGTGGGAATAGGCCAGACCAGACCAGACTTTGGTAGACCTAAGTCTGGCCTACGAACAAATTTACAAGTTTGAGCCTGGCTTATGGCCTGACCTGGCCTATTTAAAAGTCTGGACTGGTATGAAAGCCTACTTATAGGTCTGCTTTACATTAAGGTAATCAAATAGTTCATTTGGCCTACTAAATAAGCTAAACAAGTCTTAAAGCCTACTTAAAAGCCTATTTCACTACAAGTAAATTTTAACTAAATTAAAACTTACTTAAAAGCCTATAGCAACGAAGCCTATTAAGGTACTAATAGATAGATAAAAAGATGTTTATATTTTGAATGTATGTAATTATTTTAACATAAATTTTTTTAATAAATAAGTATTAATAGGTCGGTCTATTAGGCTTAACAGACTTTTTTGAAAGCCTAAGCCTGACCTATTTAACTAAACAGACTTTCTAAAAAGTTTAAGCTTAGGCCTATCTACTAAACAGGCCAGGCCATAGGCCCCTGTAAGTCGGCCTGACCTATTCCCAACCCTAGTCCTCATCCATTGAGTTAGTTTGGTCTAGCTTTTGAGATATTCAAGCTCATTTAACATGGTATCAGAGTTGGCTTGCTCATTGATTTATGAGAATTGAACTTAAGCCCATACATGTTAGGGTTTGAGTGTTCAAGTTGTTTGTAATTTTTTCAAGTTGTTAAATGTATAAACGGGCTTGAATTACCTCATCCTTTAAACTAGTTTGAGCAAACTTTTGAGATGAGATAAAAGCTCATTTAGCAAATATTATTATATATGAAACTTGTCAACAATTAAACATGTAAATCACAAAGATTTAAGTAAAAAAATTAAT
Organism: Medicago lupulina; assembly: GCA_958299785.1. Classification (NCBI taxonomy): domain Eukaryota; kingdom Viridiplantae; phylum Streptophyta; class Magnoliopsida; order Fabales; family Fabaceae; genus Medicago; species Medicago lupulina. Next base: position 787,132 of record OY283144.1, on the reverse strand, counting down.
AAAGTTATCTCACATTTTTTTCCTATAAAATTGTGTAAAGATATCCAAAATAAATTACACCTATTTTACTTTCAGTTTTATCTTTTATTTAATTATTTTAACATTATTGGTCAATAAAAGTGAAAGATCCAATACGCTAGTTTTTGTTTTTTATTTTATTTTATTTTGCACCGGTTTTCGACCTATTAATAGGAGGAACCCTTTGTCACTGGAACCCAAACAACTTAGTTTAGTTTTTGTTTTATCGCTGGTATTTATAATAAATACATGAAATATTACTCATAAAAGTGATGCAGATTAGGATATTTGTCAAGAAAAAAAATCTGATTGGGATAGGTTGTATTTTCTTTTAAACGAAGGCTGCTATTTTTTTTCATTTATCAAAATGAGCCGCAATTTATTGAAAGCGTTGAAGTTTAACGTATTTTTGAAATATGAAGTTCAACTTGATCATAGATACCAATAAGATAAATTTGTAGGTCAAATGCGTTTGCTAGTTGAAATAATTCAATTCAAAAGCCTATCACTTTGACCTTGCTTTAACATTTATGCGTAAAACCTCTAAAGAAATAAAAAAACATTTACGCGTAACTCTCGCTCAAATATTTGATATATGTTCCTTTACATATGCTTACAAATAATGCGTAGTTCAAGTACCGGTTTTAAGGATAAGTATCTTTTAAGGTAAAAAATAGAGTATGGTGAAAATACAATAGAGTATAGTTAATTTTATAAATTTAGCTTAGTTGATAGTTACTAGTGATATTATTTATATAAGTTGGAGATTCGAACCTGAATTTTTCACTTATTCACATTTAAAAAAGTGCAAACCTAACTAACAAACTACTTTAAAAGATTGGTTAAAGAGTAATGGAAAGTTTTAGGAAAATAAATTATTGAAAATAATAAATGAATTTGAATTCTTTAATATTGTTTGTAAGAGAAACATCGATCAATATGTTTTCTATTTTCTTATTTAATTTAAAAAACGAAAATAAAAGTAGTGTACAGTGGTATTTAGGTTTTGATATTCAACGAATGGAATGTACCTAACATTTACAAAGGATTGGACAATAATTTTGTAATAAATATTTTTTTGTTAGAATGATAAAGGAAAAACAAGAACACTAGAGCTCAACATGAGGTAGCAAGTCTCGTCACAATTTTTAACCCCGATGAACGGATTCGTTAAAAAGTTACACCTAACTTTAAACGGTATTTGAGTTTGGCTAAGAAATTTGTGCAACAATTTTCATCTATGATTGTTTGTTGTAAAGAAATGTTAAAAGTATGCTCCTTCAAACCCAAAATATTCACAAACAAATAAGCGTACACATTCATATGCAAATTATCATGATGTTGAAGAAGATTAAGGACTTTTTAATAATTTATCTCCTAAATAACTTATTAATAGAGTTATTGATTATCAACATCAAGCTGTAATAAATATCAAATAACTCGGCGAAACTCGCATCCACATACTCCTCATTAGAAGAGCGACCTAAATGGGGTGGGGTGGGGGTCCTGGTTTAAATTAAAGAAAATTGATGTTGACACTTCACTTTTGTCTGAAAAACATTCGAAAATTACTCAAATGCCCTTATCGACAATTAACTGTCGTGGAATGTAATCGACGGTAGTTAAATACCGACGTGATTGTTTTTCATTGACAGTTAACTACCGTTTCAATTAAAAAAAAAACTCAATCGGCAGTTGAATATCTAGGAGCATAAATTTTGATGTAATTAGTCTTACTTTGACCAGCCTTGCCTTGCTTTGCTTTGACCTAATGGTATGTTAAGGAGAAGGTTCACAAATTGGTCCGTAACATTACTAGTACATGCAACACACAAACACACAACTTTTTGGGAAAAGAAATGTCAATCATTAAGAAATCCATAATTTTAATATATTTTTGTTTCAATTCTATTCGTTTATATTTGTTGCAATTAATTAATTAATGGGGAAAAAATTGCTACATTTTTTTTTTATAGAAACTGAAATAAGAAATTTAATAATTGTATTGACATAAAAATTATATTGAATCCAAAATAATTTTTCATTTTTTTAAAAGTTAGAGATAAATATAGGTAATAGAATAGCCACTTACTAGTTGTACTGTTGTAGAACATGCCAAAAGACAAAAATTGTTATCCTCGGTGCTTAAGTGCTGAAGTTTTATTTTTAAAATTGCACGGCTGTTAATTGTCGACAGAACCTCATTAGTTAACTGCCATCAGTTCATACCATCAGTAGTTAACTATCGATCATTTTGGTCATTTACAGATGTGTTTTAGCTTTATTTGAAGTGTCAACAGCAATTTCCTAAATTAAATTCATTTTACTGACAATTTGACAATTGGTTTGCAATCCAACATAAAAGCCCAGATAAGTTCCTACGTTAAAAGAAAATTGCTCAATACACCTAAATTTTTACTCATGAGACCCATAAATCATGCCAGTTCCAAAAATGCCTTTAAAGTATTTCAATTAAATCTCAACTTCGGGTGAATTTTAGGGTGAGGGTTCAGTTAAATCCCTCATTGATAGATCAAAACAAAAATATCATAATATTTGATCAATGGTCAATATTTATTGAAAATAAAAATGAGAACATTATCAAATCCCACACACAATCTGCTCTTGTCTCTTCCTCGTTTGCTACCTCCCAAATTCACCACAAATCTAAAGAAAATGTAGTTGTTGAAAATTAAAAAAAAATGTTAGAAGAAGACACAGAAGATGGTAGTAGTCAAACAAGAGCTGTGATGAGGAATGTTATGTTGGAAATGGAAGTGACGACCATTCTCTCTCTTAAATCAGTTAATTTCTGTTGATAAAGAATTGGTTAACTTCTTATTCAATGTGCATTGTGTAGAATTCAAAGAACATATTTTTTTAATGGAAATTCAAAGAATTCCTATTTCTTAATTTTTGTGTATTAAAAAGTCACCATCCCTAATTGAACCCAGAAACTATGTTCTTGACAAAGCCAATAAACTTTTGAAAGAAATACTCAAATTTTTTTGCACATCCTCTTTTTCAACACTACTTCTAAATTGATGGAGGTTGAAGATGATAATTTCAACAAAAAGAAAAATTGCAAGGTTCAATTAGTGTTGAGGAAAGATTGTGTATAACAATGTGTGAATATTCTCTTTTTTATTTTTAATAAATCCGAACCATTCATTCAATCTAACGACATTCATGTTTTGGTCCACCGGAGAGGGATTTAATTGATCCCTCACCCTAGAATTCACCCTCAAATTCAAGTGGGTTTTTTTAAAGTATGAGATATAAAGATGATCCAATTTTTTTAGTATTTAAAATTTTATAATTTCAATTTTGTCACAATTTAAAACAATGAAATTATCTATACTTTTTTGTTGTTGTTAACCTTGTGATTCTCAGAGAAAATAAGTTCTTAGTAATTCAAAGGTCGTTCAAGAGAAAAGTAAAGTCTCATTAACCAAAAGTTTATTCAATACAAGTTTTTCACAACCAACATAATTTAAAGATGAGGGAAAAAAACGTAAAGTACAAATCAAAAACATAAACCATAGACTCTTGTGATTCAACTTTGATTATCTTGACGCAGTTTATACCTGGAAAAGAATCAATAGAGTAGGATGAGACACAATAGGTCACAATGAGTTCTCGAATTCGAATAAAACATAATAGGAAATACATTACCCTTTCTTGAACACAACACTACCCTTGGTAAAATACATACCCTTTCTTGTGTTTCCATAAACTTCACATAATTGTAACAATTCACTTTGGGCCGATGGTAGCTGTTGGAGAAGAGAAAAAATTAGAGCATCCATATTATAATTTTGGTGGGGAGTTCTATCAATCGTATCCCGTAAGTGTACATCACGCCAAGCTTGAACAACCCAACAACATATGAATACTATCTTCATAATTACTACTACAAAGAACACAATCAATCGGACAACGAACTCCTCGACTACTAAGGTGTACACGCGTGGAAAAACAGTCCCGACACACACGTGTCACACATTTTTTTTTTATCTTGGGCGAAACCTTCAACTTCCAAATTAAGTTCCACCTATCCATAATATGTAAATGAAAATTATCTACAATTTCATTCACAAAAACCCAATACGCACTTCGTACGGAATAATTACCATGATTTTCAGCCTTCCATATCAATTTATCTTCACCCACCAGAGGTTGGATAGGAGTATTCATAATAATTTGGGAAATGCGATAATAATAAAAAAATTAGAAATTAAAGAAATATTCGAGACCTTTGTCATTGGTTCAATGATGTCCCCTGACTTTAACATGAGATAAAGCCCCATATGTAGGACTATTAGTAGTGAGAGAACGTTCATCTTTGAGTCAAGGGGCGCTTAACAATGGCATGTTAGTGCCAGACCCAATCATCCATCATGCCCCCTGCCTAACAAAGGAACGTCCATCTACAACTCAGAAAGTCACCATTAGAAAAATAACGCGCCTTAAATAGATGGGTCACAAGATTATTAGTGTAAGTTTTGAACTTCCATCCTTATTTTTCAAGCATGGCCACATTGAATGATGAAAGATCCTTAAACCCCATACCTCTAAAAAATTTATGAACAAATAACATTTCCCAAGATAACCAATGCATGTATATTCTTGTAGAGCCATAATGTCCCCACCATAAAGCGTTAATAATTTTTTCTACAACATCAACTAACTTGTTCGGCAAAATATAGACACTCATCACATATGAGAGAATGAGTTGGAGTACCGATTTAATTATGACTTCTCTTCCGACTTTGGAAAGACACTTGCTGCTCCAAGTTGTTGTGATAAAATTCTTCGAAGGAGTTGATTGATACGGTGCGGCTATAATAAACTTCAAATTCAAAAAGACTAATTACTTGTTGGAAGTTGCCTCATAAGTTTTTTTTTCACATATGAGAGAATGAGTTGGAGTATCGATTTAATTATGACTTCTCTTCCGACTTTGGAAAGACACTTGCTGCTCCAAGTTGTTGTGATAAAATTCTTCGAAGGAGTTGATTGATACGGTGCGGCTATAATAGACTTCAAATTCAAAAAGACTAATTACTTGTTGGAAGTTGCCTCATAAGTTACAAAAATGTGTTTGCGCTTCTCTTTCTTTCGCCTTGAAAAATACGAAACAATCATCTACGAATAAAACGTAAGAGATAATATGAGTATTAGTACATATAAAAATATCATGAATATCTCCTCTTCATTCACATTTTTTAACAAGTAAACAAACATAAATAACTTTAATCTTTAGATTTCTTAAAACCAAAACAAAACGCATGAAAAATCCACTTTTCACTTTAATTAATAAGTGAATTTGTTTGCACCAAATATTTTTTTTTGAATTTCTTTATCGTTATTACGTTATTACTTGGAAGAGAAAAAAGTTACTATGCATATAACCGAAGACGGAAAGATCAACGGTCGACATGAGTCCAATTTGAACCCTGGTTTAGATCAAGCGGCGTATAAGACCCAAAAACGCGTAGTTAACCCTAGTTAAAAATATCTCCTCTATTTAACAAAGCAACAGGGTTAGCCACTTTTCTTCGTGCTCTCACTTCTAGTTAATCCTCCTCTTTCTTCTTTTCCCATTTTAACCCTATCACTTGCCAGGGTTTCTCTCTTTCCCCAATTTCCATGGCGGAAGTTGAATACCGATGCTTTGTTGGTGGACTTGCTTGGGCCACCGACAACGAAGCTCTTGAGAAAGCGTTTTCTTCCTTTGGTGAAATCGTCGAATCGAAGGTCCGTTTGTTGCTGAGATCGGAAATCTGACATGATTCGGATTTGGATTTTCGTGATCTCCTTCTGTTCTGTGTTGTTGATTACTTCATCTTTGATACTGTTCTGTTACTCTATAATGATTCTCTTTTATTAATCACTTCAAATCGGTACGTTCATCTTCAATTTTTTGTGGAATTGAAGATCGATCGGTTATTATCATTTTTTTTTTTTTATAATTTATGTGAAATTGAGCTAGATCTGATACGATTGTGTTTTTTTTGTTCTGATTTAGGTTATCACCGATCGTGAAACTGGAAGATCAAGAGGATTTGGATTTGTCACATTCGCTACGGAGCAGGCGATGAAAGATGCGATCGAAGGGATGAACGGCCAGGATCTTGATGGTCGTAACATCACTGTCAATGAGGCTCAGAGTCGTGGCAGTGGCGGAGGCGGTGGAGGTGGTGGATACCGCGGAGGCGGTGGTGGATATAGTGGTGGTGGTGGATATGGAGGAGGCGGTGACCGTCGTGGAGGAGGTGGTGGATACGGGGGAGGAGGTGGAGGTTATGGAGGCGGTGATCGTCGTGGTGGAGGTGGTGGATATGGTGGAGGTAGCGGAGGTTATGGAGGTGGTGGTGGACGTCGAGATGGCGGCGGCGGTGGATATGGTGGAGGTGGTTATGGTGATGGTGGCTCCCGATACTCGAGGGGCGGTGATGGCGGTGGTTCTGACAGTAGAAACTGGAGGGAATAAGTTGCGTTGATTCTATGTTTTGAGTGTGCGTGAAATCGAATGATCTGGATTATCTGTTATTTTCCCTAATTGGTTTAGATTTGGATTTGTGTTTGTGGTAGTATTTCATTAATGGTTTCGTGTTCTTCATGTGGTTTTCTCGTTTTTGACCTCTGAATTTGTGTACTGGTTGTTCATATGAACGGTTCATAAAAAAAAAGTCAGAAATTATGTTCCAAAAGTTTATGCTTCTTAATTTTTTTTCCGTACTCTATTTCTATATTACAAGATTTGTTACAACAATTTTGATGCTAAAATAACAATTAAGCGTTTCATGTAGGAGAGATTGTTGTACCAGTACGTGTGCACCCTGATATTGCATAGAAATAGGGGAGACAGAACAGAAATAGTTGCTCTCACATTATTTATTTCTTCTTAAAGTGAAACTGAATATACCCTTATATGAGTTTTAAATATTGAATTCGTAAGTTCCCTCTTCACTTCCAATGATACTCAAAAGTCAAAATTCAATAGCTTGCATATTGCAAGTCAATTAAGCTATTTAATTGTAACATATTAATTTAAGTTATATGTAACATACTAGTCTTGTAATATTTTTTTTGCCTCACATTCATCCTTTTAAGTCATGAAACGTATACAAAAATTACCGTTTTTATCCTAGCAAGGTTCAACTCTTATGTTTTTCAAACTCATTGATACCAACGAGTTTATGGGTTTCAAATCAAGAAATTACGGACGAGAAACCGAGGATTTTTTGGTAGTATCATGACACCTTTGCTAAAGATTTGAAACTCAAATTAGAGAATAAAAATCAGAGTTTCAATGTTAATTCATCAACAATTTATATAAATTTTTACGGGTTTCTTATGCATCAAACAAACTCAGCCAGCTCATTTCATCTTGCATTAATGCATTATGGAGCACATACCAAAAGTTGAAATAGGTTTTCAATTTTTAGAAGCCATTTTCCGTGCAACAAAGGAAGTGGAAGAGTTAGAGTAAAATCTAAGAGATGTCATTCACCTGACTTCTTCCTTTGGTTTGGGTTTCAGTTTCTCTTTTCAATCAAAATTGTCAAAAAACATCTTCTCCAGAGCAATTTTTGGGTTTGAAACTCATAAATAAACTCTTGAACATGAATGAGTTTGAATCGCACTAATGTCACTTATAAAGGGTAATAACTTAAAAGGAAAATGTTGTATTCCACACGAAAACAAAGAATAACACTGCCCTACCATTTTTTTTTTTTTACAAAAATAAAAGATATTCATTCATTCAAATTGATAGAGTATATTGATATAACATCCATGTTAATAGCATAGAACGACAAAGTACAAATGCCTACACATATGACTTTATTTAAATCTCCGGAATAACCATGTCTCCGGATCTGCAACGTGGATGACGTCAAAGCCATTGATTAGATCTGCACTAGATCGAAGCTGATCTGACAATCTAAACCGATCAAATACCTGAGAAAAACAAGAAAGACAAACAACGTCGCACAAAGACGACGAACAAACCAACGTCGCACGAAGACGACAAAATCACAAAATAAAAAATGAAATAGATGTGAAAATCACTTATTTCAATAAAAGGAAAAGAGAAAAACGAGTTAGAGGGTGATTTTGGGTAAAAAATTGACCATAAATCACCTCTCTTTGATAGATGAAGGAGAGGAAACTAGAGTTTTGGTAACGACTCACAAGAAAGAAAGAACACTAACTACCATAATTGCTGCAAAATCCTAAATTATATTATTCTAAGATAAAAAAACTTTTGTAACTGTTGCATTATGTCTTATCGTGGTTTTCGTTATTTTAGGCTTCATGGTATCTAGCAATGCTGGTTCTTAGGGCATTTTTAACGTTGGAGATACTTGATTGCTAACTAATCACTATTTATACCATAATTATTAACAAGTGTTCTTAAAACATTGATTAAAGTACTAAAAGTAGTAAATGTATATTAAAAAGTTGTGTAATTATTGCATTGATTCAAGGAACAATTTATATTTGTAAGATAAAATTTCCTTAATAGAATCCTTAAACAATAGCATTGAGACACTTGATAGCAAAACTCATTTTTTATTTTTTAGCATTTGAGTGTTCAGACATGTCCTCTCTTGTAGTTTAAATCTAAGACACATAACCTATTTAAGCAAACATCAATTCCTCATTGCTAATCAAAAAAATATTATTACTTTGTATGAGATAAAGTTGAAAAAAAAAAACTATAGCCAACTGCTAAAAATAAAAAAATATATAAATTGGTGGGGTCATGTTTAAGTTTTATTTTTTATTTTTAAAGAAGTCATGTGTAAGTTGATATGATCACCATTGGAGTAAAAATTGGTTAATGTTGCTTATAACTTGGTTAAGCAACTAAAAATATTTCTCCCATTGAAGATGTGAAACTATTTAATATACCCCATCACGCTCATGTTTTGACATATGGAGTGTGTATATAAATGGTATATGGTATAACTTTAAAATCGTGGTCGAGTCTTATACAAAACCGGCTTGTGAGATGACTTATGAGGTGAGGATTGCTTCCAATTTTGAACACATTGTCAGACCATCTTTTATCCAATATGAGACTATTTAACACTGACTAAATGCTGCAATGAAATTCTTCATATAATATTTTGATGAAATTATATAGATGTTAGTAAAATTAGTATCGTAGAAAAAAGGTATAATCTTAGACGTGGGGAGCCATAAAAAAATGTTGAGATTGAGCATTGATTCATCTTCATTCTTATTATTCCATTCCTTAACTACTCGACCACAAGTATCAAACTAACTTTATAATACAATAATGTGATTTGTTTGAGTTTGATGTGGTTTAGGGTTCAAATTCTAACCCATGCATTTCCCAGCAAACTAACCCTCATCTAGGAGAATAAAAAGTGATCATTTTTGCATGATTTAGGATTTTCCATGGCCACCACAAAAGTTTTTAAAAGCATTAAAAACTGGACATAGTTTCTTGCATGATAAAATGATTTATTAAAATAATCAAAATCAAAATCAAAATTACAAAATCGGATAATAGATGGAGGAACAAACAGGCTTTGCATTGCTTCAAATCCATTCAACTTTAGATACTTCGGAAGCCTGAGACAAGCATCTATATAAGCAAAAATAATAATAATCATGAGTATGCAATTATAAACAAAATATATAGAAACATGAACAGAAAATAGTGGCATGGTACATAATTTGGTGCTACAAATTAATGAAGAGAAACATTACCTTATGATATTTTTTTTCTTTTCATCAACATTGCTAATTTACTACACTTCACGTGGATTTGTAGTTTGGAATAGGAACATGACCAGACTCAATGTGTTTGAGATCCTCCAAGAGTAGCTCATAATGTCTCTTAACTTCCTCAACTGATTTACCACCAACTGCTTTTGCTACATTTTGCCAACGGTCAGGGGTATCCTTATCAAATTTTGCAAGTGCTTTTTCAAACAACTTGTTTTGTTTTGGAGTCCAAATTGAATCACAAGGCTTGTGTTTGCTAAGGGAACTTGAGGCCATAATTATAAGTACTTAATAATTTAATTTAATGATCTAAGAAAATGCAAAAAGAAGAATATAAGAGAGGAAGGTATATTGTTAACTTGTTGAGTATGAAAATGCTTTGGTGGTTGCTATGCTTATAAATGGGTTGAGAATAGTGGGTTATAGCTAATAAGAGAATCTGAATAGCAAAAAGTTGAAAAACCTTATGGCCCGTCTGCTTTGGAACCACAAACTGAAGAAGGACAAGGTACAGCTACAAGCCAAGATGAGAGAATCAGTTTCCAATGAATCAGGTTCCAGATTTCAATTCTTTTTTCCTTTTACTCATCATATATTACAAATAAAGTTATTCACCTTGATTTTGCTTGATAGTGCTAAAAGTTAAAACTAAGTAACTATGTAGCACCAATGCTTCAGATTCAAGACATGTTGATACGACTCGATTTAAGCGGAGATCACACTCCAGAATTTAGATAGAGTTAGAACTAATAGAAAAGGAATTGATCATATTTTTCATTTATTCTTATCATGATGCAAACTGCAATGCAACGCTTATATAAGCCGATGCATACTACTAGTAAGATAGTTACATCAACCATATAATATGTAGCACTATTACCAAACAAACTAATAAAGTATGCCTTCAAGGTTCCTATCACATGTCCGATGTTCAACACACTTTGGTGTCAGAGGCCGACACATTACAAACATACCGTGGCATTCAATCATTTCTATTTCTCAAATTACGAACAATGTTTCCGTGTCAGCATCCGTGCCATGTATGTGTAAAATGTAAATGCTTCAGAGGTTACTAATGCTTGCTTAAAAGGAATTTTACAATTTCACTTCAACTAGACAAAGCAAGTATCTGAAATTTGGGTGTTCATCATCAGGCATCAGCCACCACTGGTGCTATATGTTGAACTAGTAAAAAGTGCAGACTGTTATTTTATTCAGTTCTCAGATTTTTGGAATTGGTTTTTCGGATCTTTTCTCCCAAGTACTACATTCCAAAAGGTTCTAGCTGGCTATATGAAACATGTGAATACATATACCAAATTCATATGCTATCTAGACTTGTGATATTACTATTTAAAATATTTATTGGCACTTTTAATATGATTTCTAAATTATGCATAATCGGGTAGAATTTCATTGCTATACATTGATAGTGTAATTTTTTTTACACATGTCGAATCATATATTTCTATTGTTTTCTTCAATCACTTCTGCTGTAGAATTTCCAATCAAGCTATTAGCCTTTGCAAATCGGATTAAAGTTGTTTCATAAACCTAGAAGCACATATAAGTTAACTTTTTTTAATTAACCTCCAAGTAAGTTGATCTTTATAAATATGAGTTTCACTAAAATATTAAAAAAGTTCAATGATTATGTTGTATATTAATTCAGATAACTAGAGAAAGTCAAATCCCATGAATTTCCAACACGAGGAAACATAGCAGCTAGCTATCAGGGAGTTCTTCCAAAGTTATTCTAATTTGATGAAGATTTTCAAAACGGTCACTAGTAGATGGAAAGTAAAAACCCTCTTTTTGTTTGGATATTTGTTAGTTTCGTGGAGTTCTTTTTGTGTCGAGTATTCTTTTACTTTTTTTTTAGCTGGGTTAAGTACTATTTGTACTTCATTCATTTCTTATTAATAAAATTTTACTGTTAAATAAAAGAAGATTGAAAGTAAATGGAGAAAAAGCTAATGCGTTTTACTCCTTATGTCTCAAATAATATAACGTTTGTATCATTTCACATAAATTAAGAAGTATAATTAATGCATGATTTGTCAAAAAAATTAATATTGTATGAGAAAGAGAAATTATAAATCATTGTACAAAATTATTCTTCATTGGTTTAAGAAATATAAATTAAAGAATTGAAATAAAAGAGACTAATAAATAGTTTCTTGTATTTCTTAACAAAATAATAGTTTCTTATATAATAGAAAAAATAACATTTAATATTTTAATAGTGTCGTACAACGACTTATAATTTATGATAATTTTTTTTCACCAAAACGACTTGTACTTTACGATAGAATGAGTATTTTTTAGTTCACAACAAATATTTATGAAATTTGAAATTTTGAGGGATTAAATTGGTTGTCGCAATCTTGCCACTCAGTGCGGTTTTATTCGATTTGAAAAACTAATCTCAGTTGTGCATAGATTAGATGATATCCTCTTAAAAAGAATTTGGTTGTCGCAAATTTCTGAGTGGTTAAAACGAGCCTTAAGTAGAATTTAAGGATTTTTGCTTCCAAACAGACATTTTTCATCCCAAATTTCATCTTTCTTTTTTCCATACCACCCACTTTCATTTCTGGACACATTAAGGACTAGGGAGTGTGGCTCCTTTGCGAGGTAGGCAGGATGGGTCAAATGTCTGGCAAAAAGTAAATTTTGTTAAGGTGAATCTTATTCTTTAAACATCAAAGTATTAACTCCCATGAATTATTTTTATTTTTTTATGAAATGCTAACTTATGCCCATACGACATAAGATAAAGATCTTAAAATAAAATTAAATAATAAATATTGTATTGAAAAGATAAGTTTTTATTATTTTTTTTTATTTTTAAGATTTTAAGGTTATGAATGGACAATTTCCAAAGAAACTATATCCGGTTGGTGGTTACTTTGTCAGTGGTGCTTATAAGTTGCTAGTTAATCTTGTTCCTCATTTTCATTAACCCGTTTCAGATCTTCTTTGTCTTTGGCATAAGGACATTCTTTGAAGGTATATGCGTTTTCATGACGTCTTCTGAGAAATCGGCTTCCTACCAAAGACAACTTATCAAAGCAAGACATTCTTAATCAAGACTCTAAGCTTTGCGTGAGTTGGGTGTGGTGCTACATAACTGGCTAATCACATATTTTTGAATTATAATTTTGTCAACATCATTTTACACCATGTTCGGTATTGCATTGGTTTGTCTTCGATGGATCCTTCAAATATTTCAGACAATTTCATGTAGTTTGGTCTCGTAACAGGCAGTTCAAAAGTCTGACGATCTTTTATTTCACACCTACAAACTATTAAAAATATCAATTTCATCTATTTCAACTATTTCGCATATACTATTTAGTATGAGTTTCATACATGAAAGTTTTTCGAAAAACTTATATAGTATTTTCTGATTACATAGTTGCTTGAGGTAAATGAACATGTGGCGAGTGATCCTAAAATCAACAATCACTTTAATCTCTAGACTTATTCTTCTCTCTATTTCTCTTTATGTACTAGAAACACCAACTCTAATTGAGATATCCTTTATCAATTTTATCTTTAATTCAATAACGAATTAGGTTATCAACTTACAATTTCCCTGATTCTATTTACAAACTACCTTTTCACTCTATTTTTTCAATTTTTTTTTACATTTTGCAATCCGTTAATTTAGTAGAGATGAAATAGAAAGTATAAACGAGAAGAATTTGTATTAAAATGCCTTTGCATTTGGTAAATATTTTTATTTTTTAAATCATATATATTTTTTTTAATTTTCTTTGAATATCCAATAGATCACTTTAAAAGTGCATCTAATATTGAGAATGTCTTGTATGCTTAATTTCCACCAAATGGGAGTGTCACACAGATATTTTCTACAGTTGTATTTAAGAGTATATCACCATTTCCAGCGGGTCTCCTAAAATCATATTGATTTCGCACAATCTAGCATAAACTTGAAGGACTTATCACTTTCCAATTTTCTCCATCCGGGCCCGTACTCCAAAGGCAAAATAATGAAATGTACAAATTTTCAAAAGAACAAATAGTGTTTTACATTATCTTAGTTGAAAATAGTGAGATAAAGGCATATTTAAAGCGTTCATAATTTAATAATATTGATCGATGTCATCATTAAAAAATAAGTGAAGAAAGAGATGTCTTTTGTCTAATTAAGATATATGTTTATTCATTTCTATGGTATGGAGCATGGGCCACTGATTTGATTCCTTCTTGGTTCTGTTCTGATGACAATCAACCTACCATTTATTTATTGTGAGCTATAACTTAAGATACTTAGTTTGGAAGATGGTATATTGTATGGCAAATGAAACATAACATGTGTGTTTGTTGGGGAGGGAGGGAGGCAGTGATCTAATAGCAATATTAGTCAATTAATTGAAGAATAACCTCAAGAAATAAATTTAGTTAAGAATCAAAGCCAATTGAAACATTTGGATTTGGTCGATCAAAATTTAGTGATTGAATCAAATCCAATTTAGTTAGCAAATGTGAAAAGTTAAAATAAAATAATTTGTTTTATTTATTTATATAAAAAGAAATTCACGGGTGGTGCATTGTTTTCTATTTAATGATTTTGTTTTCTATTTTCGAACATTGTTAGAAGGAACAAATAGAAGTTTAAAGAAGAGACGGATTAATTTGGTCTGCTATACTTGTTCATTTATTTAATCCGCACATGATTCTTGTATAGCCATTTGCAAACATAGTAGATCATGGTCAAAAGAGAGTATATATGTTATGTGCGTAGTACTAGTATATTAAGAGATATACATGCCGATACAAGTTGGTACACATGGTTGGATCTCCAACTTATATTTACCGAGACTTTGGTTCTATTGGAAAAAACCTAGGTCCTATACCGGATAAATAGAACTACTCATCACCTTATACGTAAAGATGAGTTAAACTTTAATTTCTACATGATATAAGAATCTATCGATATATGGTATCAAAACCTATCTTATATGCACGCATTAAGCCCAAAAGTGCTTGACGGAAGACGATTTATTAGAAAATAAAACAAGTTTCACGTCGAATAGATAGGCTGGTTTTGCAAGGACAAATCATTGTTGAAATTGATTATTCTTTCTAAATTTTTCATAAGGTACATCTCTCTCTTAATCTAAATTTTGATCTAGAGAGAGTTGCATATAGGACGATATATCATTGACAGGTATACATTGTGGGTTTGGAGGGGGAATAGTCGTACCTTGACGCACTAAAAAAAAAATACTATCGGAAATATCTATATATTATATTTTTTAATAAATTGTCAATTTGCCCCATAAATTATCATTGTCTCTCCAATTTGGTCTATTACTATGTAAGTAGTAGTTTATTTTAAATTGATCACATTGGTCCCTAAATTATTATTGTCTCTCCTATTTTTAAGGTGTGTTTGGATGTAGAATTCTGGATGGGAAGAGTGAGGAAGGTTTACTTTTTATTTTTAAATTATGGACAATACAAAATGTTCTATAAAAAGTTAAAATATTAACATGATAAACGATCATATAATACTTCAATCACACTTAATTTATTTTAGCAAAACATGTTATATAGTCCATAATTTATAAAAGAAAAATAAACCCTCCCCCTTTCCCTAATAAATCTTCGATTCAAACACACCCTTAAAGAAATTGAGTGACTAACTTGATGAGCTAAAAATAGTTTAGGACTATATATTTTTTTAACAAAGTTTGAAACTACATATTATATTTTTATAGTTTACAAACTGAAAAGAGAATGATAGCTTAGAGACGAGATAGTCAATTTTTCATTGCCACTCATAGATGACTTATCGAACAAACATTTAAGTACATTTTTTCATTGACACTCATAGATGACTTATCCGACTTGATAGATAAATCTTTATAGTTGCACGCCAAGAATAACAAATTCATATGAGAAAAAGGTACTTCTCTTCACGTACATTTGACGTTATTTTTTATTTAATAAAATACATTATTTTTTGTGCGATTATAACAAACATTAAAAAAATTTAGAAATTTGATAAAATTATAAATCGTTGTGAATATTTGTAGTGAAATACAACACTAAAAGCACAAAAGAAAATACATGAGCTATGTGTATTATATCGTTAAGAAGAGAAAAGTTTTAAATTACAATTATTATTTATGATCAATCAAATAATTAGACTCAAATGATTAACAAGTTCTAAAAAATAAATTGTCAAAAAAACCGAATTCGATTTTTGTTTCGAACAATATTTATATATCGGACGAGCTCCGGTTAACATGAGCCTTTCTCTAAAAATCGATATGAGTGTGATCACAAAACAAAACCTTGCATGAATAATGGTGTGTGACCTGAATTGCGATACCTGCCTGCCGCCATGAGTATTGCAGATTGTAAGGCGGAAATGCATGCATGTACCCGCCAATCCATGAAGCTTTCTGTGCAAACATAATACGTCAGGGAATTGGAACTTGGATCTTCAAATATGGAGTCAAACTTTTCAACCCTTTTCTTCAATATTTAATTTTTTTACTATCAGTTATTGCGTGTTCAAACATGGAGTAGCATTTATGAACCACTAACAGATACGGAGTATTTTTATTTTTTGAAAAAAATGAACTAACATACATTTAAATAATCGATTTATTTAACACACATATGTATATTAAGAAATGACCATAAATAAAAGCAATTAGTTTTTTTTTACTAAAATAACATTCATTTTATGACAAAAGGATGAATGATACTTCTATTATATAGATATGAAATATCATTCTTTAGGTTCATTGCAAGATTCCTGTGAAAAAAGTTCATGCTACATTATATAGCCTCTACTTAATTTGATAATTAATCTTCTATAATCTATAGTGCTGGGAAATTTGTAGTTTTCAATGTCGTGGCCTGGCCCCTGGGACACTTGAATTATAAATGTTAGTTTGAAAACTCTTTTGGGGAGTGTATACTTACAACATGCAAGTGATGCTAAAGTAGCACATTCGTTGATATCGTTATAGATATTAAGAGATGCTAGATCGTTATAGATATTCGTTGATATCGTTATAGATATTAAGAGATCCTATAAAAAAAATTACTAAAAGCAAAAAGCCGTTTATTCAAGTGTCCCAAATTTTCTTTTTACTCGAATGTCAATGTTACCCAATATCCTCGTCTATATATATAGAATGATTTTGATTTATTTAATTCTTTTGATAAATATCCTACAAAATTTCAACAACACTAACTATTTTATTTACTACAATAGGGTGGTTAGGTCACTTGATTGAGGTAAAAGATTATATGTATTAAGAAGTTAAAGGTCTAAGACAAGGGAAAAAAAATACTAACATAACAATTAATATATTGACATTACCATTCAAATTATATTTTTACTATAGTGATTATCAATAATTTGATATTACTATTAACATTCCTAGTGGAAAGTGATTTAGGAACGAAGCTAGTACTAATTACTCCAAAAAATAGTTAGAAAACTTTATATGCCAATTCTGTGAGCAGAGAGTGAATTTGGTGCAAAATGTGCTGAGCTAGATTGATATTGGTATTCAAGAAGACATAAGGCTACGTATGAATCTGGGTATGATCATTTGCAACTTGCAAGTGGACCAAGGTCCAAGGGAACTATATGGATAGCAATTAACAAGAGACTTCTCCATGCCCCAAACTTTATGCTGGCTACTGAAAACTACAATTTATTTATTTATTATATTAGGGTGATTCTGCAAGAACTAGAATTTCCCATACATATATTGGATCTGCTGCTCTTCTTCACCGTATATGCCATATCTCCCTCACCCAATTATTAGTCTGCAGGCTCATATACATATATAAATTAGATAAGATATTGTCATTGGTTCATTTTTGGAACTCTTATTTCAGGAACAGTACAGTCGCAGATTCTATGCAGATTATATATAAAAAATGGTAGATATTAGGTTTGTTAACCATTTGGTCGGGAAGTTTGATCTTTGAGCGATGCATATGAAAAATATAAGTGTGTATATATATGTTGAGTCAAATAGGAAAAAAAATGTTGTGAGGTCAATCATTGAAATAAATCTCTATTATAAACACCGGATACAATCATACTTAAATAAATCTCAATTACATCGAGATATTGGGTACAATCATGTATAAGTATGTCAAGATTGAATGTCGGCGAGATATAGGTTCAATGTATGATTTTTTGTTTGTTTTGAAAGGACCGTGTATGATTTTCTATTTATATTTTATTATGTGTGTTAAATATAAGCAAGTATGTTCGATGTTTTATTTGTGTTATTCGTGACAACAAAAATAATATAGCAAACATTAGTGTACAAGAGAGCAATCCTTATTCCAAAAAAAAAAGAGAGAGCAATCTTAAGAATTAAACTCAGGTCGTTAGGGAGTCCGAAGAGGTGTAGGAGCGGCAATGGATTAAACGTCTTGATCACTAAGAGACTTAGACACCACATCTCCACCTAAGAGCCTGGGGAGCGCTGGAGCATCAATGAGCTAAACGTCTAGGACCACTAAAAAACTTAGACACCACATCTCCACCCAAAACCTTAAGGCAATGAATTTATGAGTCTTCTCTCTTATATATCTATTGTTTCCTTCATTTCTAATCGATGTGAAACTTAACCACTCATACTTGAAACCTAGCACCTAAGCCTTTTTAATAAATTACTAGATACGTATCTTACTATTTATGTTAAATATAAATCTTTAGAGTGAAGATCAATTTGTCCCTTAAAAAATTTGGAAGACCCAAAATAGTCATTAATAAAAATCGTAACAAGTTAGTCACTACCAGCTTCTTTACACTTTGTGTGGTAGAGCTTGCGATAAATGGATGTTTTTGGGACATTATTGCTGAATCCGATAACAAAACACTTACGAATGTGATAAAATCAAACACAAAGAGGTGCAACTTGGGGATATATTTTATAAGCGAAATGACTAATTGTGTATCTTTTCTGAAAAGAACATAGAAGAAACTTCTTAGTGATCGAATGAAATTTAATTTGGTATGTTAACATTTATTTTTGTGTTCAGAAAAAAATATCAATTATTTATAGTATAAATAGAGATTAATAAATAAAAATTAAAATCAAGATGAATCACTATGATTTTATAAAACTACAAATTGTGATTTTAATAAAATCTCAGTAGTTTTATCAAATCTACCGTTATACCAAACACGCATGTAATATGAATTTTGATGTGCCACACTTCCTCTTCCAATTTTCCCCTGCCTCCCACTAAAGTATGTATGAGTATGAGTATGACTATGAAGAACGTTGAAGAGTTATTGTTGTTGTTTGATTGGATCAACAGAATTAGGTGCTGACTCAACATGTAGAAAGAAAGGAGGGGAATAGGGATGGTGACTTGAACCAAAATAAAGTGTGACTAAAAGCTGTTCGATGGCCCATTAGATCTGATAATGGAAGTTGTTCTCATCCTCTCGGACTCTTTCCTACTCCTGTCACTCCCTAATTATTTATTTTTGCTCACCTTTTCCCTTCCTAATTATATGTTGCTTCAAGTTGCAAATGGCAGCACAAATTTGCAAGCAAAGCATGACTTAGACATTTGAGTATTCATTTCAAGTACCCGTCATCACATGCCTCACACTGCCCTCTTTCAAGGCATCATCATATTATCTCACATTTTACTCACTAAAGCTTGCAACAACAACCACGAGACTTGGATATGTCTTCATTGAAAAACTTAACAAGTTTACAGGTGATTGTATTTTTAACAAACAATTCAATTATAATTCGGGATGAATTTAATATGGACTTCTTAAATATGATTTTAAGTGGACATTTACCGATTTTAATAAAAATTGAATTTTATAATAACAAAAAGTGGAGAAAAAATATTACTAAAAATAGTAGGGTTAGTTGTTGAACGGATCCATATTAGATAACCCAAAATTGAAATGTATTAATATGGAGCTATAGAAAGTTCTTAAAGTGGATTCTTACCATTTTTATTAAGGGGTGTATTGGATTAGGATTTTAAAAGACAATTTTTGTATGAAAAGTCTAGTGGATTTTAAAAGATTATGCAGAATTTTAATCACTTTTAAGATTTTAAAAGATTCTCAAGATTTGAAATTTTAATTTCAAGAGATTTATATCCTAATATTTTATAAGATTTTAAAAATCTATCAAGATTTTAATAGATTTATATCGAATTATATCCTTTTGCAAAGTGATCCTCAAAGTAACTAACTTTATTGAAACCTAGCCGCACCACACCAAAAAGTGACTATCAAGCACTTCATGGATTTATATCAAGAAGTTAATTGTGTTTTTGCCAGATGCTTATGGATGTTTTTATTTTTTCTAACATTGTACCACACTATTATATTCATTTCTAAAATGTGTCATAAGAAATTACTGCCAATTTTTTTTTTAAGACAACTCTGAGTAGAATTTAGTTTGAAGTAGAACTAATAAATCCTTAAAAACAAAAGTAGAACTGATAAATTGAACAAATAGAGTAGAACTAGTAAATCCTTAAAAAGAAAAGTAGAACTGATAGGGATTTTTAATTTGACGAGAATGAAATTACATGAAGCCTAACAATCCACCAACATTATTCCGGTGAAGGTAGTCTCACAATCCACCGTTGGTAACAAACGACCTTTCTCTGTGAACCTGGATCTCGTTGAACAACTCGGAAAGAAAATCGTGAGAATCTCATAAAGTCTCACACATTTTTGTGAGATTGTTGAATGAGTAGTGTGTTGACATTTTTAACTAAAAAGTCTCCCAAAATCTATTCCATAAAAGAATTCACCAAAATCTATTAATTTTTGAATACCAAAAGACATTTTATAAGTTGTGAGAAATCTTTATTAAATATCGACGGATTTTGTTGCATTGAAAAAAAAGTCTTAATTGTCTTAATTAAATACCATAAGGTTTATTTATACTTCCTTCGTCCCAAATTGTATGTTGTTGTAGGGAAAAAAATTTGTCCTAAATTATATGTCGCTTTACAATACCAATACAACATTAATGTTACTTTTCCTATTATAACCTTACCTATTTATTACTCTCTCTTCTTTCAATTCTTTCATTTATCCTTCCCATATTATTTATTAAGGACAATTTTGTAAAAGAACTCATAATATTTCTTTTCATTTATGACGTTTTGGACATTTCTTAATATGTATAAAATACTCAAAACGTCATATAAATTAGAACGGAGGGAGTATTTTATAAAAGACTTTTTGATTATAAAAAAGTCTTTTATAATCTCTTGAAATCCCAATCTAATACATTTCCTAAATTTTCATAATATTACTTTGTTTATAATTCAAGATATCAAAATAACAGTTTTAGAATTTAATTCACATGTAAGATTTTACAATGACAATCAATTACAATCGTTAGATTATAAACGTATGACTTTTTTAAAATCATTTGGGCTAAAATATTTTTTCCATTAATATTAATAGTATATACAAATTAAACACTTCTGTTCTATAAAAAAGAGATTACTGCATTTCTATTAAAAAAAGAAGATAATTATATAAAAAAATTAAAGCAAAATATTAACTAGACTAGTTAAATAAAGAAGTATAGTAAAAATTTCTAAAAACTTGTCTAATAGTAAATTATTTAATAGTGTAAAAAAATACTGTTTTTATTGGAATTCTTTTTTTTCTTTGAATAGTACACAAAGACATTAAATAGCATAAACAAAATAGTTTTTCTATCGTATACAAATTTACATAAATTAAGAAGTTTAAAATAATAACTTTAACTTAAAATTTATGTATTTTATATTAATTATGTAATTTTTTATTAAATAATTGTTATTTTTCTATTGAAAATTTACTAACTTTAAATATTTTAACATATACAATATTAGACATATTGGACAAACCCCAAACTAAAAATTAAATGATACTCAATCCATTGATTTACACCAAATGGAGACAGAATTTAGCATTTACACATTGTAAGAAGCTATGCCTAGGCTAGACTGGCAGTAGGAATGAAGAACAGAACAGAAGAAATGAGAAGGGAGAAAGGAGGTTACCTTACCTTACCATTATTGGAACGGGCTACAAAGAAAATTATCATCAAGTCAAGGCACTGTGCTGTTTATAACTAGACATCCCCGCGCGTTTATGCCACTGCCACTCTTTTATGGCGGTGTATGTTACGCGCCACGTGTCTTTATGTACTCTTTCCCAGGTAACGTAACGGGGGTAACCAATCACAATGACTTATTCTCCTTTCTTCAGCATTTCTCCATGTCACGTGACACGTCATCAACTGACATGTTAGATTTGAAGAACAGAGAACTGACACGTGGAAGAACCCACATGGGTGAACACGTAAGTAAGTCGGACCAATTTCCTGGGGCCCATAAAAGATTAGATATCTTTCCTTTTTAAATCACACAAAAAAGACAGACATTTTTATAACACACACACAGATGTTGTTTAATTTCACTAATCCCATGACGTAATATTGGACAAATTTGATTGGATCCTATGATTAGTTGGAACTAACTGAAATTAAGCATCTTTATGATGTTGATTACGGAGTCAAAGGGCGTTTCCGTTTTGCCGCGACTGGAACAGTCCCACGTGGAGGTCATATCAAATGGGTCCCAAAGCCCACAGACTCGTTATAGGAACACATCCCTCTTCAATCAACTCAACTAATAATTTATGTCACTTCTTCCTTTCTTCAACACTCACTCTTCTTTACACACTCACCACTCACCACCTTAATTATTATTTCTCAAAATTCAATCTATCTATCTATCTATCTATTTAAATATAATTTCTGAACTATATATATATATTACCTACGTTTCACTCTATTCCTCTTCATGTATTAGGTGCGTGCATTGACCCACCCTACTACTTTCCTTTCCTCTCAAGTATTCTTCCTTCCCTCTACTAAGCTGTATCATATATCATTCTCATTCATCCCCTGTTTTCACAATCACAATTAGTTACGTAATTGTTATTATTATTATTATTATTTAAGCATAATATATAACAGTGATCAAACATGTTGCACTGTTTGAATACTACTAATAATTCCGGGAATCTAGCAACTGAGAGTTGCTCCTCCGACATAACAGTGTTGGAAAGACAAAGAGAAAGAATGAAGTGGCAGCAACAACAAGGTTACTTCAACGCTGCTTCTATGTTCTGTTCTTCTCTGCAACAACAAGTTGAGAATTCTGAAGCTTCTTCACTTGCTGATTTTGTGCCTCTTCAAATGCCAACTCTTGATGTTACTTCTGCTATTTCAAGAACTTTCAGCTGTCCACCTCTTCTTCCAGACCCCAAACTCATTCACTCTTCAATTGCTGCGAAAGAGAGAGACAATTGTTCTAAGAAGAGAAAAGCTGAAAAACCTCATCATAATCCTAAGCTCAAGGTGAGTACAATTTTGCATAGATTAGTTCAAGAAATAAACAAAGGGAATTAATTGTTTAATTAGAATTATAATTGGCTTAAATAACTATAAGAGATTATATTTAATTTGTTGCTTTTTGTTTAGGTTGTTGGTGAAATTGAGAACAAAGACAAGAGGATCAAAATAGGTTCTGAGGACGGCGAATCCAAGATCACCGGGAATCCGAATACCAAAAAGAACAATAACAACAACAAAGAAAACTGTGTAGCAGAAGATACTTCAAACTCAAAGGAAAATTCAAAAGTTTCTGATGTTCAAAAGACTGATTACATTCATGTTCGAGCACGTCGTGGCCAAGCCACCGACAGCCATAGCTTAGCTGAAAGAGTAAGTAGTAATAATAGTTTGGTTTCTGACTGAGAAAATCAAATAATGTTTTTGTCTTATATCTGAATTATGTATGATGCAGGTTAGAAGGGAAAAGATAAGTGAAAGAATGAAGTATTTGCAAGATTTAGTACCAGGATGCAACAAAATTACAGGAAAAGCTGGAATGCTTGATGAAATCATCAACTATGTTCAGTCTCTTCAAAAACAAGTTGAGGTAATTAGAAGAGTTAATTCGTTAATTAGGTTCATTACATTAATTCTTAATTTGCCTATCACATTGATCTATGATCCATCCATAACAAATTTATTTATCTTTGCAGTTCTTGTCAATGAAATTAGCTACTGTTAATCCAAGGCTTGATTTCAATATTGATGATCTATTTGAAAAAGAGGTAATAAAGAATATTCAGATGGAAGAATTTCACTTTTCACCTAATCTTAATTTGAAATCTGTAATATTAATATATTCTTCTATTTGATTTGATTCCTTACATAGGTGTTTCCTACTTGTGATGCAAATGCAACTTTTCAAGCTATGGGAATGTCAACAGAATTGAATAGTAACAATCCTTATCTTCAATTCAATTCACCACAGCAATTTGTTCCTTATGGTGGATTAGATGCCGGAATGAACCCTTCAGATATGGGACTTAGAAGGAGCATAAGTGCTCCTGTAACCATTCCTCAAACTTTTATTGATTCTTCTTGTTTCTCTGTAGGTCCACTCTCTCTGTTATTATTTTTGTCCCTTTACTAATGTTTTATTTAATTTTGTTGTATTGGTTAATTTTATTAATTTTATCTTTGTTTATGTGTGTAGCAGCAAATTCTACCTTCTACAACATGGGAAGGTGATTTCCAAAACCTATACAACAACTTCAATTTTGATCAAGCAAGAGCAACATCTTTTCCTTCTCAATCTCAGTTATTTACAGGTAGTTAAAAAATTTGTCTAGTCATAAAATCACTTTTTAATTAGCTTTGTATCTTTAAAGTAGAAAGTAGAGGCAAAAGTGAGTGGGTTTAATGGATGATGGAGACGTTACATCCCCTTCATTTTGATCAAGCATAAAAATATCTGGAATCTTTTGTTTTTCAATAATGAAAATAAAGTTTTTTTTTAAATGGATATGTTAAATCATTCAATTCAATGATGCAGCTGGTTTTCTTTTTCTGAGTTTCCACTTTCCCACAACTTTAATGCTATGTAAGAAGATAACTATGAGACATCATACAATGACATCGACACTAGCATGGTAATAATTTGAGAAAATAAAAGGGATTTGGGTCAGTGTCGTGTTGGTTTGTGTCGGACACTAATACATGTTGCCAAACACGTTTTAATCTAAAATGTCCTTGCTACATAAGGTGACACTAATATTTTGTTCAGCTTAGGCTATTAGAATGACAGAAAAAACATGCATAAGTTGTATGGATTAAATGACAAAAACACTTATTTGCCAAATTAATTATATTTTGTGAAATAAATTGGATCAGAGGAAGCTATCAGCTTCCCTTTTTGTAATTGTAATTTTCTTGCAACTTGGATTTAAAGGTTTATAGCTTTGAGGACCAGCAATAGCATCAATCATTTTCATAAAGTGGATTACAACTTAGGGTTGTTTCTTGTTGCCATTTCACAATCTCCCATTTAGAGACCACTTAAAATCAGAGAAAATGATAGTTTCACAAGGCTTATGGGATGTGTGAACAACAAAGAGATAGAAAAGAAAGAGGGAAAGGGACAGATACTATGCTAGGAGTTATATGATTTGAAAGATAGGATAGTAAAAACTGTAAAAGTGACTTGAAACATAAAAGAATATAAGAATGTTCTCTAACACTAAATATGGAAATATTTGTTATATAGACTGTACAAATTATAAATTCTAAAAGTGTTGTTTGACATGGATGCAGGTCTAGTTGAAGCAAGCAATCTAAAGATCGAGATGTAGACCAGAAAATCTGTGACCATTCGTTGGAGTAATCAGCTTAATTACTCCAAATGCTCTTATCAAGATTCTTTTTTCTTGTGAAGTACATAGCCTATATATTAATTGTCTGTATACTTCTCCTTAATATAAATAAAATCATATTAATACATCTTAACTTCATTCACCTTTCTTTTACACATTCAAGTTAGATATTATACATATTTAAAATGAAAAATAAAGACATTGATATTTACTTACACAATCTTTGTGTAGCCTAACTTATAAGTTATAATCACTTAGCAAACATATGGTGTGACATAAGCACTAGATGTTTGAGTTCGTTAATAATTTAGTCCAAGATTCGATTTGTGACTTAGTATAAAAATACATAAATGTCTCCACTTAAATGAATCTCAATTATCTCGAAGAATTAATCTCTACAATTGCGTAAGATACCTTAGTTTACAATATTTTATTTTATTTTTATAATCTTTTAGAACAACTAGTAGCAGAAGAATAAAAAAATCGTAAATCGCAGGACAATGAACACGATCTTTATTTATGCTATTTAGCCAAGTGTGCTTAACTCCGTGGCTATAGAGCAACTATAGTTTTGTGTATGTAATTGTGTTACAAAACACATACACACATATATAATACTACAGTAATCATGACCATACCACAAGTGCTATCGCCCCCCACACAAGGAGTGCTAGCCCCTCCCCTTGCCCTCTTATGTGCCTATGAGCCATGCTCAACATAGTCACTTGAATATAGTTTGTGTGTGTGAGGCCTGTATGTATGATTCGACTTATTTTACCTGCATTAGTCCACTTTTCAGATTGAGTATTATCTGAACTCTGAAGCGCAAATTCACTGAAAACTCTAAAAATATCTTGGGGGTTACCTTCAAATCCAAATGATTGCAGAAGTAATAATAGTCAAAGGGTCACACTAAACATAACAGTTTCTATGTGCCAAATTAACCTTAAACAAGTGATTCAATTAAGCCTTATCCATTTAGTTGGATAAAACAGAAAGAAAACACTGAACATGTCGGGGGGAGATAGTGGACCATCATAAAGCAGCCATTGAGGACAGAATAAGTGGCTGTTGATTGAGACAGTGATAGCTAAGCCACAGAATGATGAATACATAGCTCTAAGTATGCGGTGTAAAGGAGGGTTATGGGCAGACATTTCTTTGTCTCCAATTTATTAGAATCATATTTTGTCTCTGATGTACCCAATAATATTTATGATTCAGTTCAATCAAAAATATCATTTCTACTCATGTGTCTGTGGTTAAAAGGATAGATCCTCACCACAATCTTCAACTATTAAGAATAGTAAGGACAAAGGACACTCACAAGAAAAGGAAAAGACATTAACATATATATTTTTTTTTTGAGTTCTAGCATCAATTGCACATAGACTTGTGTCGAAATCCGGCCATATGTGGACCAAAATCTAAGCCCCATTCATTATTATTAGAACAACAATCTTAATTCATAAGAAAACAAATACAAATAGCATAAACAAAGAACAAGTCATCTTTGATCACCTTATATATTCAAATATTAAGGTTCAATTTACAAGATTATCCAACAATTACCAAGGTTCCCCAAGTTGCTCCTAGTTCAATCAACCGCACTGGTTTCTTTTCAATTCAATCCCATAGTAATAGTGTTTGAATTCAACTATTATACAAATAATTTATTATTGTACGTTGGCTAGAGATATGATAAATACTAGTCCATTTTTCATGTATCTTCCCAAATTATTAACATACGTAATACTAATAAATGTAGATTATTGTTCTTGTCTTAATATGCATGAAAGAAGCTTCCAATTTCAAAGTTTTGTTTTATCGACGGTTAATTAGGAACTACTGTTTTTTTTTTTTTGAGCTCACAAGTAACAAGTACCGCAGCCATCTTTCATTTTCAATGCATTTATAATTGTGACATAGGTGCTCCTGTCTGCTTCATAGTGAAGATTTTGTTGATTCTCTGTTTCTAAGGATAGTGAGAAATGATATTTCATATTGCTTTCAAATGGCCCAATTTTTAGCTTTATTTGTGAGAATTTATTTTCTCTCTACCCTTTCATTCACATGGGGGGCTGTTGGGCAGTCCCAAAGTTTATAATATTATTATATTGAAAGAAAATATTATTATTATTATAATTAAAAAAAATCACCACAGATTCCTTTGCTATCAGCATGAGATATTAGAAAGGCTTAAATATGCATTTCATCCCTGTAATTAAGGGTTGTTTGAAATTTCATCCTTGAGCTTACTAATCCTCCCATTTTGCCCTTGCAAATATTAATCATTTGACTTTTGGTCCTAATTAAGTTTTTTTGCTGAGGTGGACTGTCATTAGTGACGTGGTGCCCATGTGACAAGTGATGATTGGGAAAAGTGGTTGGCTTAAATAAATCTTTCGTCCCTGCAAATATAGATCATTTGAATTTTAGTCCATGAAATTACTAATCAGATGTAATTTGTAACACCCCGTTTTCCCAACATAAAAATTTCTTTAAAAAAAGACAATCATGCATCAGAGTAAGCACATAACAGGGCGTCACATTTCTAAAACATCTCATGTTAATGAATAAATAATCATTAAATCTTCATAAAATATTCGTAAAATATTTCTCAATTATCGCAGCGAAAAATCATAAATCATCTCATAAGGAATAGTCTTTGGCACACAGGCCTCAACAACGTCTTAATAAAATCTTCAAAAATAACATATTCATATCAAAAGCATAATACACAAGGAACAGAGAAAATATAAGCAAGGTTTCCCCATCCCGTTACGTATCAGAGCACCTAGACTCGACTGCAGAAATCCTCACACGTCTGCACCTAATCTTGGTTACCTGCACTTGCCCACGAGGCGGCAATTCCAGCAGAAGGGGTGGGATTCACAAATAATTATATTAAACATGTAATTAAATAATCACAATTCAACAACCAAACATAATTCATCTTATCACAGGTAAACATCTAGCATTTAGAACATCAACATAAACACACATCACTTAGCAGCGTCATAATCAACATCATAAACATCTTAGTAAACATCTTGGACGACTCGACTCGACACCATCACTTGACTATGCAACCCTACGTCTTATATGCATGTGGTACCAATCCAGGGCATGAGCCCTCGTCGCTATTGAGCATAAATATACTCCAAGGCATAAGCCTTCGTCGCTGGTGAGCAAAGCTCCAGGGCATAAGCCCTCGTCGCTGGTGAGTAAAAACTTCAGGGCATAAGCCCCCATCATAGAATGAGTATGCATGAGACTCAACACTTTTAACTTAAACAAGTTAACATCTTAAACGTCGCAAAACATCTTAATCATCAAAGGACTGACACATGCAGCAACTATACGTACATAGACAGCAACATGGCAGCAAGTACTTCATAAGGTATAACATTAATATGGCAAACATCGCATGTAATTCAAGCATTCATCACTTATTCAATTCATATTATCACACATAAGCTTCATAAAATCATCAAAAACAGTCTCACTCATCATGTATCATCATTACAGATTATAATAAACATCAGTAGAAGTCCCAGAAGCTACCCAAAGGTCATCTCTCATGGTTATATGCGACAACAGGTCGCAACAGTACAGGTTCTAGGTTCTGACATAACTCGCTATGGCGAGTGGGAAAGCTCGCCTCGCGAGTAGCTAAGGTCCTGCTCGCTATGGCGAGTTGGAGTGCTCGCCTCGCGAGCTCTAGGGTAATGCTCGCTATGGCGAGCTGGGTTGCTCGCCTCGCGAGTAAACTAGGTCTACTCGCCGCGGCGAGTTTCATAGCTCGCCTAGGCGAGCGATGAACAGACTGCTACGGGTTCTGCGAAAATCACACAAAAGTGTCCCAAATTCATCATCTACATCATCTACACTCTCAGAAACATCATCGTTATGATTAATCTACGTTCTGTACTCATCCTACACTTCTATTCTACAGCTTCATAGCCTAATTCATGATTTTTCTCCATTTTTAACCTAATTTCAATTCTCTCAAAACTCAATCCTATGTTGTTAATCCTGATTAGATGCATTACAGATCAATATAATTAAGTGCTAGGCTCACCCTTACCTGATCAAAGCAGAAATCGCAGCCTCTAAGCTCTTCTCCCTTCACGCGACCGTTTTCTCTCTTTTTCAAAACTCTGACAACGCGTACTGACTCTCTTGACCTAATTTTCCCTTTATAAACTCCCAACAAATCTTATCTTATTTACTCTTTCTCCCACATAACTCTCTAAAATCCAAAACTAACCCACAACTAAATATTTTATTTTATTTTCAAATCTTATTTTATTTAACAATAAAATAAGTCACCACGTCGCATAAAATCATATTAAATCTTCACTTAACATCGCATAATATATTAATAAATATATAACAACTTCTCAAATAAATCAAATAATTAAATAATCAAAAATGGGCGTTACATAATTAGGACCATTTTTCAAATGATTAATAATTACAGGGGCAAAATGGGAGGATTAGTAAGCTCAGGGATGAAATTTCAAACGACCTCTAATTACATGGATGAAATGCATATTTAAGCCTATTAGAAAATATAATTTCAAAAGCAAAAATCAATGTTTGATTCCACCTTTGTATTGTGTCTCATTCTTTTTCGAAAAATTCTGAATAGGCCCATGCTGGATCAAATTTGGAGTATGAATTTTTGATCCACATACATCTATATAAAATAGGATCAGTTGACATCATTATCAATTTATACACTTATACCATTCAATTATTTTTCACGCAATATGAAAATAATATCAGTCCTTCTAGATGGAAAGTTCTTATAGAATTGACAAAATTTTATGCAAATTAAAAAAAAAAGCATATTGTATAACACTACTTTATTCTAATAAATAATGTATTATTCAAAATATAAATAAATGTAAATTATGATGGAACTAGTGTCTAAAACGTAAAAAATAAGTAAATAAATTCTAACTTTTCTTCGTATAAAGCCACTTTACTACGGGTTGTCTAAACTCGGGGTTTTACTACTTAATGGGCCTTACAAGAAATCAAACATTTACTATGTGAAAAGTTTACCCTACACCCCTATACTTTCTTCACCCTTACAAACCTTAGTAAAATGCCGACTTTTACCGTTTTTGTTGGTAGTTGTTCCATGTATCTGTTTTTGTGTTCGACCAAAAAAAAAATCAATTGGAAGATAGAACCCGATGAACTTCGATAAGGTTTATGCGATCGAAAGTAATATAGCCCGATAAGTTGAGAAAATTTTGAGCAAAACTCATAGGCCCATATACCAATTTCTGACATCTAATTATCTTTATAATTTTGAAGATATTTTTCTATATACTAGTTAAGGTGTAGTTTTCAATAAAATTCAATCATGCAGTCTTTGTATGTATAATTTAGTTGGTAGCCACATTGCAATATGCGAGGGATGGAGTTCGAACTCGAAATTTCTCACTTATTCATTTTAAAAAAATGAATTTGTAGCCACCAGACTATGTAACAAAAAAAGAAAATCAACTATACCTTTTTCTTAAGAATTTGTTAGCCTATGACAAACAAATTTAACTCCTCAACCACTCTAAATAAAAATAAAAATTAAGTCATCTAAAATGGCTAATATCTAAGGCGAAAAAATTTAAGATTTTTTCTTCCTCTATAGATCTCGCGTGCCTTCTGAAAACCTCAAGATACCTTTTTTTTTTTTTTTAGATTTTTAGAATAGGAACCCAAAGAATTTAATGAGTTATTCACATACGCAATATCAATGATATACATTCAGATTTTTAAAATCCGGATGTAAAAAATTATGAAAATGCATTGTGACAAAAGGGGCTCGAACTGTGTAAATGGAATTCAGATGTGTAAATTTTTTTGAAAAAAACATTTGGCCAGAACAAACTTACTTATCCAAAGTTTAGAAAATTGTTGTTTACACTATGAATAAAACTAAGAAACATTATGAAATAACAAATTTAACCTTAATTTTTATCGACGGTTAACTACTATCGGTTAAAATCCATGACAGTTAACTGTCGATGAGGTTATATGGGTAATTTTGTGGTGTTTCTTAGACTCCTTTGATGTGTGAACAACAATTTTCATACATTTAACATCCACTCGCATAACCCCTTGAAAAAAATTAGATTGTATATGAAAGGTCTCCCTATTGTGACGATACATATGAGCAGGGTTCAAGAAATGCCAATAATACACTTTTTTAACACCTTTTTAAGTTCATGTTAGTGTAAAAAACTATTCGCAAATTCATCCAATTATATTTCACAATTTTTTAGTCCTCATCAAATTACTTGAATCTCATTCCTTGTCGCACAATGTTGGCAACAATCAACTTGTTTATCAAATACCTTAAGGTTTTTTTTTTGAAGATGTAATTCTAAGACATTTATGTGGTTGTTAATATGATAACGATTCAAAGTTTTAGGCTTCCATCATAATCCATCACAAAGTTGACAAAATTTGTGCGGTATAAATTTTTTAAACAAAATAGAACAACATAGAGAGGAGTCATCACTAACTACAAACAACTAACAATCCATCAGCTGTGTTGCATTGTTTACTTACAAAACAAACTACTATGGCAGAAGGTTACATAAAAGCATTCTGTGTGCTCGTAAAAGCAAACTATGAGCCAAACAATGTTACATTCAAGAAATGAGTAGTTTACAATTACTTGCAAAACGAAGTAAAATGCCCATGATTATCCAAACACGAAAGTGGGTCGAAAACAAACCAAAACATATGAAGTTAGATACATCACAGTTACAAAACAATGCGGATTTATACAGAACACACCTAAATCCATTAGACAATTGATGCATCACCAGCATCTGTCAATCAAAGAAGCGAAACTTCTTCAGTATTCTAAACTTGAGGAAAAATAAAATGATAAAAGAATAGTAATTAGGCGAGGAATGCACACCTTTTCCAGGAACGATCACAACAGGTGCTGCTTTACAGTGGTGAAAGCAATACTCACCGACGCTTCCTTGTATCACACTGAAGAAGGAAAAAAAAAGCATGGATAACTGCAGTGTAGAGAATGACCGAGATATAGAAAGGGATTGAATCGAATGTAAGGTACATTCATACACACACACTCACCTTTGAAACAAGCTTCTGCCTCTGGTCCCCAGAACCACAGCTGCAGGTTTAATCCTCTCTGCTTCCTTGCAAATTACTTTTCCTGCATCACCTTGCACTATCCGAGCTACTGTTTTTACCTGTTTTCACATCATACTAATCATAAGTAGAATGGAAGAATAGATTGCCAATTTGCCAGGAAATAGAGTAGTAATGAGTGATAAACAATAGAGGTTAACCAAAAATGCTGCAAGGGATTATTAATACATGCCAATGACTCCAAGTCTCCCATTGAAAAAGAATAAATTTTGTAAACAGATTATAAAGAGTGACATTCAAAGAGTGACATTCCTTGTATTACAAGTTGATTTTATACGAATGAGTCTTTAGATTCTATAAAACTTAATCAGCTAAAAAATGAAGTGATTGAACAACTTGTAGGCCATGATGGTCGATTAAACTTTTTTTTTCCCTAATTCACCGTAATTAGTATCTTTGACCTCTATTAAATATTTCAAGATATGCCCTTGACTTAATTAGGATATTGAACCTGTTAGCCGCAAGCCATTTTATTTTTTATTTTTTACATGGGATTGATACCTCCTAAATGGACAACTCCATGAATGGGACACAAATTGTGGTTAATGATTTGAAGCCATGTTTTTTTTTTTTTTTTTTTTTTTTTTGTGAAATTGAATAACTCTAACTCTATCCTAGTATATAATTTGTCAAATTGAATATTCTAAAAAACTTCATAAATAAATAAAAAAATGGAGAGACACTAACCATTGCAACTTCGAAAGCCTCAACCGCTAATTTCTCCATCAGCCCCTGAGTCAAGTTATACACAATTTGGTTTTTCACATCTGCAAAATATATCCATCCATAAAAGTTAAAACCACGAATTTCAATTACTGTATACTATTAAACAAAATGAATTAAAAAAAAATTAATACAAGAGAAGTTAAGAAAGTAAAGGAAGCAACCAGAAACAGCATGAACAAGGTGGATGGTATCAGCAAGTCTGCATAGATGAATAAGAGCCCAATCAAAAGCATGTTTACTGTTTGGACCATGATCTATGGCTAACACTATATCCCTTCCTCTTCTTCTTTCTCCTGTTTCCCTCTCAAGCTCTGGCTCAGGCACTATTGGTATTAGAGAAGGAAGCTTCACTTCTCTGTAATTGTATTCTTCTACATCTTCCATCACTGTCTCCATTAATTTACAATCTTCACAACTTGGATTATGAACTACTATTTGCTTTGCTTTTTTTTGTGATTATCTCTCTACTCAAACTTTCATATGGTGATTACTCTAATTATAATTAATTAAAGGATATTATATTATCAAGGGCTGTTATTATCTTTTGAATGAAAAGTTTTCTTTTTTGGTTGGTGGCACTGTCCTTTTCCACGGTTTTGTCTCAAAATTGTCGTGTTCAAATTGAAAACTTGTTCCCCGGTCAACATATCAACCGTTGTTGATTTCTACTTATTTTATTGTTTCTAGAAACAAATGGATATTTTTTTTCTCATTGAACCTCGAGTAAGAGTAAGGTCTAAATCCTTTTAATCGACAAGTCTCTAATACACCCAAACCGTATAATTGTAGCAGCAATTGAGTTGTCTTATTATGCTTAAAAAGTGGTCTATGTAATGTTTATAAAGTTTAAACCGTCAACATCTTACAAATTAGTTTTATAAAATTGAATAAGCTTTAACCTAGATTCTGAAAATACTGTAGAAAAAAAAAATACAACACTCCTCGTTTGAGGTTACTTAGGTCGAGATGTATTAACATAGGATAAATATAAGAAAAGATATTTTTTAAAATTTATTGAATAATTAACGTATTTAAATCATATAATAAAAACTAAATATATCATTTATTTAATTGCAATTTTAACTCTAATTTTTACAAAGTTGTGATTTTGATCCCTAAGAAAAAAACTATAAAACGACCTTCTATGTTTTGCATTTGTGACAGTTGGCATCCAATGCCAATTTTGACTCGGTCTACGTTTGGTGTCACACCCTAAGTGAGGTGCCACGTGTTATTTTTCTTGGTCTTGGAGGCCAAA
Organism: Medicago lupulina; assembly: GCA_958299785.1. Lineage (NCBI taxonomy): Eukaryota > Viridiplantae > Streptophyta > Magnoliopsida > Fabales > Fabaceae > Medicago > Medicago lupulina. Next base: position 752,369 of record OY283144.1, on the reverse strand, counting down.
ACTGCTATAAATGCAAAACTTAGATAACTGTTTTGTAGTATTTTTTTTAAAGAGGTCAAAATCGCAACTTCATAAAAGTTAGGGGGTTAAAATTGCAATTAAGCCTGTGTGTTATTGAGTATTTTTGACGCATGATAATAACAATTGAATATTCACAACGACAAATAAAAGAGTTCAAATTCAAACTCAATATTCGATTTAACAATTTCATTATTTTTATCGATCAAACTATAATCTATAGATCACAAATTCACATCAACCGAATGAATGGAGTTAATTTTGTTTAGATATAAAAGGTCAACACAAAAGTCCAAGTTTTGTGTTGAAATGCACATGCTATAAAAAGGAACACACTGTATTTCACGTTGATATATTGTGAATTGTGTTCAAAGAAAGCGGTTTTAAACTACGATGGCAGGGAGTAACATGATGAGCAAGATTCTATTGATCGGTGGCACTGGTTACATCGGAAAGTTCATGGTGGAAGCTAGCGTCAAAGCTGGCCACCCAACCTTCCTTCTTATCCGGGAAGCAACTCTTTCCAACCCTGCTAAATCATCCATCATCAACAAATTCAAGGACTTGTCTGTCAATCTTGTGCCTGTACGTAACATCCTATTCCTTTGCTGGCTCTTAACTTTTTATATTATTATGTTTAACTCGTATTTAGAATATCGTGAAAGGTTATCCATGTTTAGAATTTCACCGTGAATAATTGAGGAATTCAAGGTTCGAACATCAACCCATCTATGTATAATCGAATGTCTTTATCAACTGAGGTATGGTGTCACTTTTTATAAATTCATTTCAAGTTTATGTTTAATGTATGTTTGGTTCTGCGGTGGCAAAAATTGATTTTAAATGAGTTAAGTTGAAAATAAAGTGATTTATATTTGAATGTATTTATGTAAAAGTGGATTTAGCAAGAACTTCAAGGCTAAAATCAATTTTAGAAGTCAAAAACTACAAATTCAAGAATCAAATCTACAAGTAAAAGGGAAGTTGGGTAGCTCAACTCATTTGAGCTAAGGCTTACAAGTTAGTTGTCATGAGTTCAAAATCGGATAAAGGAAAAACTAATCTAACAACTAATTACTGACATTTGACTTCCATTCCTATGTAATTTTCTATATATGATATATAAAAAGAAGATCTATGGTGAAGAAAAAAAATCGTCGTCTTTAAAACATCCAAACATAATAAAATAAATTCTACAATCTCAAAAATCACTTTTGACCATCCAAAATTGAAGCCAAACATATGCTTATTCTAGTTTTTTCAATAATCATTGGCCACTGTGGCCAGTACTTGAAATAATGTTGTGTCCTATTATTATTGTGGACTGTTTGGTGGTTAAAATTTTGATATTCAAATAAATATCACAACTATAAATATAGTAAAGACTCAAACTGATCCATGAGAAAAGACTGTAGAAATACTTAACTAGTTAGAAATAAAAAGAACTGATTTGATCTTTAAAAAATCTTAAATATTGGTCAAATATTAGTTAGTATAATTTTTAGAGATATTTTAGTATCCATGTAAAATTTTGAGTATCAGGATATGATATTCAGCGGATTATATGCAGGGGGATTTATATGATCATCAAAGTTTGGTGAAAGCAATAAAACAGGTTGATGTTGTAATTTCTACTGTGGCTCGCTCGCACTTGAGTGATCAAGACAAGATCATCTCTGCCATCAAAGAAGCTGGAAATGTTAAGGTACATTCAAAAACTCAATAATATCTTCATTATTTACTATATGAATATATTTGAAAATAGATAATTACTCTGAAATGTTTATAGAGATTCTTTCCTAAAAATAGAAAATTAATCTGAAATGTGTTAAAAATTTCTTCATTATTTACTATATGAATATCTTCATTGTTTATAGAGATTCTATCCTTCTGAATTCGGAAATGATGTGGATCGGAGTCGTGCAGTTGAACCAGCAAAGAGCGCATACGCCGTTAAAGCCAGAATTCGGCGCAGCATTGAGGCCGAAGGAATTCCGTACACTTACGTGTCAAGCAACTACTTTGCTGGTTACTTCCTACCCTCTTTGTCACAGCATGGAGCTTCAGCTCCACCAAGAGATAAAGTTGTTATCCTAGGAGATGGAAACCCCAAAGGTGAAAAACTAGACTCATGCAGTTTAATATTGAATTTAACTCATTAATTGTTCTAACTAATAGGTTTTGCTTGATTAAATAATCAACAGCTATTTTTAACAAGGAAGAGGATATTGCTACTTATACAATCAAATCTGTTGATGATCCAAGAACCTTGAACAAAATTCTGTATATTAGACCACCAACTAATGCGTCGTCTTTTAATGATCTGGTATCTCTATGGGAGAAGAAGATTGGTAAAACTCTTGAAAGAATCTATGTTCCAGAGGAACAACTTCTGAAGCAAATTCAAGGTTAGTAAGTGACCTTTGCTGTTCATAATACTGTAATCTTTTTTTTATTACCAGGAATCGAACACAGTACCACGAGATTTACAACACACACACACACACACCCTACGCACACAAACCACTTGTGTTAGACTCGGTGGTTTAATAATTTAATTTTGGTTGTTTCAGAGTCCTCGCCTCCATTAAATATGATGCTGTCGATTGCTCACTGTGTGTACATAAAAGGGGATCATACTAACTTTGAAATTGATCCAACATTTGGAGTAGAAGCTACAACTCTCTATCCTGATGTGAAATACACCACTGTAGATGAATTCCTTAATCAGTTTGTCTGAGATTCAAGCCAAGATGCAATTTTTCCTCTCAGAAGAATTAATCATGTAGTAGGTTGATAATATCATCCCTATTTCGCAAAAGAAATAAAGTGTTGTGTTTCCATAAATGTGTCTTTATACACTCAATGACTCAACTATGATAAGAAGTCCTCCATTTCTTTTTTTTAGAAGTTAAGATGATCTCTATTCCTTGATATTATGATAAAAGATCAGCAGTTTTAAAGATGGGTATTGTTTTATATTTTTATTCATGATGAACCCATGAGACTAATCTGTCAAAAGATTGAGATTCATCTAGAGGAATGATCTCATCAAAGGTGAAATTTTGTTTAAGAGATAAAAGTTATAGTACTTTTCAATGGTTGATGAAAAAATTCTGTGAGTGTACAACCAAGTCACAGTATGACTTCTTCCTCCATTAGCTACGAAATTGTCAGGGATATGGTGGATAGTCAATCTAGGATCATGGTAGGATGAGTTATCTTTAACATGAGTTCAAAAACAATATCCATTAAACTATTCAAATCAAACCCATCCTGCAACAGTTTAACCACAGATATTCGAAGGGCGAGTAATTTTGTCATCCCAAACCCAGATGTTCTGGAGCCATCTTAGACAAAGATTAGAAGTTAATGATGTCTACTAGTAGTCCAGTATTATAAATACGAAAAATGATAGTATTCAATAAATACAAGATTGGAAGACTACATTGGTAATTTAATAAATCAGTTTCAACCATCCAATTTATACCAACAACTAAGATCATCTCTACTGTCATTTTTAACTGTACGAAATCCAAATTCCTCAAAAATATCTTCATGTTTGTCGTGGGCAACATTCCATTGCCTAATGCATACATTTTCTCTAAGTAAATGCATCGGCGCATACCTTGTTCAACGATTGCGAATGATAGTTCCATTGTTAACTCTACATCCACTCTGCTCCAAAGCCATTTCAAAAAATCCACCTCCACCGATACTAGAATTCACACATGGAGGTGCAAATTGCAGAAATACATCTCTCACTGTTATCACACCTGTAACTTGTTCATTATCATTTATCAGAAAACTTAAACTGCTATTAGTCTGTGCCATATGCGCCATTACTTGCTTGAGGGTGTCGTTTGCCCTGTTGGTTACCGGTGAATCCATTCTCGATGTGAAGCTGCTTTTCAGGTGGAGACTTCCTGCCGTGTGATTAGCACCATGGTCATGTTCAATGGTTGGTTCAGTGTCTGTCTTGTCGGTCTTTGTGTGAACAAATTCTTCGACAGTTAAAATCCTGTCATTGCATAGAAACAGGTACCTTTGTCATGCTAGTTACATTGACACTGTCAATTCAATATTGTTGCTTGAATTAAACCATTATTCATAGGATTTAATTCATATATACCGTCAGTGAAAAAATTGCACACTATTAATCAATCATAATCATGAGAGGATTAAACACATTGACTTTAAACATAACTACTTATAAAGTTGGATATATGATTAATTGTGATTGGCTCCCCATGTAAAACTTTTTACACTGGAAGTGTATTAAAATTAAACTCTTATTGTATATCTATCTAAATATTCATTAGTTGAACCATGGAAGGCAAAGAGAGAGTAGACCTGTTTTTTAAACTTACTTTCTATTTCTAAGTAGGTCATCATTCTTTACAAGATTATAAATGTCACTGTTCCTCACATTGCCACTGAGCTTCTTGGTTTGTCTATCTACAACTGCAACTGCACAAGTTTGGTTCTGCCAAAGCAACTTCAAAGCATCTGCAACAGTTTGGTCTCCAAACACACATCTAAGATGTTCTTGGCCTTCGAATCTGTGGAAGGACAAAAAAGGGTTAAAGCCAAAGAGCAACATACCACATTGCTAAATTCACTTGAACAAAGTACATAATAGATACATGTACTCATGTACTTGAATGTTAAGATTTTAAATACCGGAAATCTGATAAGTTCTTGTCTGCAATATTATTGAACCACTCTAGTTCGCTTGATTCAAGAAGTAGTTGGACTAGGGCATTCTAGCATAAAAGAAAACACAATACTCATCCTGAATATATAAATTTTCAATATGACACATATGTGATTGTGTCTGCAACTCGACGACAGTCGACAGATACCTGTGTTACAAAGCCGATGAGTGCAGCATCAAGTTGTTGTATGACAGGCAAAACTTGCAGCCTGTGCTTAGAAAGAAGTAACAGTGCATGCAAAATCGTGTCATTCAACCGTACCGGGAAAAATGGTTCCCAGAGGAATGACTTGGCTAATTCACCAACCTAGTAAAGAATAAGACATAGCTTATGTGATGTTTTTATACTATTCTTTGATTATAATTGTACACATGAATGATAAATCTAATAGTATAGACATAATCATTTTAATATTAAAACATCACCTGTAAGGCTGTAAGTGAAAAAATAAATTCATGTGGTCCTAGTTGAATTCGAAGTATACAAACACCAACAAAAGGAACAAGAATTGCAAATAGTGAAAGCTACGAGAATGAAAACAAAGGAAAACCTTGGTTTGGCCAATCTGAGGAATCCGGTCCAAGAGAGAGAACAAACCTTCGTTCTCTAAATCCTTGACATGGTTATCAGCGGCATCTTCCCTTATCTTTTCATATTCCTTGAAAATACAACATGCTGAATGAGAATGATGTCATTTGAAGTTACAAGTATTAAATTTTGAGAAAAGTACTCAAATACCTCAAGACACCAAAGAACCATGTTTGGAAAAGAAATGAAACCAATATAGCGATCAGAAAACCTTATGCTTGCTGTTTCAGTGTCCAAAACATCTACAATGACAGCACCAAATGTGTCCTTTTCGTACAACATATGAATTGCATCCCTTATAGCGTCTCCAGAGTTTATTTCCAACACTTAACATAGGAAGGAACAAAACAACGTTGGAGGGCATTGAATCACAAAACAATGTTGTTAACAAAATAATTGTAAAAAGTAGTAGTACCATGTGAATTGTTTATGCCGGATATTGAACTAATGGGTATGTGATCAAGAAATTGTTGAAGGGCAGAGGCAGAATCAACATGCACGATCTGATCATCATTCACTATTTGCCTAGATTGCATTTTCTTCGTTTCTTGTTCTTAATTCAGTTTACGTCATACAATTCTTTATTTTACGTTTATGATCCTCCCTCTCTAACCGCCAACTTAGGCCTTTGTGATTCGTAAAAAAGGCCACAAGTTCTACGTGTCAATCTCTCAGTAAATTGATCTTGCTATTTCCAAAGATTAAAAAAACTTATATGATTGGTTTTTACGTTTGCTATTTATTTTTTCTTCGCATACACATTTATATTATTTTTCATACACATTTACAAGTTATAGACTTATAGTTAAGACTTAAGAGTTTAATGGGTATGAATTTAGGATGTAAAAAAATATTTACATATTATCCAGTCATATTTTAGCATAATGTCACAATATAGATGTTTGTTTAGATGATTTAAGATGGCATTATAACAATATTAACAAAGTAACATTATAGTGGATAATTATAAAAATAGTAACACTTGTTATATATAATCAGATGACTGTATAAGTGTACCGTGCATATATTCCATTTAACAAATTAAGTACGAGCTTCTAAACAGAAAGATGGTGCTACTAAGTCCATGTCTCGTGTGCAGTCTATAGATTTGAATTGTAATATGCTGGTAGGCAGGTTTTTTATTTTTTTGACGCAGGGTAAGCAGAATTAAAAATACTGAATAATGTTGTTTGTTGAATAGATCTTTTGTCGTCACAATTTCATGCATTCAATTAGTCAACAACTCTGGAGTTGTTGGATCAAGATGATACAACTCTGATTTTACATTTGCCTTAAAAGCTGATTTACCAAGCGTAAACTTAGAGTCGAGCGATCTTGATCCAAAAACTCCGCCGTGTAATCTTGATCCAAGGACTCCAAGATGCCGACCGGCTAGGTGAATGCCTAGAAATCCAAATTAGTTTATATAGTTAAAATGAGCAATGCTTTTTTCTTAGAACCTGCTGAGTAATACTATACGTGTATGATACTTGGAGCAACAGTTAAACAGATTCCAGTTAAAAATTAAATTAATAATTCAGTGATACAATAATTTAAAAGGTGTCCTTTGCACTTGCAAGGGAGAGGATATGGTAACTTCATAGCTCACAGGCTCAGCCCTTTAATTTATTTTACTTTTGTGCACCTTCACTTTTATGATTCATTCATTCATTCATTCTATTTTTACATGTGTGGAAGAGCTTCTATTTTACACATGCTGCTTTCTCTATTCAACATACCATTTTGCAACAATTGCCATTCTGCCCCTAAAGATGCGGGAGGGAGTGTTCCTCGCAATGCTTCCTTCGACACCTCAGAGAAACCAGCTCATGAAATAGCCACTAACCATTATTTATATGATAGCTCCATCTTCTATTGTTGCCTTCTCCATTACGATTGTGATTCCTGCTCGGATGTAGAACCCATCTTTTGGTCTATCTGCTTCTTGTACGCCCTACAAATAAACCATTCGAGTTTATAAGGATACGCAAAAGTATTGCGGACCATAAAACTACTAACCGATATTTATGCTTACATCTTTGTTCGTGATAACAACATCTTTCCCAATCTTTGCATTCTTGTCAATAATACAGTTCCTTTGACAAAGATAACAAACAATAAGTTCACACTAATAAATAGATTCGCTATGCACAAATACTATTTCTTTATCTAGTGTTCATCAACCGTGAGTAACACTTACTTAATTTTGGTATTCCTTCCAATTCCAATTGGGACCTTTCCCTCTGCAAGAAGAGAAGCAATTTCGGATTCGGTTTGGTAATAGTCTGCTCCCATCATCACAGTGTCCTGTAAAAGATGATTTTATATTTAGTTAGTAGTAGGACCATTTAATAGAGTGTGTTGGGTATGACTCAGTCTACTGATAAATGGACAGGTCACCATCTATTTCTTGGCCTGCGGGGGGCAAGCCCTCCTGCGGTACAGCTCAAGGTTAACCTTATAAATTGGACTGTAAATAATCTGTAACTCCTAAGCTTGAATAATAGAAAATCACTGCAGCCACTCTAAAGTCAGAGACGTAGGCACAATTGGTTGAAATCCATGATCAAATATTGTGTGTTCTCTATTTGTGTTTTACATATCTGCTTTTTTTTTTTCAACCAGGGTTGCTGTTCTAACATAGATATTTGGAATAGCGAGTCTATAAATATGACAGTTTACCTGAAGCTCAACGCCATAATCTAAACGTGATCTTTCACCCACAATGGAATGTTGGATCGTACATTCTCTCAGGAAACATCCATGGGAGATAATGGCATCCACAACCTACCACCAAAACCAAAGCAACACATGACAGAATAAGCAAGACATGATGATGTTATGACTTACTACAGTTACTAGCATGCTACAAGATAGATAGATTGTTGTACACGGCAGTTGTCAATCTTTGTTGGTGGTAGGAATCCAGGAGATGTGAAAATGGGTGTCTTGGGATCATAAAACTGAAACTTCGGACTCTGCATGAGAGTAGCATAAAGGAAATATTAGTTTCAATCAACTAAACTGAACAAGAACACCGACAATTTCTTGCACCTACCTCTTTGGTAAGAGCAAGGTTAGCATCGTAAAAGGATTTTATTGTTCCAATATCTTCCCAGTAGTCTCCAAAAAAATATGCCTGCAAAACAACACAAATTTTCTCATTGCTCCTTCTGAAATGGATATATACATATGTATGCATATATATTTATTGGAATTCCTCTTACTTGGACATTGTGTTCCCTTATAGCTGAAGGAATGATTTCGGATCCAAAGTCATTAGATGTAGGATATTTCCATTTCAAAAGCTTGAGTAAAACATCTTTCTTGAATACATAAACCCCCATAGATGCAATATATGGCGAGTTCAATGCATCTTGTGGCGACAACCCGAGACGAGAGGTATCTACTTGCTGCAAAATGAGGATGGTCAATTCATTTTTGGTTTCTGATAGTGAACAATCTCAGTAGAAATACCAGATAACAAGAAAGCAGAAAGAAGGTGCAAACATTGGGTTGTTAAGTTGTGAATTACCATTGCTTTCAGATCAGCCCCTTTTGGTTTTTCTGAAAATTGGATGATATTGCCTCTCTCGTCTACCTTGACCAATCCGTAATCTGATGCACGGCTGAAAAGAAGGCAATTAAAAATTCGTAATTTTAGTTTTCAGTGAGTCTTACTATTCATTCATTCTAGAGTGAAATTAAGTACAATACTCATTTGCATAGTGATATCAAGCAACAAGAAGAAACATATATAACAGGAGATTGAACACACCTGTCACCCACAGCAGCACACGAAATTGTAATATCGGCATTTCTATCAACGTGACTCTGTTTATTTGTTATTGATGAATCAGAAAATTGTTGAAAATGAAATGAAGAAACAATCCACTCTACAAAACAATTACAATGTATACCTGCACAAGGTCCATGTAATCCATTCGGTATAAATGATCCCCCGCCAAGATCAATACATTTTCGACGTTTATATTCTTGGCATCCTACAACAAAGAATTGAATACTTATTGACAACCTTAACAATCAGAAATTTTATTTATAGAAAATATGAGAAATGGTTTAAATAGCTAAAAGAAAAACAATTTAGCTACCTCAAATATCCAGGTAAATTGCCTCACAGCATCTGCAGTTCCTTGAAACCACTTATTTCCCGCTTCTCCTGGTGTTTGTGTCGCCGCCAAAACCTATTTACCATTTAGATTCACTTTAATTAGTCATCATGAATAGAAACAAACTTGAAATTGGTCAACAAGAATCTCTTCCGGTGAATTGTATTTTTTTCTCTATCAATCACAACAGCCAACCAAGAAAGAGCTTCTTTATTCATTTTATGCAAACCAAATTACTCAAATTTTGTTTCTTTTGAGGGATATAATTGGCAACTGTCATGTTCATATCAAATCTAATTGTATTAATATCTAGTTATTGATATAAAGGAAAGAAAAAACTACTTTCCATACATCTACTGATGGTAAATTGTGATGGATACATACCTCCACAAATCCATCACCAAAGTTGATGCCATTACCAAAATAGGTGCGGGCGATGTGCCGGTTGAGGGAAGCAGAATTGAACTGAGTTAGCACAAATATTTTGTTGATGCCACTATTTATACAATTGCTCATTGGAATGTCTATAAGCCTATAGCATCCCCCAACAGGAACCTTAAAACAAACATAGTGAACAAATCATCATCAGAAACAACACAACGCAACACAGGACACCAAAATGTTAGGATCCAAATCAAATTACTAGTTTAGTCCTTAAAGTATCATTGTTTCTCCAATTTAGCCTAAGTATTTAAAATCCATCAGATTAGTCCAATTATGCTAAATTGACGGATTTTCATATACTCTATTAACTAAATTGCGTATTTCATATATTTTAAGACCACTTGCTATTTCTATATACTTTACGGACTAAATTGATGGTTTATTCATTACGATTATATCATGAATATGATACTGACTTACCGCGGGTGTTGCAGCTCGTTTGGTGAGAGGATATAGATGTGTCCCAGGTCCTCCTCCCAATACAATGGAAATTACATTTTTTGGATCAGCCCTTAGTCTCATAAATGAAGGCACTTGCAAGTTCTGAAATTCAAAACACACTCTAATCATAATCATATCCCAAATAAAAATGTAGCCAAATAATTGACATAAACAAAGTAAAAATAGAATTACCTAACTTTACAATTATGTCATGCAATAATGATCAAAATTCATTTCTTTTTTTTTCAGAATTGGAAGCAAAAAGTGAAGCCCAGAATGAAATTAAGCTTACCAAGGAACCTTTGGGATCATCTGAAGTAAGAATAGCAGATACAGCAGCATGTTTGATCTTCTTCTGGTTTGTGAAACGTTTATTGAACTGATCCGTGACCCAGAAACTGTTTTTGAAGCTTCCTTTGATTCTTTCTCCAAAAAAAGAACCTTTTTTAGAATTTGAAAAATGGGTGTTGGGTTTTAAGGTCACACAACCAGAAGAAGCCATTGCAGTGAAGGTAAAGAGGATCAGAGTCAATGCAAGTACTGAAAGGTCAAATAAAGAAGAAAAGCTATGAATGTGAATCTAAGAAAAGTGATTATTGAAAGCAAAATGATTAGAGTGATCAAGTGAGTGAGTGAGTGGTGATGAAGGAAAGGGAGTTGCCTTTATGGGAGTGTGTGTGAGCCAGACCTCTCTCCTTTCACGAGAAATCTTGTGTTGGGATTTTGGTAAATATCATATCAATTTCCAAAAACTATAGACAAACAAATACTATAATCAATTAATTAATAATGAAATTTGTTCTTTGCCTTTAGCACCATTCACATAGTCCAAGTTTGTGGGTGTGTACATTTTCATACCCTGCTCGTAGTACATCCCATGTTATGTCATTAAAATTTTGATGTGAGCTTCTACGGTTATTATTTGCTTTGATGTGTTGTAGTTAGTGACTCATTGAATGTCTGGTGACTTTAACTTTTTCATAGCTCACAATAATTTAACTTTTATGTGTCAAATCTCATGTATTTAATTTATAGGTTTTGAATTGAATACGTTGATCGATGTATCTAGTATGTATAAAATATTTCTAAAAAAATGATTGTCCCGTGTTGTTAGAACCGGATCAATAACAATTTATTTTTTAAAATGTCTATGTTTTTCAAACTTTCCTTTGTCCCATAATATGAGACGATTTTCAAAATTCAACATGTATTAATGATTATATTTTTAAGAAAAATAAATACTCCTAGGTAAAATACCATTGGAAAACATATACTTCACCTCGTCCTAAATACAGTAAAAGAGAAGATTGGTCCAATAAAAATTAAGGCGTTAAGTTATATATCTAAGACAATATAGTATAATATTATGATTTGCACTCTTATGATATTAATATTTGGAAAGATAAACATGTCACAATAACACAACTTGTAATCTTAGTGCATGCTTGAGTCAACCGTGAGATTCACATAATCACAAGTTACCACTTACTTTTGATAAAAATCAAACTTTAGAGCTTTGCAAAATTACAATATCTATCTATATCTATCTTAATTTATTTTCTCATCCCATTTACTTGTGTATTTTGTTTCTAGAGGAGAGGCATGCATGCACATCCCACGTCAATGGAGGCTCCTTCAAATGAGGCAGGGCGCTTAGATGGACGGTTCTCGTGAATCGCAACACATGCATTAGTCGGTCCCATATACTATTGTCAATTGTTATTGCTTCCTCACTGGCCCACCATAACTCTTTGTTTGTGGTCCACCCATACCTTTACCAACCTAAAGTCTAAACTACAATTGGAAGGAAAAATAATATTTTTTTGGACTCGTACCATTTGGCAAATCGAAAAGATAGTTCCTTGCATTTATATAATATATGAAAATTTACTTACTAGTTTCAAATAACACTTTAAGTATTTAATTAATAAATATGATTGATCTTATGAGAATAAATTTATAATTAATTTTTGTTGGGGTCAATAAAAAACAAAGAATGAGTTACAAGAATAACATATAAAGACTTGACAAAAAAGCATATATACATTAAGTATTAATATTTGGGTCTTGCTAACAAATGTATTTAGAACATTCTTTAAAGATCCTAAATTTAAAATTATTTCTTAAAAAAATCAAAAGATTCAAATTTCAATGCATTGGAAGTCCTTAAATAATGTCATGAGGCACTTGACAGTTAATATTTAGAATAAAGTACTCCACCCATAAGTATAAATGTATTTTATCGAAAATTTGGACTATGTACATGTTCATTTTTTTATCGGTAGATGAAATAACAAAAGCTACATTTTTTATTAAAAAAAGAAAGATTTAATTACAGTTTTAACCCCCTAACTTTCACAAAGTTGCGATTTTGGTCCCATAAAAAAAACTACAAAACGGCCCCTAAGTTTTGCATCTGTAGCAGTTTTGGCCCCCAAGGCAAAAAATAAATAAAAAATAACACGTGACACCTCACTTAGGGTGCCACGTCAGCGTAGACTGAGTCAAAATTGACATTGGGGGCCAAAACTGCTGCAAGACTTAAGGGACCGTTTTGTATTTTTTTAGGAGACCAAAATCGCAACTTTGTGAAAGTTAGGGGGTTAAAACTACAATTAAGCCAAAAAAAAAGCCACATGAAATTTACCTAAACAATTGTGAGATGCACAATTTGAATATAAATGAAAGCGTATAATATTTGACCATAAAAAGCCAAAGTATTATATATTGAAATCACGATGAATTTGACAAAGGAAAAATTGTGGTGATATCACAATTGTAATGAAGCTATAAAGTACACCCTTTATCCGTTAACAATTGTCATATTAGATCGATCATTTTACACATATTAAAGAAAAATTATGAAAGAAATTAAAAAAGGGAACAACTATTTTATCAAATTAACATTATATAACCATTGGTGTCTTCCCATTATTCTAAACTTTCCAAAATTTCATAATACTCATTATATTGTAAAAGAATATGGGGTAGGAAGATCAGGTGCGGGAGTATGGGAGTGCAATATTTAATCATCTTTGGGGTGATAATGATTCATGGGGGAATGGACTTTAACAATTTGTAGGAAACAAACAATCGCATGATGATTTGATGCTACTCACTCATACATATGTTGTCTGGTTCTTACAGTAACATTACTGAATTGCATGAATGTGAGTCGTTTGTTGGTAACTCATCCTCCACCGTTCAATTCTCTATAAATATCTCATGCAGGGCTTCCCACTCCTACGTCATTGTTTTATTTTATTTTGGCCATATTATACGCATCATATGATTATTACCCATGGAAAAACGAGACAAGGTAAAATTTGGATCTTAGTTCAACTGAATCTTTTAAAGATTCCTTCATTTGTATGCATATTCGTTTTTGTTCAACTGAATCGTTTAGACTTGGAATATGCAGTATAGTTTAAGGTGACTGATTCCTATATTAGCACAGTTAGTGACTTTAGTGTGTTACACAGCATGGATGGGTCCTATGTTGCAACATCTAGTAACCTAAATTTTCTGACCTTACATTCATTATTATTTAAATAAAATAAATCAAGGGCCAATGATTTTAAGTGTCAGATTAATCCCTCCCTATTGAAGCATGAAAATACTAGAAGCTTAGAAATCGTAATTCTGCTAAGTAAACTCATGTTTTTTCATTTCTGGTTTGGGAGTTCGTCATTGGCTTATGCAGACTAAATGATGGGTTTACTTAGTTCCGAATTTTGCTTTAGATTATTGGAAATAACAAGGAGGCTTTTAAACTTATTGATTTCTTGCACTTTTTCTGGCTCAGAATGCCAAATTTTAGCCAATTGGATTTTTATCTGTTAGCTGTTTAAGTTTGCAGATTTATCAATTTTCATGTCCTCTGAATTTTATTTTTTTGGCCATTGATTGCTGCACCACTTCTTTGTGCAGTTAAGATCACCATTGTGTGACTGAATAGAGATGAATATCATACTATTTGATCACCTCATAACCATCACATCCTGTTCAAGTTATTTTCAACTGAGTTCAAAGAACAAAGGTCTCAATGTCTAATTGCTTTGTGCAAAAGGGTGGGAATAGATCAGACCACTGCGCTATATAAGATTGTAAGGCTTGCGCCTTGGCCTACTTTGAAATAGGTCCACTCAAACACCTCTCTATCATAAGCTGCAGTCATGTGGCAGCAGGTGATCAAATTCCGTCCATCTGTCATGGATACAAGGCCGATTAGACCTTATACACTAGATACGTTCAACCCATTTTAACAAAAGCAAAACAGCATGATTGATAGAAGTCTCAAAAAAGGAAAAGTCTAAAGTCATCGTCACGATCTAACGATATTGTCTTGATTTTATTGATCTACAATTTAGTAAATGACCATCAGGTTTAAGAGGGAAGATATTGCAACAGAAAATTGAGAAAAAGTTTCGACTTTATTATTGCTGTATATTTACACATATAATTTCCATGTACAAGTGTATCTATGTCGCTACAAAATTTTGATCCCCATAAACTTCCATTTAATGGTTGAGAATATTAAGAAGTGAAACTCTAATTTTAATGAGACGCCTGAATAGAAACTCAAGCCCTTCTTCAAGGTCTTGAATGCATGACTCTGCTTTCTCTAAGTGGTTTTGCAGATCATTGATGGCTTCAAGTTTTCCAGTCTTGGTAAGTATAAAAGAATGCAATGCTCCATCCACTTGGGCAAATTCACTTTCATCTGCCACTAGAGAGCAAGAAACTCTTTTGGGCTGAATTAGCTTGGAAATGGAACCCCAGCTGTTTGATTTTGACTGTGTTGTCCCCGAGATAAATTGCAATATTGTCTGAAATGTAGATAGGGTAGCCACTTCAACATCTTGTAGTAAGTTAATCAATTGGTCTTTGTTTGTAGATAAGATGTTGCTATTTTTGGCATTTCCCTTCAAATTTACCAAGGTTTTGGAGATTGACTTTCTCACTACCTTCCTGGATGTCAAGAACTTCTTAACTTCTGTAATGAGTTCGACTTCACCGCCTCCCCTTCTTTTGCTTCTTCTTATGAGGGATTGAAGTTCCCTTGTGCATTCTTTTGTGTGAATTAAAGCATCTTTAGCTGCACTACACACATCTAACAGCCTTAAGGATCCATCCAAGAGGTTATTTACCCCATTTTCTTGATGCTCATGTAGAAGTGCATCTTGTGTTAGTGGAAGCTGAACCAACTTTTCAACACACTCGATCAAGTCTCGCAAGCCATCAATTTTATGGCAAATCAATGTTGATGAGGAGGTTTCATCGGAAGATCTTAATAAGGTCTCTAAATGTTCATTACATTTAAGAATGAGTGGGTGTGGTCTAGATGGCAAACTGATTGAGCGACCGTGGAAATTGGATTTTGAGTTTAAAGGAGAGGCTGCCATTTTTTTTTTGGTTAAGGAGAAAGAGAAGCCTTAATGTTGAATGTTGATTTGAGTTTATGGATCTGCGTTGTTCTCAATATATATTATGGGTGTTAGGCGACACAAGGAATCTGATCTTAATCACATATCAATGAGGCCAACTAATCCAGATTTGGATTCAGACATAATTACATAAATGTTAGAGCCTTGTCTCCCCTAAGGAATCTCCCCAACTCATAATCTGTCTCATTTGCATCATTATAACATTTTCAATGAAGATGCTTCACCGAAAACGTGTTTTTAATCGTAAACATAACCATTTGCACATGTGTAGTACTGCTGTGATGCCAAAGCAACAACTGCAGTATTGTTAGGCATGTCTCTGTTGGAGGAACACGAATCAGATCACCCATTTAAACATATGTTAACATCAATGGATATCATTGACTTCCTTATAGGCTAGGAGTTGAGGTGTTTTGTTCAATAGGTTGATTATTGTTGCAAGAGTATGAAGATACAATACACGTGTATTTGATTAAAACCGATCGTAACAAATTATTTATAAATAGAACTGCTTCTTCTCCTACAGACACATGATCCAGTTTCCATGTTTACTCTCATCACATGCGTTCCCCTTAATTATATTGAAGTTCACAATTTGAGTTTTTATAATATTCATGTGATTCCCTAATCTCAACAATTGAGTGATGAGTTGGGAAGCATATTGAGCAAACACTGTTCTAGCAGCACTATCAGTGGAATTTTAAAATAAAAAATATGATTCTTGTCTCCTCTAATTATTTGCTTTATAACAACTACTATAACCCTGACCTGTTTTCTGATCTTCTTCTTGTCACCTTTATTTTTCAGAGAAGAGAAAATGGAAGTTGCTGTAGAAACAAACCCCAAAAGCTCTCTGTATAGTCGCCGCAGCAGCTTACCCTCTGCAACACACCCTACTGCATCACTAGTTAAGCTGCATCTGCAAAGATTGAAGGATTCTGAAGCCACTGCTTCTTCATCTTCTCTTCAGACGTCAATAAGTTACACACACTCAATGGCACAATAAGCATCGGCAAAACAAGGCAGCGATAAACAGGTTGATGAACTATTAGATGGATCGATGAGACTCCTGGATATTTGTGATACAGTTAAAGATTGTATATGGTGCAATCAAAGGATATCATGCACGGACTTGAGTCAGTTATTCGTAGGAGTAGGGATGCAGAAATCGGGATCATAGTTGAGGGTGGAAAATATTTGGCGTATAGGAAGAAGATGAAGAAAGTTATTGCAAAGGAACTCGAAAACTTGAAAGCAATAAAAAATGAGTTTACAATTTCTTCCAGAAACAAAGACATGGACACCTTTTCCATCTTAACAGAAGCAGAAGTTTTCATTGTTAACTCATTAGAGTCTTTGTTGTTGTTTATCACTGCCCCAAAAGGACTGTTAAAGCAGGGCAAATGATCAACAATTTCAAAGTTCTCGCGATTCTCCAGAATCAGAAACAAATGAATTTCTAAAGGTTGATGCACTGATACAGTTTCTCATCAGTTCAAAGCCTTCATCTGTTGAGAAATTTCATTGTCATGCAAACTTTAGAGTTTCCCTTTAAACCAGAAGCCAAACCCAAATTACTTTGTACATCAATGTGACGTGATTGAACAAATATGTATATATTTTTTAATCAAAAAGTTGTATGTATATTTTTTACCATGTTATTTTTTTGAAGAAGCTAAACTAACCCACCTAAATTGTTTTTTTTTTTTTTTTTTTTTTTACCATATTATATTTCTATATGCCATGTTTTGGGTCAGAATGAACCTCTACAAACAATGAATAATTCAATAATAGTCTAGTTTATGATAATCTGACCAATGTGTTCTAATAATTGAATCTACTAGCCTAGCTGTAAGGATTATTACAACTTACAAGTGCTGTTTCATCGAATTAATTTTATTCCTGAATGTAATATGAATTTTTTTTTTGTTACAAATATTATTTTTCTTTCTAATGCAAAGAATATAGAGTAGTTACTATTATGCACATCTAATTGAATCATGCTTGCACAAACACTTTTGATTGAAGGTGTGTCTCGGTGTTCGACACGACACTTATGATTACATTAAATTCCATCATTTTCTCAAAATTCTATCCGTATGTCGATGTATTCATGTCAGTTTCGTGTGTGTCCGTGCTTCACAGATGCCACCAGTTAAATGTGTTTTAGCTTTGTACCAAAAAATTGGTAATAAAAAAAAAAGGCTTCCTGGACACACAAAATAAAAATCATATTATGATTATCAGAAAAAATAAAAAATTAATTTGAATTGTTTATATGTTCGAAACAGACTGCATTAACATAGCAGCGCTCTTTAATTACCCCTCGTGGCTATCTTTTATAAATATTATTTTGATTCCTTTTGTTCCAAAATCCACAATGCAATCAATTAGTTTATACTTTATATCATATCCCCACACACATTTTCCATGTCATCCCCGAACCAATTTTTGTGTCAAGTAGCTTCAATTATCAATATGAATATGATATGCTCTCGGAAAAGTTTTAATTAATACGATTCTTGTTCCTCTAAAAGAGACATGACTAGCAGAATATCAGTATTGTTTACACGTGCAGATGACTTGTGTTTAATAAAATTAGAGCACGTTGATGGTGAAGCATTTGCGTTGAAAATGTCATAATGCAAGTGAGAGGTAGAGAGATAATAAGACACTTCTCTATAATCTGTGCAATAATGTTTAGATATTCCAAATCTCGATTAGTTAGCCTCATTGATTCATACGTGTTCAATTAATATGAGATTCCTTATGTCTCATGCTTGGTTCTGAACCCAACCATGACTTCCTTTACAAAAAATTGAGATGGACTCTATCAAATCAAATTGCTATTATTAATTGATAGTTAGGAGGATTGTTAAAATAACCCGAACCAAATCGAATATTGTGCCTATTACAGAAAACCCCAAACCAAATCAAACCACTTCCATGGTAGTTTACCAATGAACCAAACCGAATTGTTTTAGTTCACAATTGTTAGTCACAGTTTTTTTTTTTTTTTTTGTGTGTGTGTGCGGTTCAGTTCGATTTTGTGGGTTTTTTAACAACCCTACAACTTAATAGTCGACTAGTCGACTTAACGCTGTTTAATAGTTGAAACAGCTCATCTTCCAGACAATAGCTTCCATTATCAATAATCCATGAGATTAGAAAAATTAATGATTAGGGTTGAGAAGGCTGGGTTCATGGAAAGCATTGGAAGGAACGCACTGGCAATGCATACGAGGAAAATATTCTTCTTGCCACCCTTGTCATTCAATTGGATGCTCAAAATGAAAAGAAAACCGAGATCTAAATCAATATATATATATATATATATATATATATATATATATATATTATACAATTGCACTACACGCTCATTGTGCCGTGGAAAAATGGAAAGACGAACACGTTATTGTTCGTCGTTCCGCTAGTAATATGTAAAAGGACTTAAAGTGCTAAATGAGAAAATTTGGTCTAGCAACGAGAAATTAAGAAACTTTTCTGCTTATTATTACTATAAATTTACACCTATAATTTCCATGTACAAGTGTATCTATATTACTACAAAATTTTGATCTGCAATAATATTCTTCTAATGGTTGAGGCTATTAAGAATTGAAACTCTGATTTTAATGAGACGCCTAAACAGAAACTCAAGCCCTTCTTCAAAGTCTTGAATACACAACTCCATTTTCTCCAATTTGTTTTGGAGATCATTCACTTCTTCAAACTTGCTAATCTTGTTAAACACAAAGGATTGTAATGCTACATCCACTTTAGAAAATTCACTCTCTTCTGCCAATAGTGAGCAAGAAACTCTTTTATTAGTCTGAATTAGCTTGGAAATGGAAAGCCAAGTGTTTGACTTTGACTGTGTGCTCCCTGAAATAAATTGCAGTATTGTCTCAAATGTAGATAGTGTAGCCACTTCAACATCTTGTAATAAGTTAATCAATGTCACTGTTTGATAGTCTTTGTTTGTAGACAAAATGTTACAATATTTGGTAGTGCCCTTCAAATTTGTCAAGGCTTTGGAAATGGCCTTTTTCACTACCTTTCTAGATGTCAAGAATTTCTTTGCCTCAACTGTGAGCTCTAATCCACCTCCCCTTCTTCTTATGATGGACTGAAGTTCCCTTGTGCATTCTTTTGTGTGAAGTAAAGCATCTTTTGCGGCACTACACACATCTAAGAGTCTTAAGGATCCATCCAACAAATTATTCACCCATTTCTCTTGATGCTCATGGACAAGGGCATCTTGAGTGAGTGGAAGCTGAATTAAGTTTTCAACGCACTCGACCAAATCTCGCAAGCCTCCAATCTTATGGTGAAGCAATGATGAGGAGGTTTCATTGGAAGACCTTTGTAAGGTGTCCAAATGTTGATTGCATTGAAGAATGAGTGGGTGTGGTCTAGAGGGTAAACTGTTTGAGCGACCATGAAAATTTGATTTTGTACTCAAAGGAGAAGAAGCTGCCATTTTTTTTCTTTCTCAAGAAAAGAGGAAGAGAATTAAGAAGCCTTGAATTGAGTTTGTATGGATCTGCCTTATTTCAATTTGGCATGTTCTCAATATATATATCAAGGGTGTTGGAGACATAAGGAATCTCATGTTAATTAAACACGATATATCAATAAGTTAACTAATTGAGATTTGGAATTAGACATAATTGCAGAAATGGTAGAGAAGTGTCTCCCTCGTGGAAACTGTCCAACTCATCATACTTTGTCTTATCTCTCCCTCTTGCTTGTATGATTATGACATTTTCAACGCAAATGATTCATCACAAACGTGCTAATATTATTAAACATAAGTTACATAACTCAAATGCACGTGTGAATCAATGTTTTGATGCTAAAACAACGATTGTAATGTCTATCTATGGAGGAACAAGAATCGTGTGTACTGGATCAAAACAGATCATAATAAGTTAAGTCAAACCCATGAGTATACTAAAAAAACTATCCTGTTTTGAATAACTGGTTTTCTTTGTCTCATGTGTGGGCTTGGTTAATATTATGTAGAGTTAATTTTGAAAAAAAATAACGTTTAAATATTGAGTGCATTTGAAGTTTTTTCCCCTCAAGTGTCGCATGCTAAAAATGTGATGTAATTATAATATTATATACAATCATATTGAGATACACTTTACATGAAAATTATATGTGTAACTGTATAGCAATATCCTCTTAAACCTGATATTTATATACTAGCTTGTAGAACAATTAAATCAAGACAATATCTTAGAACATGACAATAGGATTGACTATAACACTCCATGAATACTCATTGCTATATCAAAGGTGCAGCTTATGATAGAGTGGTGTTTGAGTGGAACTGTGGAAGTCTATGTTCATAAGGGATACGTTTTAAAAGGCCAATAATTTTTGTACTAGAATGTTCACAGAGGTATGATATTTACAAGAAATCACAATCACCACATGAAAAATAGCCATCAGTGTTGGCCAGAAGCCCTTGCTTAATGGCCAAAACTGATGCAACTGCCTAATTATCGTCGACTTTAACCAACTTGAGGTCGATGTTGATAGCGTAGATAGAGGCTACAACCTTTTTGAAAAATGATAAATGCTAAATTTAGCATCAGATCTGCCTACACTAGTCAGCATCTGCATAGCCCAAGCTAAATTATAATCCAGTTCATTTGGAACAATTGACTATTAATTGATAACTAATTCTATTAATAGAAAAACTATAATCTGCTTAAAGCTTTTATTCTATATCATATTTTTATCCTGGACACTTCCCCTGATTCTGTATTAAATTAGTGAAGGTTGGCTAGAATAAATTAATAAATTGTCAAGTTCACCTGTTGATATTTTTTGTTGTTACAACTACAGTGTCCATTTCTAATGCTTTAATCCAGCCTAAGGTACAATGACATACATTAATAGCCCTTAAGTACATGAGCTATAATTATTGTTCAGAAAATCTGTTCTCACAACTTGGAGGTTTAAATCTACATGAAATGAAAGTGAAAATGATAATTGTAATGCATATGAACTTAAACAATGACAAAGTTGATTGAATATTAAAATTTTCATCTGATGATAAGAAAATGATAGCTCAATTCTCTGCTGATACACCATAGAACAAGATAAGAATAACAGCTAGAATGTTCCCATTTTTGGCAAGCAAAAACAGTTGAGGGTAAGTCCTTATGTACTCTGTCATTGTTCGAGTGGTTCAAAAATCAGGAAACATGAGGAGACTAGTACAGAAGGCAGTTTTCTCAAATCAGTGAGACCGTTGTTCTTTGGTTAACTCGTTTTAAAATTAAACTTGAGCACTAAAGTCTTTGAATGTGATGGAAATCAGGTGGTCAAACAGTAGGATAATAATCTCTATTTGGTTTTGGTCACACAATTGTGATATCAACTATCCAAAGCATGCATGCAATAATCAATGACCAAGAAAATAATTGATAAATCTACAAATTATAATAGCTAACAGATAAACAAATCCAATGTGCTAAGATTTAACATTGCTCTTTTAATGAGTTCCAACTAAATGCAAGAAATGAACAAGTTTAAAAGCCTTTTTGTTGTTTCCATATCATTGTCCAAAGACATCATATCACACATCGGATTGAAAACTATGATGACATTGAAGACATCATATCATACATCTTATTAAAAAGAACTATGCAAACATTAATGATTGTTCTTCAATTAACGAACATTGCATCAGGTGCAAGGTGGAGTACTTGGAACGTTCTGCAACATAATTATCGTGTTAGACACAAGTGCTTGATTAATAACTGATGCATACTGCAGACTAGCAGTTTTGCTATTGTGATATTGTGGAAGTTATTCATAATATCAAGACAGAGAACTCAATAATTGGAAAAAAGTTGCACAGAACTATTTAATAAAGCTTTTAAAAGAAGGTATTCAATCAAATGAAAATCAAGACAGAGAGCTCAATACTTGGGATATGTATGTGGTGGTTTTTCAATCAATGAAATCAGCCAGTTTCAATATTCTCCCCTCGGAATCACTTGAATCATCTGTTTCATTGTCATCACGAGCACGCTGCACAAAGTGAGCATGGCTAAATAACGAATTTACACAAAATATTCCCAAATATTACTTTTAAAATTACTTTAACCTTTAAGTACCTTATTTGTTTGCTGAGCCTGAAGTGCATTATTCATGGGGGGATCATTCCCTACCACGAGTGGATCACCACCAACCTCAGTATGTGGATTAACATCACCAACCTCAGGTGGATTAACACCTTCTCCTAAATATTGATCCCACATAGGCCAGATAGATGTATTTACAGGGGGATCATCGGCTATTTCAAGCTGATCACCACCAACTTCAACATATGGTTGAACACCTTCATCTCCGAAATAGTGATCCCATGTGTAGAGAAAGATTGATCTCAATGTGTCAAAATTTTGAATGGTGGACTGGTGAATAGCATAAAAGGTTCTTGCATCTCTCTACAAATTTATCGCATATATGAATAAGCGCTAGGAATGATGAATGACAATTTACTCAATTAAATTTAAACTTGGCCTAAAAAACTAACCCTGTCTTTTGTTGCAAGTGGATAAACCTGACCAGTTTTACAATTAAATCTCAGATTTTCAGTAACTCCATGTAATCCATAGCACATCAAAGAACAATAATCTCTAAACATTTGATATGAAACATTCAAAATGTGCTCAACCTGAAAAACATTACAAATAATAAGTATTATAAAGAGATTTAGAGGTCAATAGACTATATGTTGATATGGTTTTTGATAGAACACTATTGAATTGTTTGATCTATGTAGCCGCTGCTCCACCTAGTTGGATAAGGCAATTGGTTGATGCTGCTATAATTTTATAGTATTTTAGCAATGATATATATTTTTCAAAACATAAATTTAAAACATCCAAAGTGATTCCAATAGTTTTTTTCAGAATCAGCAAATATTATTACGGCGCGTATGTGTAAGAAACACAGCAAAACACGCAGGCAGCACAAACACAATTACAGGTCTCTGATATACCAGAAGACCAGGAGCCAAAAAAACAGCAAAACAACAAGCCGAAACCAAGCAGAAAACGCACAAAAACCAGAAAAAAGAAAAACAACCCAGCTGCTACTGTCATGGACATGAGGCTGTCATATACCAATAGGACAGCAGACCTGCTAACAGAGGAGTAGCAGAAAATTAGCATACCCCAGCCTCAAACTCCTAAAACACATAGACCGGAATCCTATCGCAAGAGACACTCTCTCGGCCTCGGGTTCCAACACCATTTATAAAACAAACATGCCGGCGCCTTGGCACAAGTCAATGTCCATCTCCACGACAAAACCTTAATAGCTTCCACCATCTCCTCAACATTACCTATTGAATTCTTGAAGATACGGTTATTTCTTGCCCTCCAAATACTTGAGATCGCCGCATGCCAAATTAACCGGTAGCCATTACGGATCCTTTTTTGGTTGAATTACCATTCCAACATTCCCAATGAATGAACAAATTAGGAGGTGACGGAAAATAAAATCCTAGCCAGCTAAACAAACCGTCCGACACCCCTCTAGCAAACACACAGTGGATAAACAAGTGATTTGTCGATTCAATGTTCCCTTCACACAACACACAATTCAAGGAAGCCTCCAGAGGTAAAACATGCCTATATGATAAATTCACCTTCGTCGGAATCCTACCATGGAGTAACTTCCATGAAAAGGCCACCACTTTGGAAGGTGCCTTACTCTTCCAAAGATTCAGGAACACCCTCCCTTGGTCATCCATAACTGATCGCGCCTCAAGCAACAAACCCTCCAACTTCTTGTACATGGATTTCACGGTGAAACGACCCTCCTCTTCCAACCTCCATCGCCAAACATCATCCTCTTGTGTCCGCATAAAACCTTCCAAATCCTCCAAAAGCTCCTGAAGCAAAGCTTTCTCTCACACAAACAGAGGACGCCTCCACAAAAACAACCAATGACTACCCGGAAGATTGACATCTCCAAAATCACCTATTTTGGCCTCCTATTGGTTTGATAGTGCAAAAAGCCTAGGATACTTGTGACGAAATGCAACCTCACCGCTCCACACCACCTCCCAGAAGCTCTTAGCAACGCCATTCCCCACCCTTCTATACAATTCTGTGTTAAACCAGTTTGCTTCTTCCATCCTAACAATATCCCTCCACCACCGTGAAACATGCGAAGGCCAAACATACTCCTCCCTCTCTATCACCCCAAGGATCACTACCATATTTTTCTACCAAAACCTCCTTCCACAAAGCACTACCTTCTTGGATTAACCTCCATCACCACTTTGCTAGTAAGCTAAGATTAACCTCCCTAACATCCCTCACCCCTAACCCGCAGATTCCAATAGTTGTTTTAATTGATACTAATAGTTTTTAAATTGATACAAATAGTGACATCAATTTGAATTGCAGGAAAGGAAGAAAACTTGTAGGAGCTAAAAACATCTAAATTGATACTAGTAGGTATATATTTTCTAACCTCATATTTTGTGGAATTTATTTCCGGTTGCTTCTTATTTAACACCGCCCTAATTGATAAGCATTCCCACGTAGTAAACTTTTCACATTTGTCAATTCTTGGATATTTCTTTGCGAATGCTCTCGTAATACGAAGAATCGCTTGTGTTCTTTCATCATCAAGGTTCAGTCCTTTCACATGGTTGAAGGGTGGATCAACCTGTCAACAAAATTAAAAGAAAATAAGGACAACTACAAATCTTAATTATAATATACATATAAACCTTAATCATGGAAAGAATTTTATGATTAGGTATAAACTCAGTCAAAATGACTCTTGTAATAGTTATAGAAAGAAAATCAATTAGTAGGAGACTTCATAGACAGATAGCACAAAATTGAAGACTTACAGTGTCATCATGAGAGTAACATGAAACTGTTGCCATTTTCTTTTGCACAGTAGGAAGAAGAAAAGCTTGATATATTTCTATAGTTCAATATGAATACTTAACCAATGATTACAGTGAAAGTTATAGACAAAGTTACTCTTCACAAGAATCAAGATTTGTTTATTTTCTTGTCAAAAAAACAAAAGATCTGTTTATTTCTATAGTTAGTAGAGTAGTTAGCTAATAGAATCACAAAATTGAAGACTTACCGTGTCATCTTGAGAAAAATATGAAACTGTTGCCATTTTCTTTTGCACAGTAGGAAGAAGAAAAGTTTGATATATTTCTATAGTTCAATATGAATACTTAACCAATGATCGCAATGCAAGTTATAGACAAAGTTACTCTTTACAAGAATCAAGATTTGTTTATTTTCTTGTCAAAAAAAAAAATGTTTATTTCTATAGTTAGTAGTAGTAGTTAGTTAATAGAATCATAAAAGTTAGTTAGAGTTTGTTGATTCTGTACTAGGTTATAGTTTGTTGCTCGGTTGTTTCTGTCTACTGTGAGATCTTCTCTTTGAATGCAAAGTACAATTCATGTTTCACTGTGTGATTAAGCCATATGTTCGTGTTCCCTTTTTTATATACAAAACAATAACAAAGTTACAACAACTTCGAAGTACATGGTTGCAACATGCAACAATTAGGGTTGAAAAGGTACATACCTGAGAGTTTCCTTTGGAGTGTTTCCTCACAGTGTGAGATGGAGTCGGGAAATTACTTGAGCAAACTGACTCTGTGTCTGTCATTGTATTGGCACCGATATACTGTTAGGGCAAGAAGATTTGTTGTGGGGAAGGAAAGGAACAATTCTAATGACGGCACTAATCAATTTTCTTAAAGTTTGTTATATCCAAAAAAGATATTTTTTAGGGAGCTTTTACGGTGCACTCACACATTTTAGTATACCGGTACTTTTCTTTCACAAAATTTATAAATTAATTATTATTTTTATGAAATAAAAAACTATTTGTCAAATATTTATGTTTTAGAAAACATTATTTCATGGGTTAAATGACATTTACCCCCCTGCCATTTTCAGCGCTTTTGGTATACCCCCCTGTAAAAATAAAACTTGTAGATTCCCACTTGTAATATAAAGATTCTTTGGTTTACCCCCCCAAGGCCATTAGTCAGCATCTGACTGGACAAAACTAATGACGTGGCATGCTGACATGGTAATTTTTTTAATTTTCATTTTTTTATAATTTCCACATAGTTAATATCTCTTTTTATTTAAATTATTTTTGCCTATTATTGGGTTTATTGGCATACCCCCCTATCATTTCTCCAAACCTAATTTCAGAGAAGAAGAAGAGGCATACGAAGAAGAAGTTGTCTGGGTTGCGAATTGAAGCAAGGGTTCTGCAAATCGAAGCAAGGGTTCTGCGAATCAAAGCAAGGCATCTGCGATTCGAAAGGCTTTCTCTGATTCTGGGAAGTTGAAAACAAAGAAAGGGTTTGTACGAATTTGGTTTTCGACTCGAGTTAGGGTTTGTACGAATCTGGGTACGAAGAAGGTTGAAGACGAAGCTTGTGGTAAGTTTACTGATTCTCTCTTTCTCTTTATGCATTCGTGTGTGTCTTGTTGATTGAACTATTTGTAGATGATAAAGATAGGGAAAAATGTATGTTGTGGTCCCAAAAATGTGATGTTAGATTCCATTACTGTACTTTTCCATGTGCAAAATTTTGTTTTTGAGGCTTTTTTTTATTGAAACTTTAATTTTGTTTGTGTTGATTCTATCAACCTGCTTTGAACCAATGGTTGGCTGACACGTGTCAAGCTGTAATTGATTAAAAAATGGTTTTTTTGACCACATATAATGGCTTTGTTGTTTGATGTTGTTTTCCATCATGGTGGGGAGTTTGTTAGGGATAAACGTGTGTTTTATAGAGGTGGTGTACAAACTATTGTGTCTGGTCTTGAAGGTAACAATTGGGGTGTGAATGATATTGAGAATACTGTGGCTAGTTGGGGATATGAGAAGAAGAAGTTTAGGGTTTGGGGTCAACATCCTGATGTTTTTGATGAGTTTTTTCAAGTTAATGAGGATCATATTGCTGAGGAAATTTCTGGTTATTCAATTGGTAATAAAGTACATGGACATATTTATGTTGAGCACAATGTATTGGATATAACTGTCAAAGCCGATCAACCTAGATGTTTAGATTTGGATGCAGGGTATAATGAGGAAGTAGAAATGTTTAGTAGTGATGATGATGGTGGCAAAACTGTTAGGTTTGATGACAGTGAGGATGAAAGAACCACTGCTCTTGAAGATGGATTTGAGGTGTTTGAAGTTGAAGCACCTGCTAATGGTACTAACATAGTCACAGTTAACAACAAACCATTAAGAATGAAGAAGTGTGGGTCCAAAACACCTAAGAAAAAAAAGTCACCTAAGAAGAAGATTACTAGTGTTAGGCTGAATGTGGTTGCACCAAAATCTCTTGTTTTAGTGGATGGTAATGGGAAAGGAAAGAATGTTGTAGAAGAAGAAATATATGGAGATTACCTTAGCGAGGAGTTGGGTAGCTCAGACCCTGATGACTCAGATGATGGCACAATAAAGTATGAGCAGTTTAGGAAGGAACAATTAAACAAAGATTTCAAGTTCAAGTTAGGTATGGAATTTAAATCCCTTGCTGATTTTAAAGAAGCAATTATTGAGTGGAACGTATTAAATGGTTACCAAATAAAGATGCCAAAAAATGAAGGTTACAGGGTAAGGGTTTTGTGTAGGGAGGAATGTGGCTATAAGGCTTTATGTTCAAAAGTGGGTGACAGGAGGACATATCAAATAAAGACATATTGTGGGGACCACACATGTGGTAAGGTGTTGGACAATAAAAGTGCCAATTCAAGATGGGTTGCTACGAAAGTTGTGCCAAAAATGCAAGTTTCCAAAAGCATGACTGTAAAGGAGGTATTTGATGAAATGTCTCTTACATATGGTGTGGGTATTACCATGGACAGAGCATGGAGAGCAAGGAAGATTGCAAAGAAAATAATTGAGGGTGATGCAGATAAGCAGTATTCAAAGATATGGAGGTATGCAGCTGAGTTGAAGAGAGCGTGCAAGGGTAATAGTGTCAAGATAAATGTTGATGGTCCATCTGCAACTATTCAACCAAGGTTTGGTTCCTTTTATTTCTGTTTTGAGGGGTGTAAGAAAGGGTTCATAACTGCTTGCAGACCCTTTGTTGGAGTTGATGGTTGCCACTTGAAAACAAGATATGGAGGCCAATTGTTGATTGCTGTAGGGAGAGACCCAAATGACCAATATTTCCCACTTGCTTTTGGGGTAGTTGAAACTGAGTGCAAGGAAAGTTGGAGTTGGTTCATGCAGCTGTTGATGGAAGATATAGGTCAAGATAAGAGATATGTTTTTATATCAGATCAACAAAAGGTAACTTGTATATATTATTGAAATGGTGCAGATCTATTCAAATCTATTCAGATCTTAGTTTGTTGCTTTATATACATGTATATTAATGCTTTTTATATTCACTGTGCAGGGCTTGGTTTCAGTTTTTGAAGAGATGTTTGACAGTATTGACCATAGAGTGTGCCTGAGACATTTGTATGCAAATTTCAAGAAGAGGTTTGGAGGAGGCAGTCAGATAAGAGATTTAATGATGGGAGCTGCAAAGGCCACTTACTATCAAGGATGGTTGGAAAAGATGAATGAACTGAAGAAGATAGATATTGAAGCTTGGAAATGGCTAATGGCTGTAGAGCCAAAAAAATGGTGTAAGCATGCTTTTACCTTTTACACTAAATGTGATGTACTGATGAACAATATTTCTGAATCCTTTAATGCCACAATATTAACTGCTAGAGATAAACCTATTATAACTATGGCTGAATGGATTAGAAATTATCTGATGAGAAGGATGGCAGCATCTGTCACTAAACTTCAAAAGTGGCAGCATAATGTCATGCCTATGCCTAGAAAGAGACTAGATAAAGAGATAACCTTAGCTGCTCACTGGACACCAAGTTGGTCTGGTTTAGGTGAAGCATTCCAAGTTACACATACATATAACCATCAACAATTTATTGTTGACATTGCAAAAAGGAGCTGCAGTTGTAACTTTTGGGAGTTAGTGGAAATACCATGTAGACATGCTGTTGCTGCACTAGGTTATAGGAAACAAAGACCTGAACTGTATGTTGATGATTATTATTCTAGGACTAAGTATGCTGAGTGTTATAGTTTTGCAATTAGTCCTATCAATGGGATGGATATGTGGCCTGAGGTAGATGCTCCTGAACTTCTGCCTCCAACATATAAGAATGGACCTGGTAGGCCTAGAAAGCTTAGGATCAGAGAGTTTGATGAAAATGGAGCAAGGATGAGAAGGCAAGGGGTGGCATATAGATGTACAAAGTGTGATCAATTTGGACACAATCAAAGGAGATGTAAAGCAACTACTCAGAACCCAGAGGCTGCAAAAAGAAAGGTTTGGTTATAAGTTTATTTCACATTTGAATTCCTTGTGTTCTCTTATTATGTTTCCTTATAAGTTTGTTTATGTTGTAGAGGAAAACACCAAGGAAAAAAGTCACTGCAAAGTCTACAACTGTGCAAGAAGGTACTAGTGTACAAGAGCATGAAACTGTGCAGCAAGTACCTGCTCATGCAACTGTGCAGCAAGTACCTGCTCCTGCAACTGTGCAACAAGTACCTGCTCCTGAACCACCAAAGAAGTCTACAACTGTGAAAGAAGGCAATAAGGCAAGAAGGTTCAAATATGCAAGAAGGCCAGAACCCCCAGCTGCTCCTGAACCTCCAAGGTTCTTTGCAACTGTGCAAGACCCCCCAGCTGCTCCTGAACCAACAAGGTTCTCTGCAAGTGTGCAAGAACCCTCAGCTGCTCCTGAACCTCCAAGGTTCCCTGCAATTGTGCAAGACCCCCCACCTGCTCCTGAACCAACAAGGCTGTGTGCAAAAATTGTGCAAAGACCTGATGATGTATCTCCATTCAAAATACAACAAGTACACACATATGTAGCCTCTAATAGTTTACCAGAAAAAATTGTGTCAGAGTTTTATGATTCCCTTCCTGCATCACAAAGGGAACCACAAATTGGGCCAGATGTATTTGATGACCTCCCTGATCATGTACTAGCAGCTATAACTGATCAAATGATGGAAGCAGTAGAAAAAGATGTCAGGACTGTGAAGCTTGAGAAGCATGAGAAGAATGTGAACACTTTGAAGAAAACATTGGGTTTAAAGAAACCATTCAAGCCTAAAACTGGTAGAAAGAGTAGCAGACTGATGAAACTGAAGACCAAGGCATGCAAAGGTGAAGGTTCAAATATTGATCAACCTATGGTCATTGATGAATCTGAAGAAGGCACATTGACTCAGGAGGATAATGGTCTGATAAAGGATGGCACATGTCTGACTGTGTTAAGAGGCCTACCAAAACTGGTTATGAGAAAAGGCATGTAATTCAAGTGCATAACTTTTATGTAATGACATCTGTAATCTTAAGTGCTGACTTTATGTTTTGTTCCTGCTAAGACATATGCACTCTTAACTGCTTTTTGGTTGTGTTTAGTTAAAGACACATGCACTTTAAGTGCTTTTGTTTAATTTTAAGACATATGCACTATATGTGCTTTTGATTAATGTATTGACACATGCACTTTAAGTGCTTTTGTTTATTGATTATGTTATAAGTCTCAGATTTACTTCAGAATTTGACCAAATAGAATGATGCAAAGATAACTTCAAACATTTTTCATTCAATACTTAAGGAGGGAGTTACAATAGTCATAAGTAGCAAACCCTGAAACTCCTACACATACTTCTTACTTAATGAAAACATTACAATGACTTCGAAAAACAATTACATTAACTTGAAAACAAACGAGAAAAAAATCCAAGACACAACTAGCGCAACAATGAGGCCAAAATTCTTCTTCTTCTCAGCTTCAAACTTCATCTTCAGTTTCTCATGCTTCTTTGAATTAATTTCTTTTCCATTTCCTTTTTCAATTCGTTTTCCATATTCTTCTCCAAACTCTTTCCCAAACTCTTTCCCAAAATCGTTGCCAAATTCTCTTAAAAACTCCATTGTCATTACACAGTTGTTGCAACCAGAAGAGCTACCTGCATCATAGTACTTTCCAGATTTTTGTGAGTTCATCATAGTACCTTCATCAAGTTCATCATCCCAAATGAACAAATCACAACCATATTCAGCCTGCAACATATTTACGTTTGTGAGTTCAACAACTGTTAAAAAGGGCTGGTATGTTAAATTCGAAAAAAAAAACAACAAAAAATTGACATTTCCATAAAATCAACACTTACAAATCGACATTTCCAAAACTTTCTCTTGGGATTTTCGTCTGTGTTTGAAATCCTCAACTTCATAACCTTCTCACACCCACATATTGGTGGCCTGTTTCCAACATTGTTGCTAATTGATGAATTTTTGCTTCCACCCATTAGAAACCCTAATTCCTTCAATTAAAGAGGAGAGGAGAGGATGGGTTGAAACAGATTCTGGAATCAAGGAACCAACAAGGCTACGATGGAGAACAGAGGAAGAGATGGACAAGAAGAACGAAATTTCGATGGAGGGGAGAAGGAGGAGATGTGTTCGATGGAGGGAAGAAGATGGAGAATGAAGAAGAAGAAGGATTTAGGCAATAATAGACAAAAATAATTTAAATAAAAAGAGATATTAACTATGTGGAAATTAAAAAAAAATGAAAATTAAAAAAATTACCATGTCAGCATGCCACGTCATCAGTTTTGTCCAGTCAGATGCTGACTAATGGCCTTGGGGGGGGGTAAACCAAAGAATCTTTATATTACAAGTGGGAATCTACAAGTTTTATTTTTACAGGGGGGGTATACCAAAAGCGCTGAAAATGGCAGGGGGGTAAATGCCATTTAACCCTTATTTCATAAGAAAAAAATATCATTTAATTGTTTATAAGGATCATATAAAAAAAATTACATTTTGTCATAAAAAATAGCCAATATTCATTGTTATAAGTAATAAAAATTCGTAAAAATTAAATTTTATTTCGTTGAAGAGTTTGGTAAATAAAATTTAATTATTATAGTTGTCAGTAATAGAAAATAATTATTTTTGTTCAAAAAAACAACTTATTTATTATTAATTTAACAATTTGGTGTACCAATACACCTAAATTTATTAGGTGTACCATAGAATTTGTCATTTTTTAGTTAAGAACTATAAAAAAAACATCTAAAAAATTGTACTTAAGTTTTTCCCGACTTTTCTCTCCACCGTCTTTGTTTGTTTTAGCATTAGGAGTAATTGTTTGTTAACCCTCCATCCATATCAGGAGACACCTTTAGATCTGAAATAATGACTAGGATCATCAAGAAAATCAATTATACAAATTAAACTACTAGTATTACGTTATAAATAAAATAAAATATAAAATAAAATATAGGTAAATTTCAAGCTCAATTGAAAAAAATATTGAAATCGTTAGGCCGAACTCTACGACGGGAGTTCGAACAAATTGTGTGGGAAAGTTTCAATGATTATTTAAAAATATAGATAAATTCCTAGTTTCAAAAATATTTATTGAAACTTATAAATCATAATTCCTCTAAATAAACTCTTATTTAATCATTTTTGGTTTTGGAGTTAGTCCTTCTTTTTGGCAGCACACAGAAATAAACGACGAGGAGGCTTATATAGTCCAATAATTGTTATGCATTTTTTTTCTGAAAATGTACGTACCATTCATTCTAAGGCTAGACTAAAGCATTAGAAATGGACAATATCGTGGTAACACACAACAAAATTTAATAACAGGTAAATAATCATGATTTAACAGGTCAATATAGTCCAATAATTGTTATTGTCATGATTTAATTAATCTACAAGTTAGTAAATAATCATCTCAGACTTAAGCAGATATCGCAAGGGGAAGTTTAGAAGGAAAAAAAAAGTTCTTTATTATTGTTATACATTTAAACATATAATTTCCATGTACAAGTGTATCTATATCACTACAAAATTTTGATCCCCATTAAAGTTCAACTAATGGTTGAGGCTGTTAAGAAGTGACACTCTAATTTTAATGAGACGCCTAAATAGAAACTCAAGCCCTTCTTCAAAATCTTGAATGCATGATTCTGTTTTCTCCAAGTGGTTTTGCAGATCATTGATGCCTTCAACTTTTCTATTCTTGGTAAATACAAAAGACTGCAATGCTACATCCAATTGGAAAAATTCACTTTCATCTGTCAAAAGTGAGCAAGCAACTCTTTTGGGCTGAATAAGTTTGGAAATGGAACCCCAGCTGTTTGATTTTGACTGTGTGGTCTCTGAGATAAATTGCAATATTGTCTGAAATGTAGATAGGGTAGCCACTTCAACATTTTGTAATAAGTTAATCAAACCCATTGTTTGATGGTCTTTGTTTGTAGTTAAGATGTTGCTATTTTTGGTATTTCCCTTCAAATTTGCCAAGGCTTTGGAGATGGCCTTTTTCACTACCTTTCTTGATGTCAAGAATTTCTTAGCCTCTACAGTGAGCTCCAATCAATCTCCCCTTCTTCTTATGATGGATTGAAGTTCCCTTGTACATTCTTTTGTATGCAGTAAAGCATCTTTGGCTGCACTACACACATCTAAGAGCCTTAAGGATCCATCCAAGAGGTTATTTACCCAATTTTCTTGATGCTCATGGAGAAGTGCATCTTGTGTTAGTGGAAGCTGAACCAATTTTTCAACAGACTCGATCAAGTCTCGCAAGCCATCAATTTTATGGCAGATCAATGATGATGAGGAGGTTTCATCGGAAGATCTTAATAAGGTATCTAAATGTTCATTACATTTAAGAATGAGTGGGTGTGGTCTAGAGGGCAAGCTGATTGAGCGACCGTGGAAATTGGATTTTGAGTTCAAAGGAGAGGCTGCCATTTTTTTCTTTGGTTAAGGAGAAAGAGAGGCCTTAATGTTGAATGTTGATTTGAGTCTATGGATCTGCATTCTTCTCAATATATATTATGGGCGTTAGGCGACACAAGGAATCTGATCTTAATCACATATCAATGAGGCCAACTAATCCAGATTTGGATTCAGACATAATTACATAAATGTTAGAGCCTTGTCTCCCCCAAGGAATCTCCCCAACTCATAATCTGTCTCATTTGCATGATTATAACATTTTCAATGCAAATGCTTCATCGAAAACGTGTTTTAATCTTAAACATAACCATTTGCACATGTGTAGACTGTAGTACTGCTGTGATGCTAAAGCAACAACTGCAGTAATATCTTTATTATTGTTGCAAGAGTATGAAGATACAATACACGTGTAATTGATTAAACAGATCCTAACAGATTATTTATAAATAGAAATGGTTCTCCTCCGACAGACACAAGATCCAGTTTCCATGTTTACTATCCTCACATGCATGCCCCTTAATTGGAGTTCACAGTTTGGGTTTTAATTATGTTCATGTGATTTCCAATTATTAAAAATTGAGGGATGAGTTAGGAAGCATGGTTCATTGGAAACATTGAGCAAACATTGCTGTTGTAGCGCAAGAGGAATTTGAAAATGATATATGATTCTTGTCTCCTCTTGTCATTTGCTATATACCGAGAATATCTCAACCACTGTGACGCTAACTTGTATTCTCATTTCTTAGTTATCTTTATTTTCAGAGAAAAACAATGGAAGATGCTGTAGAAAGAAACCACAAAAGCTCTCTGCATAGTTGCAGCAACGGCTAGCTTACCCTCGGCATCACACTCTACCGTATCACATCATCAACAAGTCACACACTCAATGACTTGCAGGATTTGTATGAAGGCACATATAAATGAGTCAGTGATTAGAACTAACATTAACCTGTGATGTCCTCCTGTTCAGGGCAGACAAGTTCATTATCCGAACTCTGTTTAATAATTGAAACAGCTTCTCATCAAGAAAATATCTTCCATTATCAATAATCCACAGGGTTAGAAAAATTGATGATTAAGGTTTGAGAAGGCTAGGTGCATCGAAAACTGAGATCCGAATCAATATATGAATATAATACAATTGCACTGCACGCTCATTGTGTTACACATTTAAATATATAAAATGAAATGCTATAGAAAACCAGAGAGATAAACACGTTACTGTCAGTATTTCAGCTATTTCAGCACACGGTTTGTCAAGTGATTTTTAATGTGTTTAAATTATTTATTTATTTTGTTCAATTTTTTAATTACTTAAACATGCAATATGCATTTGAATTAATTTTTTTTCAAAACTATTTATCTCTAGATGTAGCTTGAACAATACTTGTGGACGATTCATCTACATTCTTAACTTGTGGAATGTCATCATATTATTGAATGTCTACGCAAAATAAATTCTAAAGATAATGTCACCATTCAATTGATCAACTAGTTAGTAATTAATCGTCCTGTTTAAGACGAAATTGCAACAGGCAATTAAGATAAATCTCTGCTTATTATTGCTATATATTTACACATATAATTTCCATGTACAAGTGTTTCTATATCTCAACAAAATTTTGATCCCCTTAAACGTTCATCTAATGGTTAAGGCTATTAAGAATTGAAACTCTGATTTTAATGAGATGCCTAAACAGAAACTCAAAGCCTTCTTCAAATTCTTGAATGCATGACTCCATTTTCTCCAACTTGTTTTGCAGATCATTCACTTCTTCAAATTTGCTAGTCTTGCTAAACACCAACAATTCCAATGCTACATCCACTTAGAAAAATTCATTCCCTTCTGCCAATAGGGAGCAAGCAACTCTTTTATTAGGCTGAATTAGTTTGGAAATGGAAAGCCAAGTGTTTGACTTTGTTTGTGTGCTCCCTGAAATAAATTGCAGTATTGTCTCAAATGTTGATAATGTAGCCACTTCAACATCTTGTAACATCTTGAAATAAATCCCACTTTGTTTCGTACTTTTGTTGTTGGTTAGATCGGGGACTTTCCTGACCGTAAGTCTACCAAAGAGTTTTCTATCTTTTTTTGAGATTCAATCGTCACTTGGAAGAATAAAAAAGAAGACATTGTTTCTCGCACTTCAACAAAAGCTGAGTATCATGTTATGACATCCACAACTGTTGAAATAGTTCGGTGGCGTTGATTACTTTTTGATATATGACTCTCTTTCTGGACCGACTATTATGCACTAAGATAATACGAGTACAATTCAAATTGATCATAACTCGATTTTTTCATGAACGACCCAAAATACATTGAGATTGAGTGTCATTGTACTCCTCATCATATTCTTTAGCATGATCCCATTACTTTACCATTTGTTTCTTCTTCCTTGGAGATTGTTGACTTGTTCGTGAAAACATATTTCATTAAAAAATTATGTTTCTTGATTGACAAACTCTCAATGTTCTCTGTTATATGCATCCTCATCAGTTTGGGAGGAATGTTAGATATTATATGTTATAAGGTTTTTTTATTATGACTATGTAAAGTTCTTTAAGCATTTACTATTCATACTCTTTATAACTTTTGCATTACTAAATATTGCTATTCAATTCTTTCACTTCTCTCCTCATTGTATTGGTACTATTATTCTGAATTAAATCAGATAAGTTTGCTTAGCCTAAAAAATATATAATATTCCATACATATCATTGGTAGGGGTGAACATGGTTCACTTCGGGATGAAAACTTAACCAAATCGAACTGATTTGTTTGCATTTCGAACTGAACTGAACTGTTTCAAACCGAACCGAACTGTTCCAAACCGAATTGAACTGTTATTATTGGTACCGTTGAAATAAATATAAAAAACCAAACGAAATCGAATTTTAGTTATCGAACTATTTCGAATTGAAATGAACTGTTTTGAACTGAACTGAACCAAACCGTTTCAGTTCAGTTTCAGAATTGTTAGTAATGGTTAAGTTTTTTTGATTTGGTTCAATTCAGTTCAACAATTCGATTCGATTTTTTGATTTTTTCGTCCACTTCGAATCATTGGACCCTAACCTCCTTCCTTTTCTCTATGAATCTTCGTTGTTTTTTTATTTTGACAAATGAATCTTCATTGTTAACAATTTGAGGCGGTGTTTATATAAATCTGCATGCATTATTTTTTTATTTTTTTTAAGAAAAATCTGCATGCATTATTTTTTTTTTTAAGAAATAAATCTGCATGCATTATATAAATTGCTCTGTTTCATTTATAATCCTTTTATTTTTGACTTGATTTTATAATACTATCTAGAGTGGTCTTATATCCACGTGAAGAGAATCTTTATATGAAAAATATTGGTAAAAGACAAAATTATTGCAATATTTATAAACTAGATTTCAACCCTTTTGATTGGTAAAAAAAAAAAAAAAAAAAACTTTTGATTGGTAGATATGATTTAACACATCAGATGTTGAGTACAACATAGTAAAATTGACCCCTCATCTAGCATTGTAGTATTAATGGAATAAATATAAAGATGAACCCATACAATTGCCGTAAAGTTCTATATTGGAATTCTTCATTGATGTTGTAACTAATTTTGTATTTGATATTTCACCAACAATTATATATGTATAGGTTCTTTAGTAGAATTGATGTATAGGTTTTGTCCTTCATAAAAAAAGGAAAATGTTTTGTGTACACTTAACGCAAACCAAACCAATTGAACTTCTCAATCTCCCTCCAAACACACATATATATACACACTACCTTAATTGGACTCATATAGAATTTTAACTTAGACCAAAAAAAAAAAAAGAATTTTAACTAATTGAATAATTATTTTGCGTTGGAAGTGTAAAAGCACCGAAAATGAATCAGTAACAACGACAAAGGGAAGACAAATGCATTGCTCAAAAGTGTGATCACCATGTATTTTCATCTGTTAGCAAGTATTTGTATCATGTACCTAATTAATTTCTATTTATTCTTCATATAACAATTGGCTGGTCAATTAATTAACCATCAAATTTAACGCCATGCATGCTTCCCACACGGTTAAACTAGCTTAGTTTTGTCAATATATTACTTTCTCACGCAAAGCCACGTTAATTCATTTATTTTTTCGCTTAAGGAAAAAAGTAGTGTTATAAATTGAAGTGATATGAAGCCTATTTTATTCCATGCAAAGCAATAACAATAGGAAGAAAATAAAAATACTGAGTGATATTGTACACTATGGCAAAAACTAGCACTGCTTCATTTGTTCTCGTTGTCCTTGTTGTGGCATTAATACTAAATGGCTGTAGTGCTGCCGAGGATGAAGGAAGGGGTAATCAACTGGTGAAAGATGAAGCTGGTATTCTGAATAGTGCTGCTGCTGATGGTGATGGAAGAGTTAATCAACCGGTGAAAGATGAAGCTGATTGGCATCATGATGATGATGATGATGATGATCACAAAAAGATAAAAAAAGTTGTGATCTTCTTTTGTTTCAATATTAATAAGTTATGTGGTAAAGATAGAAGCTATTGTTCAAGGTACACAAAAATATGTAGTAACATTGGTCACGATTCCATTGTGGCTAAAAGCGGTAACCCTAAAGCTGAAAACCTTCCTTGATCAGAGATTGCGGCCATGGTTTGTGTGTTATTTATATCTATCTATATATGTATCAAATAAATGTGTGTATGTGTGATGATATCTGTATCCATTTGCCGGATTCTCGAGTGAATATTTGTTGGTTTGATGCATGCATGTCAACCATTTCCATACTCGATTTGAAACCAGGCATTGTGAAGAATCACAACTATGATTGTGAAAGTCTAAATATTGATTGAAATAAATTCACATGTTTGTTTCTTGTGTCTCGTAGCATCACAATTAATTTGTCACATCCTTCTTTTTTTTTTTCTTGAAGCATATTCATTTTAATTAGTTGTCCATCGGTTCTCTACCGATTAATGGAGAAAGAAACCTTCAAAAATATTAATCTAACTATTAATCAATAATATTAACGGTTTAAAAAAAGAGACGACGTCATAAATCAAAGGAATGTTCCCATAAAAAATAAAAATTAAAACTAGGTATCGTTCACCTAAAAATTGTCAACCTGCTAGCTTGGAGTTTCAAGTTAACTATAAAATACCCAATGGAACCTTAAAATTCATCATATTATATCTAGCTGAATCCAACAAAATAGTCTAACCATCTATAAGTATAATTCATATCTATAAATAAATAACTAGCGTGTTAACCCAAACAATGTAAAGGTACACGCTACTATTTTTTGTTCTTTTAATATATATTACCTTTCGCTTCTTCAATGAATAATCTTTCAAATATTTTTTGTCTGTAAATTTGATCCTTGTAGATAAATAAGTTAAATATAATGTTGTAAAGAGAGATAAAAAATGAAAGATATGATACATTTGAAATGATATAACTATAGATGTCACTCCCCTACACAACTCTCCATCACTAGCACCGATGTCGCTCGACTGTACTCGACCTCATATCTAACCACAACAACCGTTCATACACCATCAAACTGTAACAATCCCTCTTTTTCCTCTCTCTCAACTCACTTTTCTCTCTCTACATGGACCTAAGTCACCACCACAGTGACATCCGATAGATTTATAACAAGTGTACTAAAAATGCATCAAAAAGTACTAAAATTTATAAGTTTATATCCATAATGACCGTCATTTCTACTCGACAATGTCATTAATATTAAGGATGTGTTAAAATGGGGGTTTCTCCTAGGCAGTTGTGTTGATTGCATAAAAGTAAGAAAACTTGTAAAGTTGTTTTGAAAATAATAGGAGAAATGAGACCAGATTTTTGAATCCTCTGATTACGACGTGTTTGGTAGACTGCACCTAAATTATATGAATATTTCTTTAGTTTTACGATGGTTAACAAAAGTAACTATGATCAATCCCTTGAGTCAGAGGCCTCTTCTCATATTATAACCCATATTTCCTTAATGGTCTGATATTCTTTGAAGGTTTTCAACGCGTTAACCTATAAGGACAATTAAACAATTATCCATCTTGTTTTTATGTTAGTTATCTTGTACTTTAGCTATGAGTAACTTATCTCTTTGTGGTTGAGAACTAGATGAATCTGATGTAACTTTATGGAAACCTAATTCGTATGAACTCCCTTGAATATCAATGAAAAGTCTAGTTTAATTCATATTACTTTGTGTTTAATGCTTTTTGTATGTTTATCATCGACTACTAGCCTTAACTTTATGAATATACAAATTGATCTTAGAGATTGAATGACCACTAACCCTAACTTTTGACTCTGATCTAGGTAATAAGTTTAACCTAAGTAATAAAGCTAGAGATAGATCATTATTAGGTTATGACTAACGGATTAACGTTCTGATAAGCCTCCCATAGTCCCGAATTCACTTAAGAGATTAAGGGGTTGTCACTTGCAGAGAGAATTCTAGGTCAAGAGATTGGGTATAATTATTATGTTAGTTCGTCGTTAACTTAGATGGAAGTTGCTTGAATTGGGAGTGCAAATTATCGTAGAGGAACGTTAGACGATTTCGAAGGTCTTAATCATACTTTATTCATAAATTCTAAAAACCAACTTTTATTGTTTTTAATCCGCTTATGTTACAAAAATCAACTCAACTACCTAGGGCACCCTTGAATTTAATACATCCTTTTGATAATGAAATTGCTAAGTAGAAGTTAATAACATTCCTCGTGGATATGAATTACTTATTACTTCGATTGAGTTTGGTACACTTGCCAAATATTTATCATCGATCATTATGGCCATCATATTTGGAAACTTATATGAGAGAGAGAGAGAGTGAGGATACCGTTCAAGCAAGGGAGAGACAAAAGTGGGAGTGAGAGAGCCACAATGGCGGCGACGACAATGAGAGACTTGACTGCAACGGAGAATTTCGCAGTTGTTTGAGAGAGAGAGAGAGAGAGAGAGAGAGAGAGAGAGAGAGATTACTAAAATGCCATGTCACATGGATGTGTATTTGGTGATAGAGGAAAAAAAGTGATGAGATCAAGAGCCCATTAAGCATGTGGAAGGAAACATATAAAAAACATGAATATTTTATTCAATTTTTTTTTTAATTCCAAACAAGCATGTCAGTTTCCTAGTAAAATATTTTGGCTATTAATTCAATGGTCAATTGGTAGTATGTCACGGTTTTAACATAATATTCTGGTCCACGTACAAGCATGCATTACTATTGTCATTAATAATTTGGCAAAATATCATTTGGAATGTTACAGTTTTGGAAAATAATGGGCTCACGGTGCTATGAAGTCCATCGGCTCACAAACATAATTGGTGAAAAACTAACGTGGCATCATTTCAAATTTAGGATTTTATTGCTTTATTTTAATAATTAATTGTAAGGCTCATGGCCATTAAGTTACTTACCCAAAAAATTTATATTGTAAGTTTCTCAATGAAATAAAACGAGTTGAATTTTGTAGAACTTTACACATATGTGTATTGAGAGCTTTGTCTCTTGTGGTTCTGGATTGAACCATCCTTGATCTTATCAAGAAATTATTTTTCTTGTGACGATCCTCGCATCCATAGATTTATCCTTTTCTTGGATTAGAAAGTGTGGCGTCGCTGTCTATCCATTATGTTTCTTCATGTTTTTGAGTCTTTTCACCATTTCCGCCAACGGTATTCTTAATTTGCTTCTGACGACTTCGTGGTACTCAATAAAAAGTTACCCAAAACATAACTAAAAAATATATAACTATCAGGGAGAAGTGTTTCTTGAAGCACTCTCTTTTCTGTGGGACCTGTGTATTTTTTTTATGGCTTAATTGCACTTTTGGACCCCTATCTTTCCAAAAGTTGCGGTTATGGACCCCTAACTAATTTAAATACAAAACAGCCCCTTATGTTTTGATTCTTTGGCAGTTTTGGACCCCTAGTCCATTGTTGACTCGGTCAACGCTAACGTGGCACCCTAAGTGAGGTGCCACGTGTCAATTTTTTTATTTTTTTTTGTCTTGGGGGTCCAAAACTGCTAAAGAATCAAAACTTAGGGGGCTGTTTTGTATTTAAATTAGTTAGGGGTCCATAACTGCAATTTTTGGAAAGATAGGGGTCCAAAAGTGCAATTAAGCCTTTTTTTATATTAGAATATTGAAATGTAATGATATAGGGTGTTGATGAATCATTAATGAATTCCGTTTAAAAATTTGTGTGAGATTATGGGTTGGAGATGTGTTTATTATGTACTATTATTAAAAAATTATAAATAACTAATGTGTACATGTGTGTGACCTATTTATTGTGGATGTTTTAATTCTCTCTCTTGGAGGATAAAATTGTAAAAACAATATTTTAAACGTCCTAAAATAAGTGACATTGTTGACCGTTTCACACATGTCAAATGCACATCTTTGACGTTCTAAAAAAGCTTAATTACATTTTTAGCCCCCTAAGCTTTCCAAAGTTGTGATTTTGGCGCCCTAAAAAAACAACTCCTTTCAGGCCTCATAAGTTTACTTTCTGTTGCAATTTTGGCCCCCCACGACAATTTTTACCCAGTCAACGCTGACGTGGACGCCACATGTGTAACGTTTTTAATTATTTTTGTATTTTTAAATATTTTTGTAATTAAAAAAGAAATTAATTTTTGTAACAAAAAAACAAAAACAAAATTAATTTTTTATTTTATTTTTGTAATTTAAAAAACAATTTTTTTAATTACAAAATTATTTTTTTTATATATTTTTTTAAAATAAACAAAAAATAAAATAATTTTAAAATTTTATATATATATATATATATATACACATTACACGTGTGGCGCCCACGTGTCTGTTTACTGGGTCAAAATTGACGTGGGGCCAAAAGTGTAACTAAGCCTTCTAAAAAATATCATTTAATTATGTATAAGCAATAACTAGAAAAAATTAATATTTTAAAAATATTTTTCGAAACAAAACTAACAATATCTTAAATGCTGACATTTGTTTTTATATAATATCAGGAAAATCCCTGAAAGCATGACTCAGTTGGTAGGAAATGCATTGTAATATGCAAGCATAGAGATTCAAATCGTTGTCACCACACTTACTCACCTTAATTGAAAATTTTAACTACTAAACTACTCGACCCATTACATACATGATTAAAGTTCACATATTTTAGGGACAGAGGGGATAGTAATTACAAACAATAGTTACTCTGGACGATCCGTTATATTGGGCGTGAATTTGAGGAGGGATATTAGACATTTTATGTTATTGTGAGCTAGAGAGTATGAAAGCGCTGAAACAGAAACAGTAACAACGACAAAGCGAAGTGAAGACAAATGCAAAATCATTGGCTCAAAAGTGATCATCGATCCTATAGTTTCATTTGTTAGCCAGTCTTTCTATCATGCAACTAACTAATTTCTATTTATTCTTTATATAACAATTGGCTGGTCAATTAATTAACCATCATATTTAACGCCATGCATGCTTCCCACACGGTTAAACTAGCTTACTTTTGTCAAAATATTATTTTCTCAAGCAAAGCCACATTAATTCATTTATTTTTTCGTTTAAGGAAAAAAGTGGTGTTATAAATTGAAGTGATATGAAGCCTATTTTATTCCAAGCAAAGCAATAACAATAGGAAGAAAATAAAAATACTGAGTGATATTGTGCACTATGGCAAAAACTAGCACTGCTTCATTTGTTCTCGTTGTCCTTGTTGTGGCATTAATACTAAATGGCTGT
Organism: Medicago lupulina; assembly: GCA_958299785.1. Taxonomy (NCBI): domain Eukaryota; kingdom Viridiplantae; phylum Streptophyta; class Magnoliopsida; order Fabales; family Fabaceae; genus Medicago; species Medicago lupulina. The sequence continues at coordinate 707,953 of OY283144.1, read as the reverse complement.
AGTGCTGCCGAGGATGAAGGAAGGGGTAATCAACTGGTGAAAGATGAAGCTGGTATTCTGAATAGTGCTGCTGCTGATGGTGATGGAAGAGTTAATCAACCGGTGAAAGATGAAGCTGATTGGCATCATGATGATGATGATGATGATGATCACAAAAAGATAAAAAAAGTTGTGATCTTCTTTTGTTTCAATATTAATAAGTTATGTGGTAAACATAGAAGCTATTGTTCTCAGTACACTAAAATATGTAGTAACATTGGTCACGATTCCATTGTGGCTAGCGGTAACCCTAAAGCTGGAATCCTTCCTTGATCAGAGACTGCGGCCATGGTTTGTGTGTTATTTATATCTATCTATATATGTATCAAATAAATGTGTGATGATATCTGTATTTTATTGCCGGATTCTCGAGTGAATTGTGGTTTGATGCATGCATTTCAACCATTCCATACTCGATTTGAAACCAGGCATCACAACTATAATTGTGAAAGTATATATATATTGATTCAAATAAATTCACATGTTTGTTTCTTGTGTCTCGTAACATCACAATTAATTTGTCTCATCCTTTTTTCTTCTTTTTTCTTGAAGAATATTCATTTTAATTAGTTATGATATATATGTCCATCGGTTCTCTATACCGATTAATGGAGAAAAAAACCTTGAAAAATATTATAAATTAGTAATATTAAAAGTTTCAAAAAAAAAAAGAAGAAAAGACGACTTCATAAATGAAAGCAATGTTTACGTAAAAAATAAAATCAGAAACAATGCAGGTTCACAAGAAAATGGTCAACCTACTTGGAGTTATTTTCAATTCTGAAAAGAGTTAGTTGAAGCGATAGACATCTAGCCCAATCTGACCAAGTATCCTAACCATTGAAGTATAATTCATGTATCTAAATATTAATGTGTTAATCCGTGCAATGAACATGTGACACTACATTATTTTTTATTTTGTTCTCTTGTTATATACTATTTTGCTTCTTTAAAAAACATTCTTTTTTAAATATCTTTTTCTTATGAAATTATGATCCTCACAGTTGAATAAGTTAAATGTGATGTTGTATAGAGTGATTAAAATTGATATATGGTATGTTTATAGAGGCAAAAACTACTATTCAAAATAAATACGCTGTTCCCATAAATATATCATATTCCATATGGAAACTGCTTGATACAGCGAACAACTTTTATTGGCCAATCCACCCATGTTTTCCGCAAAAGTTGACTGCAATTTTTATCAACTGTTTTGAAACAATGACACGTATGCTTTCTGGAAATTTTCGCTAGTTTTTTTGGCTCAATATAGCACTGCTCGTTTCATATAGTTAGTCCCTCTATATAGTGTCACATGTGTATAATTCAACAAAGACGACCTAAGCTCAGGGAAAATATGAATGTGACTTGTTTTTTGAAGGAAAATATGAATGTGACTTGTTTTTTAAGAAAAATCTTAGTGGGAATAAAATTGAAAAAACAATATATTTATATATATATATATATAAAAATATTTAACTCCATTTTAAATTGTATGATAGTTGTGGTTAATTGCCAATGAAAAATAATTTTACAAAGACATTAGGAATTTCTAAATTCCACTAATCTTCCGGATAATCATTTTCGTCCCTGAGTGTGTAACGAGTAATCACAATAGTCTATCAATGTATTGAAATTTTAAAATAGTTTCCGCTATTAAAATAATCCATCAATGTTGACAATAACTTTTTTTTTATATGAATTGATATAACAGTAAGTAAGTATGAAACTAAATAAAACCCACTTGGGTTGGCTTGATGTTATTGGTTTGTGACTTGGGAGTGTGCTCCTCCTCAATGTCTCAGGTTCGATTCCTTCAGATGCCCATTTACGTGGGTTAGTTTAGCTTCTTAAAAAAAATAAAAAGTATGACACTAAATAAGTAGGTATATTGAGGGACAAATATGATAGTATTGATATATCATTTTAGCATCAGAGACTATTTTGGCTAACGTAGTGCAAAATTATAAACTATTTTAAAATTTTGATACATTGAAAAACTATTGTGGTTACTCGTTGTACATTCAAATACGAAAATGACTATATACCCAAAAGAAAATGGTAAAGTATAATAAAATATATAGTTTTTTTTAGTAAATATAAAATATATAGTTATTGACAAAAAAAAAAAGATGTGAGTATAAAAAAGGAAAATTATAAAATTCTACTAGAGTACGATTTTATTATATTAATTAATAGTCGATAATCGTTCACTATAAATTTATATACTTACATTCGCGTAAAAGTGAGACGGAGTAAGTATTATGTATAGTTTTCTATTACGTGAATATGCAAGGAATGATAAAGTCAATATTATAAAAATACCAATGTGCATGTAAAATTAAGGTTCATTTGCGTTTTTTGTCTCACTAATTAGGATATTTCTTGATTTTAGATTCTCTATTTCTAATTTTTCAATTTAGGCCCTTTATTTTTGTCATTTGTACATTCTACCCTTCATCAAGAATTTTGAGTGTTCATAGGTGTGGGTCGATATGCTGACACGATGATCCACACAGCTAATTACCAAATTTCGAACATAAACATGTTTAACCCAACTCTACCGCTACAACCCACAAAATTTGGTTTGGTAATACTAACATTTGTATTTATATGGTCAAAAGTCAAATATGCAGGTAATGTATATCGTAAAATTGTGACATGTATTTTAAAACGGATAATAAAGTATTTTATAATTAACTTTTGAAATACTTTTACAAATATACCTTTATAAAAAGTTATGAAACAATAAATACATTTGATAATGTTAAAAGAAACATTAATTGAGGGATAGAGAAATCTTTTAAACAATAATCACACTTTAATAGTTGTGACATCTTAAAAATTTGACCAATCTTCTTCATTTTTTAATTTTCTTATAATAATTAAGGATCGGAATGAATAAAATATAAAAGTAATTAACTTTTTCATAAATTAAAAGTTTTAACTAAATAATTTTTTTAGGGGAGTTAAGTAAATTAATTATAATTATTTATATATTTATACAATACACCATTATGAGTTTTTTTTTAATTACGGAGAACGATATTAAACGTTGAATCTGAGTTCCAATTCTACCATTGCCATCATTATCATCGATCACCAACACAAGACCAAACCTTTAAATTGTTTATTATCGTCATTGTCATCGTCGCATGCCAACCACAAAGAACCACCACCATCATCATCAAAGAAAGAGGTATTAGGTTTTGTCCTGTATTAAAAAAAGGACAAGTCGAGATCAAGATATCTGAAAATTTTATAAAATATACTTAACCTTAATTTCCTTAGTATGAGATGATCAATGTTATTCATTTTTCTTCATTGATTATGCATTTGTCTTCATTTTTTTAAGGCTTAAATAAATCAATGTTATTCATTTTTTTGGTGCATTCTATTTTATTTTGTTCTAGTCTGTTTATTCATTTTAAAATATTAAAACTTTGATTCTTTTTGTTGAAATGATCAATGTTATTAATTAGTTGTTAGATTAAATTTTTCTTCTTCTTTCGGATTTAAACTCAACACTTTCATTTTCTTAATTGTTATCTCAAATCAGTTGAGCTATTCTATCTCTCACCAAACATATAGTATACCTTAATTAGACTCATTTAGAATTTTAACTAATTGGATAATTGTTGTGCATTAGAGAGTATGAAGCACTGAAAGACAGTGAAGACAAATGCATAATCAATGGCTCAAAAGTGTGATCACCCTATATTTTCATTTGTTGGCCAGTATTTCTATCATGTACCTAATTAATTTCTATTTATTCCTCATATAACAATTGGCTGGTCAATTAATTAACCATCATATTTAACGCCATGCATGCTTCCCACACGGTTAAACTAGCTTAGTTTTGTCAAAATATTTTTTCTCACGCAAAGCCACATTGATTAATTTATTTTTTCGTTTAAGGAATAAAGTGGTGTTATAAATTGAAGTGATATGAAGCCTATTTTATTCCATAAAAAGTTACACTATGGCAAAAACCAGTAGTACTGTTTCACTTGTTCTAGTTATCCTTGCTGTGGCATTAATTCTGAATGGCTATAGTGCTGCTGCTGAGGATGAAGGAAGGGGTAATCAACCGGTGAAAGATGAAGCTGGTATTCTGAATAGTGCTGCTGCTGAGGGTGATGGAAGAGTTAATCAACCAGTGAAAGACGAAGCTGATCAGCTTCATGATGATGATGATGACAAATCTCATAAGTCTCGCAAAAAGATAATAATAAAACTTATTTTCATCATTTGTATTAACTATAATAAGTTATGTGGTATCGATAGAAGCTATTGTTCTCAGTACAATAATCTGTGTAGAAATATACATACCAAATCCATTGTGGCTAAATACGGTTACCCTAAAGCTGAAATCCTTCCTTGATCAGAGATTGCGGCCATGGTTTGTGTGTTATTTATATCTATCTATATATGTATCAAATAAATGTGTGTATGTGTGATGATATCTGTATTTATCTGAATGGCTATATCTGTATTTGAAACCAGGCATTGTGAAGGATGAACACTATCTAAGAGTATGAAAGTATATATGTATATTGATTGATTGAAATAAATTCACATGTGTATTGTGTCTCGGAGCATCACAATTAATTTGTCGCATCTTTTTTTTCTTCTTTTTTTCTTGAAGCATATTCATTTTAATTTTAATTTTTTTTTTGTTTATACTTTATTCCTTTTAATTAGTTACTACACATCTTAACCCTTATTTTAATATAATCCAATAGTTTGAAATGTATTTTAATGAGCCTCACGTGAGTGCGCTTTCAGTAACAAACGTTCGGTTCACTCTTTTATCATCTTGATTATTTACATCTAATCTAATGAATAAACACAAACGTCAATCAACTTTGGATTAATTAATTAAGAATTCATGATTGAATCCCATAAATTTCAACTTTATTTTGTAGTAAGGAACAAATTTTAGCATTTACATTGTGTTAAAGCTAGTGTAGACACACATAGTTAGTTAACTTGCACTACAAGTTAACTAGGATCTTAACTCCTTGTAACCATTTTCTAACCATGATTAGCCATAGAAGTAACCACAGTTAGTTGACAGTTAGGAAGTTACAAGTTCTATATATACTCTTGCTAGCTCTACTTGAATTTTTGTTTTGTGTGAAATATTACAGTGAGAATAAAGTTTTCATCTCCTTTTAGCTTTCTTCCTCCATCAATGGAGTTTATGCTATACTTTTCACACATTGTAAATCAAACTTTAATTAGTAACTTTGGTATCGGAACCCTGGCGATAGGAAACTAACCCTTATGCTTTACAACTAATCGCCATGGCTGGCTAGGTAACTCTTTAGACAATAGACATTCCCCATGTGAAAAGAAATTGAAAATATCCTTGGTGGGTATGGGTAAACGTCCAAAAGATCAATAGAACGTGAAAAGGGTGTGAGAGAGCAGGGACACCAAATGCTTTGGACCCTCTGATTTTTGAACGAGGCGACTTTGAGATTCGTTAGTTACAAAATATGTGTTCACGCTTATTATAAAATTAAGGATTAAGATGTGGAGTAACCCAACTCTTTGGGATGGTCTGATGGTGTTGGCTTGAAGTTTGTTAATATTCAAGGTCTCAGGTTTCATTCTTCCCGATTTCAATTTGGATGAATTAGTTTAACTTCTTAAAAAAATAACTCTAAATACTTACTTTTAGAGTCAATGAGTCAAAGTCAAATTACTGGATTTCCATTTTCATGCTAAAGTAATTCAGACCAAAAGAGTAGCATGCTTGTGACACCTTCACTGATCTCTAGAATCACTTGTAGAAAAGAGAGTTATGTCCATTCTGGTAGAAGGCTTTATGTTTAGGCGTTGTTGAAACGTTAATTGCTCAGTTAGAAGAATTCCAATTAGTTTGTTAGAGTTCTAATTAGTTTGTTGTTGTAAAGTTACATTGACGCATGTACACTAGCTAGAAGTGTGTAAATAGTAACAATACCCCTGTAACCACCATTTGAGTTTAATTGAATAATGAATTTTGTCATCCCTAACCTTGAAAAAAAATACTAATCTAACAACTATTTATTCAAGAAAAAAGACGACTTCGTAAATCAAAGCAATATTCACTTATAATCACATAAAAATTGTCAACCTACTTAGAGTTTCAAGTTAACTATAAAATACCGAATCAAGTCTTAAAAAGCGTCATACTAATTTTACTTATGAAAAAAGTTAGTTGAAGTGATACATCTAACTCGATCTAACGAAGTATTCTAACCATCTATAAGTATAATTTATGTATAGAAATAACTAGTTGCTGACTACTATTTTTTGTTCTGTTTAATATATACTATTTTTTGCATCATCAAACAATAAGTTTTAAAATAATTGTCTTTAAATATGATCTTCACAGTTAAATGTGATGTTGTATAGAGAGAATGTGATGTTGTATAGAGAGATTAAAAATAAAAGATGGTATATTTATAGGGAAAAAAAAATATTTGGTCCCCATTAATCAATTTATACAGTGTTGCATGTGTAGAATCAAAGACGACCAAAATCAATGGAAATATGAATGTGACTTGTGTTTAAAAAAAAGAAAATCTTAGTGGAACTAAAAATAAACAAATGATATATTTATAAAAACAAAAATTTAATTCTATTTTAATCTTTTGCTAAAAAAACTCTACTTTAAACTGGTGTCTAGACGAGCATTAATGTGCTTCTTTTTTCGCTTTTATTGACAAGTAACGATGAAATGGTAAAAAATAATTAAGTGAAGAGTAAAATTGAAAGAAAATATATTATACCATAACACTATATATAAGGTGAAACTAAGATTGTCCAATATTGTTTCTATTGTTGTTGTATTGTTTATCTTAATGATGTGGACTGTTTCCATTTTCATGAGATTTAACTGATGATTTAATTGAAAATTTATAGAATATACTAGTGTCAAGACGAACATTAACATGCTTGTTTTTATGCTTTTATCGGCAAGCAACGATGAAATGGTAAAAAAAATAATTAAGTGAGGTGCAATATTGGAAGAAAATATATTATACCAAAATACAATATATTTTTTTATATAATGTCAAAATAAGATTGTCCAATATTGTTCTATTGTTGTTGGATTGTACTTTATGTTGTTGTGAGTTGTTCTTATTTTAATAAGATTTAACTAATTTTTTAATCGATAATTTAAATAATATTATGAAAATGATAAATTAGTTTAAATGAAGAGTAAAAATAAAAGGAAAAATTTAACCTTTTAAAATGGTGCATCCCCTACTAACTTTACAGATAATTGAGCATATTTATTCAACATATATAAGCATTTTTGGGTAAAAAAAAGTAAAATATTTCTCTTTGTGGTAAATATATTCTCCAAACAAAGCAAAATGCTTTCGTTATAAACAGAGAAAAACAAAATGGTTATTATAGCATAAAATGGTAAAGTATAATAAAAATAGGAGTTAAATAGTTGATGCATCAGAATTGATAAATTTCTTTTTGTGAGTTTGTGAGTGTTGTTCAACCCTTTTAATTGGTAGATACTCCATGTATTAACACAGCAGATGAAGAGCACGACGTAGTAAAGTCGACCCTTCAACTAGCATTGCAGTATTATTAATATATAGAATCATTAATGTTACATGGACATCAACGTTTTACCCCCGCTCTACATCCCGTTAATGTAAAAAATGTCGTTATTTCAATTAAGTAGATGATTAATTAAAGAGTAAATTACACTCCCTTCCCCTCAAAGATGCTTGAATTACACTCCCCTCCCCTCTTATGTTAAAATATACATTCCCCTCCCCTCTTATTCAAAACATATTAGAGAAAAATACATTTCCCTCCCCTAAGAAAAGCTTGAATTACATTCCCCTCCCCTCTTATGTTAAAATCTACACTTTACTCCCTCAATATATATTTTTTTATTTTTAATAATCTAGCAAAAAAATAATAATCTAATACACTCCGAAAATAACAGTATTGCAGGTCTATTTTAACATAATAAAAAATTGAATACATATTTTTTGCTATTTTTTATTCACAATTTCATTAACATGTAGTTTTAAACCCTATTATAAAATATGAAACAAGCCAAAATAAAATTAAAATATGTGAAAAATTACTAACGACAATAAATCATGGTTATTTAAAAGTTAATTTTAAACTCTAAATTATAAAATCAATAGCAAAATATTTAAATTTAATTATCATTAACATTTAAATTATAAAGAAATGAATTAATTTTTCTTAAAGGGTGGTTTAAAATTAATATATATCATAAAAATATTTATTTATGTTAAAATAGATTAAAGTGTAATGTATATTTAATTATCAAGGGAGGGGGTTGTAATTCAAGCATCTTATAAGGGAGGGGAGTGTAAATTTTATTTTTCAAGGGAGGAAATTGTATATTTTAACATAAGAGGGGAGGGGAGTGTATTTCAAGCATCTTTGAGGGGAGGGGAGTGTAATTTACTCTTAATTAAATTCAAGACTAAAATTATGGTTAATTCAACTCCATGAAGTAATCACAATTTTCATTTGAAAGATGAACCAGATGTTGCGGGTGCATGATAAATTGTGTCATGATAAAAGCAAAGGTTTTTTCTAAAAACTCATGGGCAATTTACTCAAACCAATTAAAAATAGTCATGTGTCCTCCACTATAACAATCATATTTATTATTATTTTTTGCAAAATTTTAGCATGTATTTTATTATTTGCATATTCGCCCCATTTTAAATCAATGACATTTTACAAATTAAACCATCAAATTAATTAAAAATTAAAAATATCACTCATGGGAATCAAACCACGGTGCTCTCTTTAACTGGAATCTTACTCCCAAACCAATACACCATTTATTAAATAATTTGGAATGCAAAATATATATTATTAGTGAGCAATTTTTTTTGTAGTATTTTTTTTTTTGAATAACTTGTTGTTTTTTGCAGTAACTTATAATCCAGCTTTAGTAAAAAAAAACATTTTATATGTGTACATATATGAAATAGTAAATCTTTCTTTAAAAATAATATGAATTCATCCATTTGAGTTTTTATATTTTAAATATTATTATTTTATATAAATTTATACTTTTATCTAGATTCGATGAACTTTAGCAATGTCTCATTTGTGATCAACCAAATTGTGATTTATTTTAGGTCCGACCTTTCATTTGGATCAGATGAGATGTTTAAAGGTATTAAACAAAAATTGTCTGGATAAATGTAATGTTTCTATTAAATATTTTTGTCTTTTATATGTAAGAAATATGTTAAATATTTGCATTGCATTGCGCTCGTTGAAGATTTTATTTGTTTATATTATGTTGATACAAATTTTTATGTATCAAGATGAGAAAGTTAATTTGACAATTTTGAAAACTAATAACTATTTTGAAAATATTTACATTAACGTAGTGTTTCTATTAAATATCTTTTTTTTTTAATTTTATTTGCAAAACATTCTTAAATAATTGCAGCACACTCGTCGTTGAATTTATGTGCTTATATATGCGAAAATAGATTTTTATATACCGGTATGAGAAAGTCGATGTGTAAAATTTTGAAAACTATATTGAGGCAAAATCCCTAAAATGTTTTAAAGATAAACAAAACATGATGATTAAAGGAATAATGGCCTTTGATAGTTTCTTCGTATTTAATATGTATTTTTGAGTGATTAACTAAGACATGAACAAAGTGTAAATCAAATCAAAAATCAAGTGATTAAAGAACATTAAAGATTATGAACCCGATCAGAGTTCATAAGGTTGATCAGAAGATAGTTCAGAAGATTGTTCGTATGGTTTATTAACAACAAAAAGTACAAAAAATGACTATAACCTTAAACCAAACAAGTAACAAAGGTATTTATATGAATAAAGGTCATATATTGATATGATAAATTTTTTATCATATGATTGTTATGATAAAAATAACCTTAATGAAATACCCGTTTTGCATTGATATGATAAAATTTTAAAAAAAATGATTATTTTTAAAATATCAACATTAATCTAGTATTTCATTAAATATTTGTTCTAATTTTTTTTTTGGTACAAGAGAAATATTTGTTCTATTTTATATGCATAGTAGCAAGATTAATAGATTGGTCGAGAACATATTAGAAAATATGTGAGATTTAGTCCCTCACTCATTTTAATTAATAAAATCATCGAATCTTAGGATTTTAATTTTAGTGGATCAAAATTGCACATTTATGTATTAAAAGGTGGTTTGCTCGATTTCAAGAGACCTTGAAGATTGGATTATTTGTGTAAGTTCTTGCCATTGACGTTTGAGATTTCAAATTGTAACAACGTAATTATCTTTTCAAATTACATCAACATTATTATTGGAAAATTTGTTTATTTGTATAATTTGAATAATAATATTTTTTTTTCAAAAAAAATAAATTTTGTACTTGAAGTTAGGTCTTTTTACCAAGCTCTATAGACTTCTTGAAGTTAGGTGAGGTGGTGCCCCTAGGAGGACGCGTCTAAGCCTCGTGGGCCCTTATGGAGGGCGTCAAAGCCTTTCTGGAGGGCTTCCAAGCCTTTCTGGAGGGCTTCCAAGCCCTTGAGAATATAATCACGGTCCACATCCCCCCAAACATGAGACTTGGGACAAGGCAAAGTGGTGAATTTGTCTGTTTGGATGTTATGCTGCTTGTTGCTACTTTTCTTAGATGATTGTTGATCGTATCTGATTAGAAGGTGGCTGCCGATGCTTGATTGAATGTGGTGGTTCACGGTGGTGGAAATATTCCGGTGAGCGTTGGACCGAATGGGGGGTGTGTACCTGCAGACACTCCGACGCTCAAGTCAGATACAGTTTCAGAATGAGGGTGAGAGTGTGAAAGAGCTTCTACCTTGGAGGCTGCAAGGAGCCTCTTATTTATAGAGGTTGGTGAATGCAGAGCTGTTGTAATGGCACACGTGTGTCCGGCGGTTACGAAATTAGGAGAAGTGTAACTGCCAATGAAATATTCGCGGAAACCTGGGTAAAGAGACGTTGTCGAACGTTGCAAAACGTTTGAACTAGTCTCCTTTGCTCCGAGCACCCCCCCCCCCCCCCCCCCCCCCCCCGTGGGGAAGGGGTGTGTTGCGAGTAATTTCACCAAATGCAGCATTTGGGCTTGATTTGTTATTGGGCCTAAGCAGTTAAGCCCATGTCTTTGACCGGTCCAGAACAATTGCTATGGCGGGAAGTCCCAGGAAGGGATTCAAGCTAGCTTGATGAGCCTCTCTAGAGGACCCCCTGTGTTTTAATCTATGACGAATTATCGTGCTCAGAGCCCTTCTTTGGGTTGGCGTCATGTCTTTATTCAGAGCCCACTTAGGGGTTATTGTTTGGCGAGGTTCAGTGCCCGTCAAGGGTTGATGTTTAATAAAGATATGAAACTAATGATAAATTTTTGCACTTGTTCCAAAAGTAAAAAGAGTTCCATTTGTTCCTGAATAACTTCCTTTAAAAGGGCTTCCGCAGTGAATCTCTTTGTAGAAAATATGATTTTGTTGAATTCAAGTTTATTTGTTTTCAAATACGCTTGTAACTCATCGAGAAAATAATATCGAGTTTTGAAAATTTTATCATATCGACTTTCTTATATCGGTACATAAAAATTTGCTTCCGCAAATATAAACATTTAAATTTCGTGACGTGTGTGGTGCAATTATTTAACGATGTTTTGCAAATAAAATAATATATATATATATATATATATATATATATATATATATATATAATTGAAACACTACATTGATGTTAATATTTTAAAAATAGTTATTACTTTTCAAAATTGTCATATTAACTTTCTCATCTTGATACATAAAAACTTGTATCAACAGATTTAAGCAAATAAAATCTTCAAGGAGCACAAAACAAATATTTAACTTATTTTTTTACATATACAATGCAAAAATATTTAATCGAAACATTACATTTATTCTCACAATTTTCATTGAATACCTTTAAATAGTTTATCTAAACCAAACGAAATGTCGGATTTAAAATAAATCACAATTCGATTGATTACAAATAAAACATTGTTGTAGTTCATCGAATCTAAATAAAATATGAATTTATATAAAAAAATAATATTTAAAATATAAAAATCAAATGAATGAATTCATACTTTTTTATTAAGAAAGTTTTTTATTTTTAAGGATGGAAAGATTTATTATTTCATATACACACACATATTATTATTTTTTTTAGGAATATATACACACATATAATTTTTTTTTATTTTTTACTAAAGCTAGGTTTATAAGACACTTGCATAAAGAAAATTATACAATTGCTCACTAATAACATATATTTGCATTGTAACCAAAAAAAAAATATTTGCATTCCAAATTATTTCATAAAAGATGTATTTGTCGAGTGGTTGGGGAGTAAGATCCTAGTTAGTGTGAGCACCCTGGTTCGATTCCCATGGGTGAAATTTTTAATGATTTTTGCAAAGCCATTCGTAAACTTTGGTTTTAAAGAAAAAAAATAGTTTGGAGAGTGATGATTGGATTGGAGGGAACATTTAATTAATTTGATGGTTTAACTTGTAAAATGTCATTGATTTAAAATGGGTGAATATGCAAATAATAAAATACATGCCAAATTTTTGAAAAATAAAATAATAAATAAGTTTGTTATAGTGGAAGACACATTCCACAAAAAAAATAGTGAAAGACACATGGCTATTTTCTATTGGTTAAAAATAAATTGCTCATGAGTTTTCAAAGGTAGCCTAGGCCTCACCGCAAATGGAAAGAGAATCAACAACAGCTTGAAGTGATGACAACTAAGTGCATAATCAAATGGCTCAAAGATAATCACCCTGTATTATTTTTTTTCCTTTTACATTTAGTTACATCATGATAGCGATGGATCCGGCTCTCCTATAGGTTCAAATATTTTCACATTCACACGTTCAGGAGGACATAAGTGACAGTTCAATAAAAATTGATCGGTCTAGATTTAAGTTTAATATTTTAAATTATAAAATAAATAAAATATGTGTCAATTATTCCTTCTATAAAACCAAGCAAGCAATTGGTCATAAGTGATTAATGAGCTCCATGAGAACAAATTGTTTAAAAAAAATCTTAGTTTGATATTTTGATGGAACAGTTTTTAGTCAAACTTTATTTTCCTAATGTGGAACTTTAGATTAGCAAGACATTTTTCCCTTGAAAAATGGAGCATTAACACCCCAAAAAAATTATTCCTTCCGTACCAATCAGCTGGTCAATTAATTAACCTTCATATTTAACACCATGCATGCTTCCCACACGGTTGAACTTACCTTAATTCTGTCAAAATATTGTTTTCTCACGCAAAGTAACGTTAATTTAATTTCTCATCATTTTAAGGAAAAAATAGTGCTATAAATTGAAGTGATATATATGAAGCCAGTTTCATTCCATGCAAAACAATATCAAATAAGAAGAAGAAAATATAAATACTGATTCATATATTATGGCAAAAACCACTGCTTCACTTGTTCTAGTTTTTGTTTTGACATTAATTCTGAATGGCTGCAGTGTTGGTGAGTGTGAAGGAAGAGGTATTCAACCTGAGAAAGATGAAGTTGGTGGTTACAATTCTAGGTCACACTTATATGAATGTTACAAATTGCTTAAGCTGTGTTTGCGTGATCCTCCCAATAATTGTCCAGAGTACTATGAGAAGTGTAAGCAAATAAATCTCAAAACCTCCGTAGCTAGAAGCGGTAATCCTAAATCTGAAAGTGGTAATCCAAAAGATGAAAGCTATCCGTGATCAGAGAATGTGGCCATGGTTTGTGTGTTATTGATATTTATATCTATATATTTGTATCAAATAAATTTGTGGCTGTAAAAGTATATGTGTGTTTGTGCTTCTCGAGTGGCTTGTTGGGTTGATGCATGCATTTCAACCATTCCTTATTTGATTCAAAACCTAGCATTGTGAAGGATCAAAGCTATGAGTGTGAAAGTTGGTGTTTGTTATTTTTTCATTAACTTGTATGTTCCTTCCTATATCATTGGCATTAAGCTGTTAAAATTAAAATACTATTTACTTTAAATCATTGCATAAAGCTGTGTAGCAAAGATAACCTACATTGTCAGCTGAAACCAATATAATTTCAAGACATGGGAGCAAAAAAAAATTCAAACTCAAGTATTAGGTCTATGATCTTACGTAAGAGAGATAGGTTCAACACCTGCTCAAATTAAATACTTTTGCATGGCATTCAACATAGGCTTGGCCTTGGATCCAATTAATTTGTGCGAATTATCAGATTCATTAGTGCAACTATAGATGAGGTCCACAAAATTTAGTGTTTTACTATAACAATCAAGGTATGGTTGCAAAGTTATAAAATTGGAGGCCATTCACATTTGGTAAAACTTGCTAACACTCATGTGAAAATATTTAGAAATTAAATGGCACTCACCAAATTCAATAACATCCCTAAAATTGGATTTAACAATAACATAAGAAAAGGTACGAAAATGTTTTTTTTAGAAGAAACAAGATAACAAAGCAATGAAAAGGGTGCCATTGCTTGTGTTATAAACTAGTTTTCAACCCTTTTAGAATGGTAGACATCAGTTAACATGACAGAAGAAGTCATGAAGCGTACAGCAGAGTAAAAATGACACTTCAGCTAGCATTGTAGTATTAATAGAATAACATTAATATAATGAACAAAAAAAAATGCTCTAAAATTCTACCTCAGAATTCTTTACTAATGTTGTTACTAATATAATTAGTATAATTACATGACTTGAAAATATATCTTATCAGTGAAGAAAGAGAATCATCAACCACGTGATGTGGCTTGGCGTCTACCTTTGTCCATGGAGTACTAATGAACAAGTCAAGACAAATGCATAATCGAAGGCTCAAAAATAATCACCCTACATTTTCATTTGCTATCAAACAACTATCTTCTATTTAATCCTTTTTCAAAAAAAAAAAATACAATTTATTTATTCCTTCTATAACCATCAACGGGTCAATTAACCTATATCCA
This sequence comes from Medicago lupulina, assembly GCA_958299785.1. Lineage (NCBI taxonomy): Eukaryota > Viridiplantae > Streptophyta > Magnoliopsida > Fabales > Fabaceae > Medicago > Medicago lupulina. The sequence continues at coordinate 692,893 of OY283144.1, read as the reverse complement.
GTATTCCCACACGGTTAAAACTACCTTAATTTGGTCAAAATGTTTTTTACTCACGCAAAGCCACATTAATTAATTCATTTTATCATTTAATGAAATCGATAGAGCTATAAATTGAAGTGATATGAAGCCAATTTCATTCCAAGCAAAATAAGATCTTGATAAGAAGAAAATAAAATAGGCTTAATTACATAAATAGTCCCTTAACTTACTTGTAGTTTTTGATTGGGTCTCTTAACTCTAAATTTTTTTCCATTCGGTCCCTTAAATATGGTCTGTCAGTCAAATTGATCCATTCCGTTAGTTGTTTAATGTCTAATATTTCAGATGTGATTTCGGCCGTTAGATTGCATGTCTATTGTATGTAACAGTGATCCACCAACACCTAATTTGTTTCACTTTTCATCGTCTTCCCTCTTCTTCTTTCTCCCCGCGTCTTCATCATCTTTTCATCATCTTCTTCTCCCTCTAAAAAGTTCCAGAAACATAAAAATTCCAGTTACATGGTTCAAATTAACACAAATCAATCTTGTTTCTTGGTCATCATCATATCATATTCATAAACCCATTAATCCTAAAACATAAACTTATCAAAATCCACCTATCAGTAATCACAAAACACGCATAAAAGTTTTCCCTTTCATACCCACTGTAATATCCAGTGAGAGTCATGAACAACAAGCAACACAGAACCAACAATCGAAATAAAAAAAGCTTTCCCTTGCATCTGACAACAATCAACACAGATCTAAAATTCAAAATTTTCCCTTTCAAATCAAAATCCAAACTCATCAAAATCAAAATTTTCCCTTGCATCTGTCTCCCTTTTAACCTCAGATTGACGCCTCAGATCTTCATTTTCTCTCTCCATACCTCAAATCCAAACTCATCGTGTCGCCATCCTCAGATTTGATAATACCGGTTAAAAAAAACAATTGAAAAGAAAGGGAGTGTTCGTTCGGATCTGTGTTTTGTGATTAGATTAAGTGATAAATTTTGTGGTTTCTGGATTTGAAGATTAATGAATAAATATGATGAAGGTGTGTGATGATGTTGTTGAAGATGATGAAGGTCATGAAGAAGAATAGGGAAGAAGAAGAAGAAGTTCTACATTAGACAAAAATTGTGTGTTTCTAGTTTACTATTAGAACCAATGGACTTGTATGATCTAAGGACCTTTTTTTCTTCCAAAACTATCTAACGGTCAAGATTAAAAAAAATTCATAAGGTGTATGGTATACCGCAATCAAATTGATCCAACTTATACATTCGGGGTTAAAGACTAACCGAATGAGATCAATTTGACTGACCGAGCATATTTAAGGGACCGAATGGAAAAAATTCAGAATTAAGGAACCAAATCGAAAACAACAAATAAGTTAGTGGACCATTTATATATCGTACACTATGACAAAAACTACTGCTTCACTTGTTCTGCTTGTCCTTGTCGTGGCATTGTTTCTGAATGGCTATAGTACTGCTGCGGGTGTGGGAAGAGATAATCAACTGGAGAAAGATGAAGCTAATGCTTAAGCAACGATAGGTCTAATACTATATTGTAAGAAATTGCAAAAGCTGTGTTTGATTAAGCCTATATATTATCCTAAATACTATATCAAGTGTAAACATCTTTAAACTACCGCAGCTGAAAGTCTTCCTTGATCAGAGATTGTGGCCATGGTTGTGTGTTATTGATATCTATAACTATATGTATCAAATAAATGTGTGCCGATGTGAATATATGGTGCAATCAAAATTATATAGCTACTAAATAATTTACAATTCAGGGGCACGTGATTTGTATTACTGTACCTTTTTTTTTTTTTTTTGAGGAGATTGTACCATGTTATATGTACATGCAGATTGAAATAAATTCATGAGAATCTTGTTTTACATACAATGTTGGTTAATTGCCATTCATCTATATCCATAAGAAATAAACAACTAAAAGATGACCACAAATACTGAAATATTGCTAACATCGTCCCATCCCATCATATAACTTAAAAGAAAATATGTTTACAAATTACAATTTACATGACAATAAGAGTAGGATACTGGTTCATCTGAGTTAACCCACAAAAATGCACATTTGTGAGTTAATTCACGCTCGGCTATTTTGATAGGAACGAGTAAAAACATATTGGAATAAGAGCAATCATCAAATTATTTTCGCTCGTACTCTTCTCGCGCGTCTTATGAATTTCTCCTTTTTTTTGTTCAAATTCTATAAAGTGAATCATAAAAACATGATACACATTATATAATTTGAACATCGTCAATATAAAAGACAACTTAGTCTCCTTTCATGGTTTTTGGTTAAATCTATCATAATTAAGCTAAATCTTTACAACGTGACAAATCAAAATTCGAATCTCACTTTATAAAGATGTTTACATTTAGTGTATGTCATTGTCTTGAATGAAATTATCTCCGATAAAGTAAATGTATACAAAAATTGTGACATGTACATTTATGCTTGAAAAATCATGTTATATTTTTAATATTGCAAATTTATATATAATTTTACCCCCACAACATAAAATTGTATACCTGAGAATATTGCAAATTTGGTTAAAAGACAACTTAATTCTTTTGGTTAAACTTAAAAGGATCTATTTGAAACTTTTGAAACTTAAAGGATTGATTTGGAAATTCTTTCAAACTAAAAGGACTTAATTGAAACTTTCGAAATTTAAATGACTAATTTAAAAATTATGTCAAACTAAAAGGACTAAAAATAATATTTGGTCTTCAAAAAATACAAACTAATAGCATAAATCGGTTAAACAAATCTCTAATGGCAGAGTTATTTTTCTCCCAAGATATGAAAACAATTCACCATCTCCAATCCTATTACATTAGATAGAAGGATAATGAGTATTGATTAAAGTACTAAAATAAATAACTTTACGTAAAAAAATATCATAAAGTGATATAATTTTTCAAAATAAAGTGATCCTTATTGTTAAGACAAAGGTTCAAAATAAATTTTTATTCTTTCAAAAAAAATAATGGTTTCTATTAATGAATTTCTTAAGGAATCCTTGTTAGCAAAATCATAGTATTATTATATGAGTACATGTAGTACAGTAGGACTTCCACTACAGAAAGGACCTGGCCCCCGAAAATTAAACATATGATTTTTGGTGAGTTTTGGCTTTAATATCAGTTCGGTATAGCTACCCATCGAACAGAGAAAAGTATACCTATAGAAATAATAATAGTGGACCCTTCAATCCATGCCATGGCTAGTGCTCCTTCTCGTTTAAGTAATGAGCCATTTGATGAGGGACTTCTGATATTTAATAGTATCGAATCTTGATCATTCTAGAACCATATTGATAAGAAAAATGAAATAATTGATAGATTTTTATATTATGCCAGTGCCAGTACAGTATCATTTATAGCAAACCTTATACTAACGACTAACAAATTAAATCACATTAAGATAAAGAAACTATATAATTCTGAAGAGCAAACGTAACAAATTGAGAGTGTCCTCAATTGATTAATCTAAGGCAAAAAGTAGCATGCATCCTCCTCTATCATTGTTTTTCATGGGTCCATTGAGGACAAAAAGTTACTGAGGGACCATGAAGGCTTTGGAGGGTTGACAAAAAAGAGATGAAGGAGAAAGCAATTAAGCAAAGAGAGTGGGTGGCATATATTTTTCTTATTGAGTAAGGAATGGGTTGCAAATCTTTGTGGTTTCTATATTGACCAACTGTCATGCACTCCAATAAGCTATTGCCAGATTAACACAACTAGTTGAATTATGTAAAAAAAAAAAAAAAAGTTGCATTATATTCTTTGAGGTGTTCTTTCATAAACTTATTTTATTTATTCATACATTGTAAACCAAATGCTGTATATATATAAAATATTGTATATTCATAAAATAATTTAAAGTAATGAAGATCATATATTGGGGGAAAAGGAAAGGCAAACAGATTTTGGAACCTAAGAAAGTAGGTATAGTGAAAATATCACGATAAATAAATTCAAAGATAGGATATGAGCGTAAATGAGTTGAACCGTGTTGATTATTTAAAATTTAATATGTGTGGAAAAAAAATAAATCTAACTAAGGTTAGATTAGCGTGTGTAAGCAAGAGAAGACTCGCACGATACAATCATCATTTTGGTTAGAAGAATCTCTAACCAAATAGCGAAGAATCCCTTGTCATTTAATTAGATTAGAAGAATCCTTCGCTAACATAAATACATAAATTCGATTAGAGCACTAAGTTGTCTATTCATTCGGTATATGTTTGCATATTTTAAAATAAAAGAAGGAAAAGAAAAAGCATTGTTCAAAAGGAAAAGTAAAAGGACTAGATTCGTGTCTCTAAATTAATTTATTGTTTATGACCACTTCTTTTATGCATGCTTTTGATTCAATTCACATCTATAAATTAAAGTAACACAAAACCACTCATTTCCGAAAAAAAGACCAAAACCCAAAGGAAAATACATAACAAACAGAGAAACTCTATTCTCAAATTTTCACTTAGCCTCCAATTTTTTCATATTAAAAATATTCACTCAATTTCCATGCTTCTAAACCTAAATACTACTGCAGTGTCTATTATAGCTGCAGTTTCTCTATTAGTATATGTTTTCACATATATTTTATATGTGCACAAATTTTCAGTTCCTTTTATTTAAATACATAACAGAGTAAGAAAAGAAAAACAGAACTGTTCTGTTTCATTGCTCTTTTATTAAGAAAAAAATGGGTTCAATCAATTTACACAAACACAAAGCAGAGAAATCCAACAAAGTTCAAAAATATCGTCATCTTAGAAAGATTGCAAATTTGTTTCGGTATGTAGAGATGTGTGTTGTGTTGATTTTGATTTCAAGGCTTTCATTCCAACAACTACCATTGGCTTTGAAGAACTCGAGTGAATATTTTCGAGGTTTCGCGGTTAGTCCTGGTTTTGTTTTTCTTGTTGGAAACATTATCATCATCACACTCTTTGCTCAATCTGGTCACTTCTCACAACATGATTCTGCAAAAAGAAGAAGTTTAGATTCAGAACATGATCTTTATCTTGAGTTTCTCAAGAATAGCAACATGTATCAGAAAATCCAAGGTTTTGATCAGAAAAAACTGAGCGTAAAAGTTGAGAACAACGTAAAGGGTCGTAGAATAAACGATGGATGCATGGTGAAATTCTCTGAAAAAGAGAGTAAAAAGAGTGAAGATGATAACATAATGAAGTTGGAAGAGAAACAGGAGATAAAAACTTTGGAAGTGAAGGAATATAGGAGGTGTCAATCGGAAATTGAGTTGGTGAGGGGTGTGAATAGTGATGATGTGAAGGATCAAAGAGTGTTGCAAAGGTGTGAGAGTGATAATGATAAGAGTAAGAGGAAAAACATTGAAGTTGATAAAGAGAAAATAATGGGGAAAAAATCGAGTTTATATCCTGAAGATGGAATGAGCAACGACGAATTTCGTCGCACCGTGGAGGCATTCATTGCAAGACAACAGAAGCTACGAATAAACGAAGTACAAACCATTTATTCCTAGCTAATCTGTGTATGTAATTTGTGTGAAAATTGTATCAGGAATTGGATTGTAAACTAAGGTTAAACCTTTATGTTTCTTTTGTTTAATGAACAAACAACTATGTGATGTATCTTGTTGTATCATCATGTAAATAAATATTAGGGTAAGTGAGTAAATAACTATTTGGATTATAAACATTTGAGTCTATTAATTTAATTTATTTTGTTTTATGGTAGTGTTGGTTGGTCTAATGTGCTTCACGCATAAATTTAGTGTCTCCTAGTATGTAAGATTGTATGCTTGTCTTACTCTCTGCATGCATGCGGTTCAACTTGTCACCATGGATTATAAAAACTTCCATCATTATACCCGTAAAAAATAAAAAATAACTTCCATTAGTATACTATAGAGTAATGATACATAGACACTTTTAGATGGCAATACACCTCTTGACACCCACATAAAAATCTGACACGTGGATCCAGCACAAGCACACTTTTTATTTCCTCTTCTCTTCTCTCTACCTAGTGTAAGGGATGTACAAGGGTGTATGGAAAAAAAAAAGGTGTCTATGTAACATTTTCCTATACTATATATGTCTTTTAAAGGACTTACATTGATTTGTTTTCTTTTTTCGTTTCATTATCTCATGTAACCAACAAAAACTAGGTAAGTCAATAAGTGTGACTTAATCTGTTAAGTTAAACTTATTTTAAGTTTTGGATGGAGGATTGTAATTTGATCTCATTTAGGTAAAGGAGTTTCTATAGTTTATTTATTTTATAAATCGGATATCATTGGTGTACAATTATAAAAATTAATTAAGATTATATGTTGACAAACAAATAATTTTTCTTAAACTATTTATAAGCTGTTAATTTCTATATAAACACATTGCCATTGTCCCTTCTGGAAAACTGAAAAAGCATGGCGTACAACTTTGCCACAATGCAAAAGCAAAGCCAACTATGCGATTGGCACTAACGCAACATGCCAAAATACATAATTATTTTAACTTTTTTTTGGCTAGGTCTAAATTTGATGTCTTAGCTTTTGCCTTGTATATCTTGCTTTTAATTTATTATTATTATAAAAATTACAACTGTGGGCAATTAGAGATTGTACAAGATTCGCAAGAGAAAAAAGGTATCATAATAACTTTTATTCCCTCCCTAACTTAATTATCATGGTAGCATTATCTTCTTAACCCTCTTTGATGAGCTTCAGTTCACCAGTTAAATGGCTCAATCCACCTTCCTCTATGATTATTTCCTCAAGGTTTGGAAATTTGTATATTCATTCAAAGGAAGTGCTGGTACTCAGGATTTCAGTTCAAATTAAAATTAGAAGTTAGCATATGAATGAAAAATTAAAACAAAAAATGTGAGTTGAAAGTAATTTAATTTACACCGAATAATATCAACAATTTCGGCAACATTACCACTCTTTTTTTGTTGTGGAATCAACATCACCACTCTAACAAAGAAAGAATTGCTCTTCTCCCATTTAAAATTGCTTCTTCGCGTAAAACAGTCGAACGTGAGCAAACATGTGTATTTTCAACGTAAATTAACTTACGTTGGACGGAAATGAAGAAAAACAGAAGAGAAAAGAACAATTCTCAACAAAGAAACACGATACCACCACCTAGTGTACCAAGCTTCACGAACCATTACATGTTGGGAGTTCGTAGTAGCATTTAGCACTCAACTTTTTCCTAACACACCCCTACAAGTTCATTATATATATATATATATATATATATATATATATATATATATATATATATATATATATATATATTTAGAATCATGTATATTTAAAATATATTTAAAGGGAATAAAAGATTTTAGACATCTTCTTCATTCTTTCAATTATACACTTAAATAAATTTGTTTATAATAACATTAAATTGTATTGTTGGTGTCATTAAAAAAGATGAGAACTTTACAGACATCCAATGCGGTTCAACTTATCGCAATGGATTACAAAAACTTCCATAATAACTTCCATCTATACTATTTTATTGAAGATTATTAGAGATTACATGACGAAAGACCCGGTCTTCATTCTCCAACATACTTTTCATGAAGGGAATGTGTGCGTGAATGTCTTATCGAAAATGAAGCTAATAGTTTTTATTCTCTAGTTGTGGTGCAGGATCCTATATACTTCATCATTGGCACTCTTGATTGATGTCATTGGCGTGTCCTTTTAAAGGACTTATATTGATTTGTTTTCTTTTTTCGTTTCTTTATCTCATGTAACCAATAACCAACAAAAACTAGGTAAGTCAATAAGTGTGACTTAAAATGTTAAGTTGAACTTATCTAAGTTTTGGATGGCTACTGTCTGGGTTATCTGGAAGGAAAGAAACAATAGGATCTTTAACCAGAAGATTAAACCAGAAGATTGATACTTTGGATCGTTTAGTAGATAATATTAAATTGATGTCTTTTTCTTGGTTAAAGACAAACAAGTCTACTTATGGTTTTAGTTACCACGACTGGTGGCGGCACCCTTGACCTTATATAGGTGTTTTATTGTAGCTTTGTGTTGCTTTGTTTTTCTTCAGGAGTGCTCATTTATGGCACCAGACATTTAATTGTTTTTTTTGTGGGTGGTTCTCTTTTGCACACCTTGTGCGAGATGAATCATCTTTGGTGGTATAATATATTCCATTTTGGTTTGTTAAAAAAAAAACTTTTTTCTGATTATTTCAAAAATAAAATGATTTAAATATTTTTAATTATTTATTTACTAATAATTTTAATAATACTGAGTGAAAATTGTAGTTGTCGAAGGTTGCCTCAAACATACGTAGAGTGGTGATGGAAGACAATGTAGCTACAATAGTTAAAATGGTGGTTGATGTTGATCAAAGTGATTTGAGTGGTGATCAGAGTGAGGGTTGACTTGACGATGATAAAGTGGTGGTCGGAGTAGTGACATATGGTGTACAATGGTGGTCGTAGGCTCATAGTGGTGGACGGTGAGGGCAAAGTTATGGTGCATAAATCATTTCCTTATGCACCATGCATAAACAATTCACAACCATTAGATTTCCTTCACACTCTCACAATCTAATCGCACACACGCCTCTAAAGCCTTGCTTGCTCGCTCCGACCTGATTTCCACCTTTGCTCGCCGCTCCGACGTGATTTATCCAGCGAGGTTGCACGGATTTCTCCAGCGACATTTCTTTCCTCCTCCAAAACTGGAAACCATTAAGTACATCTAATGGTTTTGGAGTACAACTCACAGAAACCATTTCTTTCCTCCTCCTCCAATTGTGTCAGTCCAAAACTGAATGATGGCAATGGCTCTAGGTCCTTAGTTTTTTTCACCTGCTGGAAACCATCACGTACATCTAATGGTTTTGGAGTACAACTCACATAAACCATTTCTGGATTTATGCAGGGTGCATAAGGATTTCCTTATGCACCATAACCGCATCCTCATATTATTATATATTAAATTACATTTTATATTAAGTTATCATGTATTATAAAAGGAATGTTCTTGAGTTCATTCACATATTCAGGAAATTAAAAAGTTCTACGTACTTCGCAAACACACATTTCTTTTTCCATTTGAAGTGTATCGTACCCTTTAGCAATGGCAGTTGAACAAATCCTTCACATGAATGGAGGTGAGGGCGATGCAAGCTATGCAAATAACTCCACATTTCAGGTAATGAATTTATCTACCATGCTCCAATTGATCAACTCGTCAACTATTTTGGCCATTTTTTTGTAGAACTTGCATGTTATACCGATTACCAAAAGCTTTTGATATTGTCCATTTTAGGTTAAAATAGCAAAGAAAATTTCGAGCTTGAAAAATAATTTATTTTTTTAATGTTGTCGTTAAGTGTTAGACATGTTAAATTTAATGATAATTTTTTCCACATATGTATGCAGAGAATGGTGATGCTCACGGCAAAACATATACTTGAAGATAGTATAATGAAGCTGTATTGTGACACTTTTCCAAATTGTTTGAAAGTGGCTGACTTAGGTTGTTCATCAGGTCCAAATGCACTTTTGGTTGCATCAAATATCATCAACACTGTTGATGCTGTGAGTCAAAACTTGAGTCATGAGTCACCCATGTTTCAGTTTTTCCTCAATGACCTATTTGGAAATGACTTCAATACCACTTTTAAGTTACTCCCTGATTTTTATAAGAGACTACAAGAAGAGAAAGGACACAAGTTTAGTCCATGTTTCTTTAGTGGAACACCTGGCTCTTTTTATGGGAGACTCTTCCCCAACAATTCCATTCACTTTTTTCATTCTTCCTATAGTCTACATTGGCTTTCCAAGGTATATAATTGGCTTACTATAATTTTGATATTCAACAGAAGCGAAAGCTCCTTTAAAAAAAATTAAAAACTAAAGTTATTTTATGTTTATTTATCGCGATAAAAAGTATTTTAAAAATAAAAATTTCAAAAGAAGTTATTTAAAACAACGTCTCATTTGAATCTATTTTTATATTCTTGTTTTTTGGAAATAAAACTTGCAACAATTGGATAAAAATTTCTAAAAGTGATTATTGTTTTTTAAATAACTTTTTAAAAAAAAAAACAGTTGTAATTAATGGAATTTAATTAGTTTGTACCGTACAAGATAAGATATTTTACTAACACATCCAATCTTTTTTTTTTGGGTCCAGACCAATCATATTTGCAGATAATTTGTGTATATTTTTTTTTGTTGAAAAATCTGTGTATGTATTTTAAGAAATAATATTAGAGCATGATGCCACATGATTGGACGGATGTAAGTTGTATTTTAAGAAATAATACTAGAGCATATGATACCACATGATTAGATGTAAGTATTTTTCAACACCAAAAAATTATCATACCACACAAAAAAAAAAATGCATGTATGTAGGTGTTTGTATTAATAACCATAATATCGTATAGGCTTAAACATGTAAATCATCCCTGTAAGTTCGCGTGTTTTTGCTTTTCGTCCCTGTATCTTTTTTTGTTCTAAAACAAACCCTGTAAGTTACAAACGTTTTGATTTTCGTCCCTCCCATCAGCATCTGTTACAAAAACGCTGATTTGTCTAACGGTGGCTGACGTGGCGTTGTTTGACGTGGCAAAACAGGCTTATGTGTCCTTCCATGCAAGATTACAGGGACCAAAATCAAAAACCAAAAATTACATAGGGACGAAATTAAAAATAACTAAGTTACAAATTTGAAATTAAAAATTCTTGATGTTTCCATCTTCTTCCTCTATCATCCATATTATTATTCTTCTTCTGCTCAAACTCTCTTCACTGTGAAATTATAAAGAAACCATTTGTAACTTTTCCTGACTTTGTATCGTGATTTCTCCATTCAACAAATATATACTTTATCATTTTGAGGCCAAAACTTGTCCCATTTTTTGTCCTACGTCACATGAATGAGTACATGTTTATGGGAGAAAATTTAGAAAAAGGTGATAAGTTGGCTTTGAATTTTCTTTTTATTCTCGATTGGCAATTCAAAATTTCAAACAGTCTTTAAGAAACATGATTTCTCTCAATAAAAGGAACAAACAAAAATTGCCGGCCACAACAAATAACCAAATGTTGTTGTGGGAACCCTGTTCCATCCTTGTATAGTGAACTTTGTAGGATAATAAAAATCTAGTACCTAACAACATAAATCAACACAGGTTATTGGTTTTTGTGTACTGATCAGGTATAATATAAGGAAGTAAAATATTTTCCTTTGTTTATCAATAAGTAGTTTTATGAAGGATGGGGTAGTTGTGTTCATATACAGTGTAGCATCATCATTTTATAATCTAACGGAGGTCTTTATATACATTAGGTCAATTCTGGAACTGGTAAATCTTAATATGCTTTTTCCGTCCTTTTTTTAGTTAACTTCACTTAAAATTAACAAGTACTCAACAATTTAATTTAGCCATGTGAAGGAATTTAACAAATGAATATTTGATGGTGTAATATAATATGTGTTTCTTAGAAGTTCATTGATAGAGTTATGTTTAAGTTATGTTTTCTTGCCATTAACCTTTGATGTTTTCCATTCTCTTATTCTTCCTCTGCATAGTGTTTGAAAACCTAGCTAGTTTTCAATGCACAAATTTTGGTTTTGATATTCAAGTTTTTTTTTTTTGTGATAGTATCACTGCTGGAAGTGTCACTTTAGTTCCAATGTTGTCTTGTTGTTGTCCGCAGATGAAATAGAATGGTTACCACAATGGAATGCAAGGAAATAATGTTACAGGTTCATGTAAGAAGAATATGAAAGAGAGGGGAAGAAGACACACAGAGAGATGAAGAAGATGGAAAAGTTTTTAATTTCAAATTTTGTAACTTAGTTATTTTTAATTTCGTCCCTATGTAATTTTTGGTTTTTGATTTTGGTCCCTGTAATCTTGCATGGAAGGACACATAAGCCTGTTTTGCCACGTCAAACAACGCCACGTCAGCCACCGTTAGACACATCAGCGTTTTTGTAACAGATGCTGACGGGAGGGACGAAAATCAAAACGTTTGTAACTTACGGGGTTTATTTTAGAACAAAAAAAGATACAGGGACGAAAAGCAAAAACACGCGAACTTACAGGGATGATTTACATATTTAAGCCTATCGTATATGATATCCCTTGCAAAGTAATAATAAGGTTGGTATTTCCCCTGTTAATGTTTAATTGATTTGGCAACAGACTCCAGATGTGTTGCAAGATGTTTTAGAACCATTGAACAAAGGGAATATCTACCTAACAAGGGCAAGCCCTCCAACAGTGCAAAAAGCATACTTTGCACAATTTCAAGAAGACTTCTCATTATTTTTAAGATCACGTTCGTATGAACTACTTCCTGGTGGTGCCATGGTCCTAACACTTATTGGCAGAGATGAGCAAAATGAACTTATAAATGCATGGGTTGTGATTGGCATGGCACTCAATGACATGGCCGCAGAGGTAATTAATCAAACAACATTCAACTTTAAAATGGTCACTTGATTAAAAACTCAACATGCACACTACTAATATATTAATTTGTGTATAATGTAAATTTCATTGATCAACCCGCCTATATATATATATATATATATATATATATATATATATATATATATATATATATATATATATATATATAATCTTATTAAAATTTCATAAAATTCTGAATAATTTGATACTTTTACCGTATCACTTTCTTTCAATTTACTTATATATCATTTAAAATATAAGTACATTTGTATTATTAAATCACATTAATTACTATGTTAATATTATTACATATTTTTCAAGATAATACAGAATAAGTCAACTTTTATATTGGTGAAATTTGCATTTCACACAAAATTATCAAAATATCATTATACTAAATTTGGCATATGATGTCAAAATCACACACAAAATTATCAAAATCTCATTATACTAAATTTGGCATATGATGGCAATTACTCGCTAAAATTATAAGTTTCGTCAATTATTCCTATGACATTAATAAAACTTTAATTATCCTTCTGAAATTGCATAACGTTAATCAATTTACCTTCTCCGTCAAATTTCTCTGTTAGTCAACAATGATGTGGCATTTGACTATCTATGTGGCACTGATATGTGTTTGACGTGGCATGCCACGTCACAAATGGTAAAAAAAATTCAATTTTTTTTTTGAAAAAAAATATCTGGATTTTCTTTACTGTTGTGAGCAAATACTCCATAGAGTTTTGCAGTTATGTGCAAAATGTCCCCTAAACTTAAAATTTTATATTTTTTTTTCTATCCTTGACTTAAAAGATAATAAAGATAAACAATTAATTAACAGTTAACTTTATTACTTTAAACTTTACGATTATTCATGTTTTTCATTTTAATTAGCTTCTATATTCTTTAGGTCAAATGTTATTATAACCACCATGATGATGGAGCAACTAATGGCAAATCAACGTCAATACATTAGCATAATTCATGCATACTATTCAATGGACTCTACAGAATTCTAAAAAGAAAATGTTGAATACATTAATGTCAACATTATTAATGGAGCCCTAAATATAAAAATAACATCTTATGACAGACAAAAAGAAGTATACAAATATGGATACGAGGGTTTTGCAAAAGGCTATTAACAACTCGCATCAAGGCAAATAGAAGTGGAAAGTTACTTAAACCACGAGAAACCTGAAAGGAATGGAGAAGCACACAACTGTAAGGAGCTAGACAGATAGTGTAAAGCAACCCTTTCATTCTTATCCACCAATACAAGAAAAAGACATTTTGTTACCTCATCAGCTACAAAGCATGTGAAATAAGGAACCAATGGATGAAGTCCTGAATCAGTACCCAAACTTACTAATGCTTCTTTAAAGAGAACTGAATCAAGCTCATTCAAAGCTAGCTCAGTCACTTTATCAAAATATAGCTGCAACAAATATTAAGATAACATAAATGAACTAAATGATGATAGACAAAAGATAACTTGCAGTGGTGTAATTTAAATTTTCAAGTTCAGGAGCATCTTGCACATAAGTGCAAAACTCTAGATTTTTTTTTCATTAAAAAAAAAATTACCACATGTGACGTGGCAGTGCCACATAGACAGTCAAATGACACGTCATGATGTATAACAGAGGAATTTGACGGAGGGGATAAATTGATTAATGTTATGCAATTTCAAGGGAGTAATTGACGTTTTGTTAATGTCATGAGGGTAATTAACTAAACTTACAATTTCAAAGGGTAATTGTCTATTTACTGACAAAAAAACAGACAATTTAATGGGTACACACAAGTAAAATAAACTAGTATTTTATTTATTTTATTTTTTGGTAGATAGACGAGATGGCAAAACCATCGTAAACTCACACACAAAGTGGAGGTACCGGGGTTCAAACCCCGGTCATGACGTTCGACCCAACAATTTTGGCATTTTTACCAGTTGAGTTATGACTTATTATAATTTTATTTTTATAATATATTATATTAATATTTTTTTTAATATGATGTATTTTTATTTAACTTTTGGAAAAGCCAAAGAATTATATATCAAGGATACGTTGTATCCACGCAAGATGTGCTAGAAACAATGCACCAAAGAGTCAAAAACAACAATCAGTCACAAAACTGTACAAACTGCAAATAAACAGACACAAGCAACATTATGAGACAGCTGAAACACAAAAAATAGGACTAAGCCTCCAAAATTGGTAATCATAATCGAAAGTAATATATTTCGACTTTAACCACCAAAAGGATAGAAGCTTAACCCTTTCACACAATGTCTGAATGTTCTCCTGTTTGTTCTAAAAAATGCGACGATTTCGCTTTTTCCAAATGACCCAAACCACCGCGATCCAAATAATATAAGGGGAATATCTAACTTTAGTAGAAAATCCCCCTAGGCCACCAAATTGAGTGAGATGAGCCATTAAATTTCCGTGGAAAGCTGTAGAGAAACCGAGCCAACTACATGTGAGTTGCCAAATTTTACCGTAAAAATTACATTGAAAAAATAAATGATCCTTGTCTTCAGTTAAACCACGGTTTGTAGAACAACCCTGCTCGACATCCGTAAAAACCCTCCTTTAAAATAAATTGTGTTTTGTAGGAATACGATTCAAACCCAAACACCAAGCAAAAATTGATACTTTAAGATAAATCACTTTAAGCCAAAGAACCTAAGAATTCTGAATAGTAATATTCTGCAAAGCCCTCTATCAATTTATCATAAACACTGGCCATATTCTTAACTAGTCCTCGTATCTTCTTTGATGTTCCACCATTTATCTTTAAATTTATATGTAATTAAATACTACAAGCTTTTTTTCTAAAAAAATCGTTTATTAGGTGGTCCACCATGTTGGATTTGAATTTAGTTTAAGTTAATGTGCATTAAAAGAAAGTAATGATCATTGTTGAAATGAAGAAGTAGTCTATATCATATTCAAAAGTCGGAATGACATCACATAATTTGGATCTATTTTAGATGAATGTAAATGATTTTATAATTTATATTTTGCAAACTTTTATGTTGAGTTTACTCAAAAAAATGAGTAAAACAACTCATAACTTAGTTAAAGAGAACACATTTTTAGCTAGTCCTCGCATCTTCATTGATGTTCTACCATTTATCTCTAAATTTATATGTAATAAAATACTACAAGTTTGTCAACAAAAAAAAATACTACAAGTTTTTTTCTAAAAAAAATGGTTTATTAGGTAATCCATCATATTGGATTTGAATTTAGTTTAAGTTAATGTGCATTAAAAGAAAGTAATGCTCATTGTTGAAAGGAAGAAGTAGTCTATCATATTCAATCAATGATTAAACAATAACTTTTCAGCAATGAAATATTATGGTAATACAGAGCTGCATCATATAAGATTATATAAATTTTGTCAAAAAGAAAAAAGATTATATAAATGTTCAACCAATATTCTTTTAACACTACCGTACTAATCTATTATTGTCTAGTACCAAAAATCAATGAATATATTCAATCAAAAAATAAAACAAATTTATCAACCACTTTTATTTATTGAACGGTATCAACCACTTTTTTTTTTTTGAAGAAAGTAGAAAACCACTTTTATTACTACTACTATCGGAAATACTAGCATTAATGTGATTTCTGTTAAATTTTATTTTGCATTTAATTATATATTTATTTTGTTGTACTTGATTATAATGTAATAATAAATATTATAGACTTTTGTCAAAAAAATAATATTATAGACTAGTGTTAAGAGTCCCACATCGGATAGGAGATGATTTGACAATGTGGGGGCAATCATCACCTCACAAACCAATTTTGTGGGGTTGTATTAGGTCTAACCACGATTTCTAAGATGGTATCAGAGTCTCCTCCAAGATCCTTTTGACCACCTAATATCAAGTTTCCGTTATCGGGTTACCCACAATTTATGTCCACGCTCCGGATGTCCAGTCATAGGCGTGAGGGGGTGTGTTAAGAGTCTTACATCATATAGGAGATGGTTTGATGATGTGTTTATAAGTGGGGGCAATCCTCACCTCACAGGTCGATTTTTTGGGGTTGTGTTAGACCCAACCACGATTCTAAGAATTAGTTTAATAATAATATAATATTATTACAATGAGATTTAACTAATTTAATAATATTATAAAGTTGAATAAATTGTATGGTTGGAATAAAAAATACAACATCAGTCCCCGTGACTATAGATAAGTTGGTAGGACATGCATTGTTACATGCAGGGGTTGAAGTTCGAACCACAAACAACCCACATATTCACCTTGAAAAATGTGAATTTTAACCACTAAACTACTTGAAGAAAAAAAATGCAACACCAAAATTATGTATTCCCATGTATTGGTGTAGATTATTATTTTATTTGAAAAAACAATGAGCATGCTTACAAGTTTTCTCCGAGAATAAAAATAATAAGGGGGAAAGGATGAATATATTCTCTGTTAGGGTTTAAAAGTTTCTAATTCATATGCATCATTTTCAGGTATCTGATTTATTTTCTTACGATTAATATAGGTAGGTCACTTTTCTTCTTCTTTTATGTAGGCCTTTTTTAGATATTGAAAAATGACCTAAAACTCTTAAGTTTATTCTGTTTAGCATTGACAATGTGTCTATGCCCTCCTCGCATCACATAGTTGTACAAATGTCATTTCTCTATTTATGGACACACACATAAAGGAGAAAATGAAAAAAAAAGATATAAAAAAAATCAAATAACGTATATTTTAAAAATTATCAAATGATGTATAATTTTATGTGTCTAACTAGTTTTTTCTTTGGGTTGTGCCGAACCAAGTATTTCTCTTTGATCCACCTCAATTCCATAAAATAATACATCAGGTCTTAAATTGACACATAGTAACCAGACTTATGTACATGAGAAATGTTAACGAGTGGCTCCGGAGACACTCTTTTAGAGTCTAAGTAGTAGCTTTTTATGAAAATTTATGTATTCAATGCTTTGAAAATTGAAATATTTGACCTTTTTAATAAATAATTTCTTAATTTAAAATGTTTAAAGAGTGACCCGAATACACTCGTTAACAAGACCCTATATACATATTAGGGTCTCATAATGGTATAGTCAAAATTTAAAACCTGGTTGTTTTGGTAATAACTCGCATCAATCCTTAAAAAAAAAAAATAATAATAACATGTCTCAAACCATCCCTTGCTCACCCCTCCTCATTAGGGTGTCTAGTGATTTTTTTCATAGGCTTAAATGTCATCTTATTGGACCCTTAACTTATTTATTGTTGTCGAACTAAAGATTAGTCAATAGGTATCGGTTGACGGTCTTTCAATTGTAACTCTCTTTCTTTAATCAATGACATTGGAAAAAATAAATTATGTTCCTTAGTTGGATTCCAAAAAAAAAAAATTATGTTTCTTAGTTGTGGATTCCTTAACTGCTCCAATAATGTATTAAGTACGATTATTTCGGAGTTTTTGTTATTAGACTTAAAGATGAACATAAATAAAGATAAAGATACTTGTAACAAAAAAAGAAAAAAAGATAGAACGATGAAAGAATAAAATAGTGTAAAATATTGTGTTGCCTATTTATATAATAGAAACCCTCTTCTAAGAGTCTTTTCTTTTGGTTCTCCAAAATTACATTTTTTACACTCTAAACCTTAAAACTTGTGTTGCCTATTTTTTTATATAGTAGAAACCATGCGCATTATGCAGCAACTCGTGCAATAAACAAAAGCCAGCATTGAAAGATTTTGCACATTCATGAGATTTCAATGCACATTTCAATATCCAAAATACACCTTCCATCTTATTTAAGTGTCCATTTTAAATATTTTATTGCCTCGTATTATTTGACTCTTTAAAATTTCAATAACAACTAAATTTGATCAAGTGGTTCTTTCTTTGGTCATGTTAGATCAAGAAATTATACCGAGGTTTGATAACTTAATTGGTTTAAGTTAAGGGATAAGGTGTCGAGTATTATGAGTTCAAACTCAGATGAATGAATGAATATTATTAATTTAACAACTAATTAATCAGCATAAACATGTAACACTAATAAACTATAAGCAAAAGAGAGATCATTAGACTTATTTATCTTTAAAATTGTGGTGATTTAAAGTCGTTAACGCTGAAATAAACAAACAAGAAGTCATGAACGGCAATGACCTGCAAAGTAGTAAACCGTTGAATAACTTGAGGCATGACAAACTCATAAGTGCATATACTCTCATGATACACCCTGGAAACATAAACTTGATTTCATAAGTGAGAAGAAAATGAATTTCTGTGTCAAAAATATGTTCTATTGATAGGAGGGATGTATTGTATGAGTAAATTTGTATAGAAGTTTTGAAGCCGTTGGTACGTATCTGCCTAGAAAGCATTTATAGTCAATACTGTTTTATTTTTAAAAGAAAAATAAGGAACACTATGTATCAAAAATTAGAGAGTGGTAGTAGTTCCTAATTTTAAGCATGAAAGGAATTACCGTAGTGTAGTATAAACGTTACACCTCATACATAATCTTTGACCAAGTAAGCAAGCCAGTAAACATGTGAAAGATAATTTTGATGAGCTAAATTTTAATTAACTTTTTAAATATAATAATAACAACTAAAATTACAACAATGTTGGCTAACGACGATGACATTGGTAGTAGGTGAACTTTGTACATTTGCAATATGTCGCTGTTCAGGTTCATATTATTATATATATTACATTACATTTTATATTTAGTTATCATGTATTATAAAAGGAATGTTCTTGAGTTCATTCACATATTCAGGAAATTAAGAAGTTCTACGTACTTCGCAAACACACATTTCTTTTTCCATTTGAAGTGTATCGTACCCTTAGCAATGGCAGTTGAACAAGTCCTTCATATGAATGGAGGTGAAGGAGATACAAGCTATGCAAATAACTCCACGTTTCAGGTAATGAATTTATCTACCATGCTCCAATTGATCAACTCGTCAACTCTTTTGGCCATTTTTTTTGTAGAATTTGCATGTTATACCGATTACCAAAAGCTTTTGATATTGTCCATTTTAGGTTAAATAGCAAAGAAACTTTCGAGCTTGAAAAATAATTTATTTTTTTAATGTTGTCGTTAAGTGTTGGAGATGTTAAATTTAATGATAATTTTTTCCATATATGTATGCAGAGAATGGTGATGCTCACGGCAAAATATATACTTGAAGATAGTATAATGAAGCTGTATTGTGACACTTTTCCAAATTGTTTGAAAGTGGCTGACTTAGGTTGTTCATCAGGTCCAAATGCACTTTTGGTTGCATCAAATATCACCAACACTGTTGATGCTGTGAGTCAAAACTTGAGTCATGAGTCACCCATGT
Source organism: Medicago lupulina (assembly GCA_958299785.1). Classification (NCBI taxonomy): domain Eukaryota; kingdom Viridiplantae; phylum Streptophyta; class Magnoliopsida; order Fabales; family Fabaceae; genus Medicago; species Medicago lupulina. The sequence continues at coordinate 673,033 of OY283144.1, read as the reverse complement.
TTCAGTTTTTCCTCAATGACCTATTTGGAAATGACTTCAATACCACTTTTAAGTTACTCCCTGATTTTTATAAGAGACTACAAGAAAAAGGACACAAGTTTAGTCCATGTTTCTTTAGTGGAACACCTGGCTCTTTTTATGGGAGACTCTTCCCCAACAATTCCATTCACTTTTTCCATTCCTCTTGTAGTCTACATTGGCTTTCCAAGGTATATAATTGGCTTAATATAATTTTGATATTCAACAGAAGCGAAAGCTCCTTTAAAAAAAATTAAAAACTAAAGTTATTTTATGTTTATTTACCGTGATAAAAAGTATTTTAAAAATAAAAATTTCAAAAGAAGTTATTTAAAACAACGTCTCATTTGAATCTATTCTTATATTCTTGTTTTTTGGAAATAAAACTTGCAACAATTGGATAAAAATTTCTAAAAGTGATTATTGTTTTTTAAATAACTTTTTAAAAAAAAACAGTTGTAATTAATGGAATTTAATTAGTTTGTACCGTACAAGATAAGATATTTTACTAACACATCCTATCTTTTTTTTTTGGGTCCAGACCAATCATATTTGCAGATAATTTGTGTATATTTTTTTTTGTTGAAAAATCTGTGTATGTATTTTAAGAAATAATATTAGAGCATGATGCCACATGATTGGACGGATGTAAGTTGTATTTTAAGAAATAATACTAGAGCATATGATACCACATGATTAGATGTAAGTATTTTTCAACACCAAAAAATTATCATACCACACAAAAAAAAAAATGCATGTATGTAGGTGTTTGTATTAATAACCATAATATCGTATATGATATCCCTTGCAAAGTAATAATAAGGTTGGTATTTCCCCTGTTAATGTTTAATTGATTTGGCAACAGACTCCAGATGTGTTGCAAGATGTTTTAGAACCATTGAACAAAGGGAATATCTACCTAACAAGGGCAAGCCCTCCAACAGTGCAAAAAGCATACTTTGCACAATTTCAAGAAGACTTCTCATTATTTTTAAGATCACGTTCGTATGAACTACTTCCTGGTGGTGCCATGGTCCTAACACTTATTGGCAGAGATGAGCAAAATGAACTTATAAATGCATGGGTTGTGATTGGCATGGCACTCAATGACATGGCCGCAGAGGTAATTAATCAAACAACATTCAACTTTAAAATGGTCACTTGATTAAAAACTCAACATGCACACTACTAATATATTAATTTGTGTATAATGTAAATTTCATTGATCAACCCGCCTATATATATATATATATATATATATATATATATATATATATATAATCTTATTAAAATTTCATAAAATTCTGAATAATTTGATACTTTTACCGTATCACTTTCTTTCAATTTACTTATATATCATTTAAAATATAAGTACATTTGTATTATTAAATCACATTAATTACTATGTTAATATTATTACATATTTTTCAAGATAATACAGAATAAGTCAACTTTTATATTGGTGAAACTTGCATTTCACACAAAATTATCAAAATATCATTATACTAAATTTGGCATATGATGTCAAAATCACACACAAAATTATCAAAATCTCATTATACTAAATTTGGCATATGATGGCAATTACTCGCTAAAATTATAAGTGTGTGTGAATGTAGTTTAATTATTTTCTTTGTTAATTACCTATCAAAACAAAATTATGTATGGATGTATTATTTTTTTTGCTATATGCAGAAATTGGTGGAGCAATCAAAATTGGACTCATTTAACTTACCGTCCTATTTCCCTACGTCTGAGGAGATTAGAAAAGTGATTGAAGAAGAAGGGTCTTTTGATGTTCAAAGGTCAGAGACAATTAGAACGGATTGGGTGAAAAATGTCGATGTGATTGATGATGAGTACACTGTTGTTGATGAAGACACAAGAGCTGAGGGTGTAGCAAAGTTCATAAGAGCTGTTGCAGAACCAATTTTGAAGTCAGAGTTTGGAGAAGAAATCATGGATGAATTATTCATTAGGTTCAAAAATATGATTATTAAACTTTATGGAGTTGAGAAATTGGAGGTTGAAAATTTAGTTATGCATGTCACTAAACGTTAGGAATGGCAATTGGATTTGGACTCGATGGACACCAGCAAAATATATCCATTATAAGTATGGTAAAACCCTGTTTTAATGGGTTCGGGTTGGGCATGGATAATTACCCTCAAATTTAAATGGGTATGAATGCGGATATAGACACTATACTATTCAACCTCGCATTCTACGCATATATGTATTTATATAATATGATAAATAATTTATTTAATTTTGGTGTACAACCCTTGCAATAAATGTTAGACCAGCAACATAGCAAGAAGAATATATCCAGCTTTTATAAAAGGTTGCAGATTCTCCAACAAATCATGTCATTTTGGAGGTGGAGTTGAACCTAAAGAGAAATAAGTGTACAATAGCAACAAAAAAATAATTAAAAATAAGAGAAATAAATGTACTTTATAAAGTTATGTACTTATTTTCAAGAAAACAAAAAAATTGTGTACTCATGTCATAATCAAATGAACAGAGGTGGCATTTCACATAGGAAATAATAAAACTTTCTCACCATAGATCAATTGTTTTTCACCATTAAAATAAATGAAGTTGATAAAAAAAAAATTAAATGAAGAATACACTTTTATCATACATATTTAACATTAGATTATTTTTAAAACCATCTTTCCAATTATTCTCTATCCTCCATACTCTTCTAATTTTTATGAATTTCTATGTACGCTCACGACAACCCTCTCTCTAATTATTTTTCTCCCAGATTTGGAAATTACGAGTGATGGGTTTTATGACTTCATTTTTGTTGGCTTGTTATTGTCGGTGATGTAGAACAACCATTGAGATACCAAAAGCCACCATTTTTTGTCTTTTTAGATTTGAATAAATCAAACCTAATACTAATAACTTTACCTTTCCATGTTTCAAATCGTTAGAGTCTGATAGTTACAGTTCAAAGATGGAATTATTCGAAACACGATTTTGGAATTTGGGTTCGGAGAAGAAAAGGGAGCATTTGGGAAGAATAATGCGATGTGAATCTGAAACCGAATTTTATTAGACAAAATGGACGATTAATGATTGTTGCAGAGAAACCAAACATATCTCATTTTTTACTCGGATCCTCCATGTTGGTGGGTGAGTGGAGAATGGAGGAGAGAGAAAATGATGGAGGAAGATAGTGTATGAAAAATATCTAATACTGATAGACTATGATAAAGTTATAGATAGTTAATTTTCTTTATAAAAAAAAATAATTTTTATCTTTAAATTGATAACTAATGAAATACTATAAACTTTTTTCTCTACGACAATGTCAGGATGGCATCACAAAATTACCTTTTTTTCTCTAATATATTAGGTAGTCCATCATATTGATTTGAATTTAGTTTAAGTTAATGTGCATTAAAAGAAAGTAATGCTCATTGTTGAAAGGAAGTAGTCTATTATATTCAATCAATGATTAGACAATAACTTTCAACAATGAAATATTTTGGTGATACAACTTCATCTTGTAGATTTTATAAAGTGTATAAATTATATTCTCCTCACCTCAAAGATACTTGAAATACACTCATTTTATCTTTTTTGTTAAAATATACACTTCCCATTCTTAAAAAATAAAATTTATACCCCCCGCCTCTATAAGATCCTTGAAAATAAAATATACACTCCCCTGTATCTGTCACAAGGCAGATGCCAAACGCTAGTTAGGGCACCTTGCGTCTTGCATCGAGCCTTCTCTTTTTGCAATCCAATGCCCTGTCTGAGTCATATCTCATGTTTCAATGTGATTCATTTGATTCTCAAAGTGCATAGTTTGATTGCACTATTTTAGAAATTTCTCACAACCTTTTTCATCTTCATGAATGAGAGGATTTGAAGTACATATTCATTTATCTGTTCTTTAAAGAGAAACAAGATGGCACCACAGAGCTAAATATTTAGATTTAGTTCATAGCAACCTTCAACTTGTTTCAAAAAAATACTCCACAATATTTTCAAGAGGAAATTAAAATATGGGTGATGCCGGAGATAATTTTGAATCACATGATGATTGCATAATTAATTCTTGAAGTTGCTAATTTGTCTTTGAATGCACTAGAGTTAGATGTCTTGTCAGAGATAATGATCAATAAGAGGTGAAAGACCTTATATTGATTAGATAATTTTTAGCTCTTCAGTGGTAGATGGATGCATATAGGTGAATGACTAAAACTACTGGTGTTGGAGTCTATGTTTTTTACATTTGCAGTGTGAGTGTATGTGGGGTGTCAAGTGTCTGCATCGGAGTCCATGCTTTATAGGATAAGTGCAATTGCTCCACAATTCTGACGTGTTCAAAATAAATCTAAAACAAAGTTTTGAAACTAGCCTATAAATATAACTATTTAAATCAAAAGTTTGAGACTTACAAGATATTCTAAATAACATTTGATGATAAACTAGTTTGAGACCAAACTTGATACAGAATAAGAATAATTTTAAATCCATTCAAACTTAATATAGATCTATATAAACTGTTTCTAAATACAAAAAGTTATAAACATGTCATATAGAACTTGAGCATACATGCTCACCGAGGCTTTGAGCTCACAGACCACTAGAAAGAAAGCACCATTCCACATTCTATAAAAACTGAATCACCTTAATGTTAAATGAATGTCCAACAGAACTAAATTGCATACTTCCCTCATTTCAAACAGCAGAAACAACCTGAAGTAGGGCATAAGCTCTATATTTTAAACAGCCATTTTCATCTCAATCTTCTGGTGAGGATCATAGTCAATGAGCTTGAAATCAGTAGCCACAAAAGAATCTATATCTTTCTTCTTTGGATTGATCTTCAAAGTCTGCATTAGAGTCAGTTTAGTCAATAAGTAAAGGAGTAAAATCAAACACAAATCTAAAGTAGGGCTGAATGGTAAAAAATGTGTGCTTAACAACATTAAAGCCAATAAATTTCTTAAACAATACACGTACTGGAAAAGGTTTTGGCAGGTTATGAAGCTGCTCCTGCAAAGGCCTCACATGAGTTTGGTACACATGTGCATCCCCAATAGCATGGATAAAATCACCTGGAACAAGTTCTGACAAGAAAAAGACATAATATAAGAATTGACGGTTTCAATTTCAAATTACTTCTTGATATCTTTAACGATATTATCAACCCAATAAACTTTGAATCCAAAGTCCAACAACACCCAACCTAATTCAACAGCAACAAAAAAAACCACCACTGATTGGATCAATTGATCTCATAAAACCCTGCCAAGTATTAGATCCGAAGACCATAAAACCACTTATTGGATCAATTGATCTAACTCTAGCTATTAAACTATCCTCCATCTGTTAAACAACTCTATTCAAAAGCCTTCTCTCTTCAAAAGCCTTCTCCGTACATACCCAAACCACTTAAGACAATACTGTCGTCTATTCTACAATGGAGGAAGGTTTTCAGGTCATATTACATCCAATGTGGGACCTTGTAACCGGAAGGAACGGAGTTCAAATCCCCTCATGGATAGTTGTAAAATGGTCATTAGTGTCACGTTAATAATAATTTCCTCTTCCCCAATTTAAATATAGATATATATCCAATGTGGGACTCTTAATGGACATTTAGAGCATGAACCAAGTGGCTTGATAACGGATAATCCAACAGATCTTTAATAGGCTCTAATATCATCTTAAAATTTGGGTTAGGTCTAACTCAACCCAACAAAACCGACTTGAAAGACAAAGGATATCATTCACTTATAGACACAATTTCAAACCATATCACATCTAATGTCGGGTTCACAACACAATTTCAAAATTTCACAAAAAAAAACTAAATCAAGATTGGGCTGAGCTCAGCTCATAAACAAATTTACCCCAGGCCCCCCTACTCAGGAAACTAATAGTTGTGTAATTTAAATCTATGAATGAACACCAACACCAGACATATTATAACATATTTTACTTTACAGCTGATACTTAGATAGATTTGCATACCACAAATATGAGCAATCATGCAAGTCAGGAGGGCATAAGATGCAATGTTAAATGGCACACCCAGGCCCATGTCAGCAGATCGCTGATACATTTGACATGATAACTCCCCATTTGCTACATAGAACTGCAAAAGTTAAAATTCAGAATATAAATTAAAAAGGATGGAGAGACTAGAGTGGGAGGGGGGTAGTTTTCAAAGAGAAACCCAAATAAAGTTGCATACCTGTGCAAACATGTGGCAGGGTGGAAGAGCCATCAATTTAAGATCCGCTGGATTCCATGCAGAGAGAATGATCCGTCGATCATCAGGATTATGCTTTATCTTGTTGATAACATCTAAAAGCTGATCAACTCCTTGGTTGGCATAGTCACTATGGATGTTAGTATACCTATAAAATTTAGGATGGGGAATTAAGAGCATACCACAACATAATAATCTATTGACCTGCTGAGAGAAAGGTATGAATCCACTTACTTGGCACCAAAGTGCCTCCACTGAAACCCATAAACAGGTCCTAGATCACCCTCTTCCCTCTCTGACAAACCAATGCTGTAATAAAATGTAAAGCCAGTCAATAAACGGAAGAGAAATGTACAATTTGTATCTAAAAGATACAACAATTAACAAACATGCTCACCTATCAAGGAATTCCCTGGATGCATTATCATCCCATATATGAATGCCTTTTTGCTGCAACACCTGTCAATATAAGTATAAATATATGTTATACAACATGCTTTGATAATAATTCCTATTCACTATACCAACAAAAAATAAAAATTCTCATGCAAGTTAAGTATTGTGATTGAAACTTCAGTCCAGAATCTTTAAGTAATTATTAATTATTTCAACGCTAACAAAGAAACGGCAGAGAAGCAATCGCAAACTTTAGTATCATCATATTGTCTAATGTTCAATAATCCATAGCATCACAGTTAGATTAATATTTCAGTCAACAAGAATAAGTTATCTTCATTAACTTCCTGAACGACCATAAGGATCTAATGTTGCAACCAGGCAGAGAGCCAGCCTAGGAATCCTTCAAAATAGTGAAAGATATGACACAGCAGCATACAAGTTCAGAGCTGTTAATTCTGTGTAGATTAACAAGAATCCATGCATATTACAAATTTCTGATCAATGATTTCAAATACACAAGAGGCAAAGAAATTTTAAAAATAATAACAGAAATTTGAGTTGGCTTGGATTGGAAGCTCTTAAGCTGTCAATAGGTCTGATAGTCAAACCTAAGCTCGAGTAACATGAAGTACCCCAGACCCGAGTTCCGCAATATTTGGCTCCAGTCAGCTGGTTAGTAACCAAACTAAGAAAGGTGAGGATTTATATATGTGTGGTTAAGATTGGCAAAAGATAATTACCTTGGCATTTGTTGAGCCGCTGATAAACCAAAGAAGCTCTTCAACAACCCCTCGCCAAAACACTCTCTAGCAACCAAATGCAAAGATCATTTCAACTTCTTTATCAAAATATACAAATAGATATTTCACTTCCCCAATAAAGACAGAGAGTAGTAAACAAAAACAAAAAAATGAGTAAACAATAAAAAGTTAGTTTTCACAGTATATTAAGTATTAACACATCTTAAACCATAAATCTTGCTACATACCTTAGTCGTTAGAAGAGGAAAGCCTCTGCGCAGATTGAACCTCATCTGTGGAATTATTAAAGACAACGTAAGCATATAAATTGCATCAACCCACAACACAATAACTGAAATTTTACCTGGCAACCAAATGTTGACAAGGTCCCAGTCCCTGTCCTATCACCCTTAGTGGTACCTTGAGATATGATTTCTTGAACCAGATTAAGATACATGTACTCCGCATGTCTCTCAAAAATCATTTTCGGAAGAAAAGAAAAGTTCTGAACTTCAAATTTTTTAGAAGCCGAATTACGATCAAAAAGTGAATCAGTACTCTGACTCGGGGACTCTGCTGCAGAACTCCTTACACGCACATAAGTGGTGAATGAATATCGTATGTTGTTTTCCACCTTAGGAAAGGACGAGTACCATGGCCGAAATATAATGGTGTCAATTGGAGGCATAAAAGTATCACACTCAATGCTTGGATGAATTTCTGTGAGGTGGATAGCTTCACATTCAGATGCATTGAGAGCCTCCCTGTAAATGGAAATAATCGTCTATAAGTCTAGCAGAGAAAGAGCTTAACATGAAAATGAAAGCAAATTAAAACAAAGAAATACCTAAATATCTCACCACCCCCTATAACAAATATTTTCTCGATCGAAGTGTGATAAGGAGAAGCCGCTAAGAGTTCCAACGCAGACGACATACTTCTACATATAACAACATTTTCAGCTGCTGCAATATCAAAGCTACCCGAGCGAGTCAAAACAACATTAAGACGACCAGGAAGAGGCCTGAACTGAAGAGGGATACTCTCCCATGTTTTTCTTCCCATAACAATGGCATTTTTCTTCCCAGGTTCGGATGTTGTAGTAGTTATCTCCTTGAAAAACTTGAGATCGGTAGGTAGTCTCCATGGTAATTTCCCATCCTTACCAATGCCCATTTCTTTGGTGGCAGCCACAACCACTTGGTAAGTCCTCTGTAGGTTGATGCTGCCATTGCCATTGAAGATTGCAGAGGAATCACCAGCCATAATAGAACTGAGAAAGCGACGACACAAACTTAAAGATTGCTTCGGATGAAAATAAGGACTGCACAACCAATTGTTTTGGAAGTGCAGTGCAATCTGAAACCCAAAAATTAGTAAATTAATAGCTAAAACTAATAATCATATTGTCATTGCTCGTACAGCAGTGATGTCAAATAGCGTAGTAGAATTTGAATAAACTGGTATTGGAGCAAAAAAATCAACGCAGAACAAAATTAAACACACATTGAATCATTAATCTTGTTTGTGAAAGGAAAATGCAGAGAGAGAATTAAGCATCTAATATGAAAGAGCGAAAGGGAGAGAATGAAGAAAGAACTGACCGGTAAGAAACGGAGGCGCGAAATTTTGAAATAGTTATTACGAGATGGCGACGGTGCCGCCGGTACGACGGCGAGGAGGAGGAGGAGGAGACAAATACACGACGATAGTATTCACCTCCAATTTTAGATGCTCTAAATCCTAAATTGAACAAAATTGATACTCTAAATCTTAGTCAATATTCAGTAAAAAAAAAGTAAAAGATTGCATGTAAAAGTTGTTGTTTTTTTGTCAATTAGTTTAACAATCCGTTCCGTTTTAGTATTTTTTTTAAAGAATCCGTTCATTCTTTTCCTTCATCGAGCAGTGATTTTAGGTCATTCTTTGATCTAGAATCATCCCTCGGCATCATTTTTTCCTTTCTTTCAATTAAATAAGTGATTTTTATATAAGTGATTTTTTTTTTATTTCGTCGTCTGAGTGCGACGTTGTGTTGTTCGTCGTCTTATGTGGCGTTGTTTGATTTCACGTCGTGTTGCGATGTTTGTTTATTCCTATTGAAATATCAGTTTCAGTCAATCAACTACAGATTCAATCAATGATTTGGACGTCAACGTTGCAGATCCGAAAGCATGGGTATTCTTGTGATTTTGATTTGATCATATTATTTGTAGGCATTTTGTCGTTGTATGCTATTAACTTGGATGCTGTGAGTTTGTTCGCAGTTTCATCCTTTACGTTTTTAGCGATATTGATGATGTTATTGTATCTGATGTATTCTATCGAATTGAATAAATGAATATCGTTTTGCTTTTGTCAAACAAAAAAGATAATGTGTCTCTCATATTTTTAGAGAGTGATTTGTCAATTATACCATTTGTCAGTTATTCTTATTTTTTGTAATAAAACTAATTAATGTTATATATTTGGAAAACTAAAGTTTGTTTATTTTTTTAAAACAAATTTTTTTTAAAAACAAAGTATGTTTCGTGTTATCTTTAAATTTAAACAAAATTTTGTTACAAACAATGGTTTCAAGAAGAGTTAAAGTTATATAAATAAGATGAGTAACAATTGTTAAAAAAAATCATAACTGACAGTTATTTGTTACGAGATAAAGATAAGCAATTAAATTTATTGGAAAGATAAATTGTGTGAAAAAAATAGGAATTTATTGATGGATTAAAATGAGTGCATAATAAGAAGAAAATGTGCAAAAATACACATCGTTAATTTGGTGTTAATTTTCTAAAAAGACACTTAAAAAAAATTGAGGAAATAGTTTGAACCTCGTCCCATGTATAAATTATGTGATATATCTATCAATTGTCCCGCACTTTTTCATTAGTCTCGTGTTTTTTTAATATGTACCCAATCTTTTCTTAATATTTATTAATTAATTTGCAAAGAAGGGAAATCTTGTTCAGTTATGCCAGCTAACATTGACTTAACACTTTCTTATTTTTGTCTGGTTTCCCCCTTCCTAATAGCATTAACCTAAAATACATTAAATTAAATTGAGATGGAATTATAATTTATATATAACACTGTGAAATTAAGAAAATACTAAGAATTTCACATAAATCTATACTATATATAGAATGAGATATAATTTGTGATAAATATAACACAAATGTTTCATTACCTTTTTATTAAACAATTAAAGAGGTTGTGTTTCTTTTTTTAGGAATTAAGGAGGTAATGAAACACAAACTGGAGACACGACCGATAGTATAAAGCATGTTTCACTATCTTCTTCCAAACGGTGACACTATCCTTTTCGTTCGCTTTCTTCCAAACCGTAACGCTATCTTCTTCGTTCGACGGTGACACTACCTTCTTCGTTCGCTTTCTGTTCAAGGAAATGGAGAAGTTGCGGTTTAACATTCTCGCTGGAGACATTTTGGTTCATAGGCTTTTCGCTAAAGCTACTTTCACCTTCTCTGCTCCATTGTTATCTCTCACTGTTTGACCCTTGTCTCTTATTCTAAACACCCAAACATAAATATGTTTAAAGAAAGTCTTAATGCACCTGAACAAAGAATAGTTTTATGAAATTAAAGTGTTGATGCAACTCTTTAGGAGTGAATGCAAAATCAACTTGAAAAACATAAATGAACTCGAAAAATAACATGCATGCAACAAAAAGGCTTATATGACAAAAAAAATGACAATGATTAAACACATCAGCAGGGGTCATTACATTCTCTTCTAATCACTATCACTTGAACTCTCATGTCGATCAAAGATGCACTTTATGGTGTTGCTCTATAATAAAGAATTTACATTATACATTTGGAATCAAAACAATAGATAATTGTATATAAACATATAGCCAGTATAGTGCAATTGGTTTTGAAGGATATTGCTTCGAGGATCTAGAGCAATATTACTTCTACACTGACCATATAAGACAGATTGTCAATAGACAAAACTTTAGAATATAAGACAAATTATTATTAATTTAGTGTCTATCTTCTATATTATTATAAGTTTGACACGTAGAATACGAGTATGAAAAAAAAAACAGATTCGTTGTAACAATATTAAATATTATTAATGCCAACAAAACAATACCATCTCAAAACTAACAACGCATGTAGTAATTTTAATCCACTGTAGAACCTCAAGTTTATCCCTCTCATATTTAGCCCTTTTTGTAAAATCTTAAGTTTGACTTACTCAAGTCTATGTGTCATGCCACTTAAATCACAAAATTCATAATGGTGGGTATCCGTCCCAACCAAATTTGATTTGACGGATTTTTCTTATTTTGATTAAATTTGGATATGAGTTTGAGTTTTTTATGGTTTTAAAACACGGATACGAGACAGATAACGGGGATATAAGTATCCCCCCAAACTTATATTCAAACCCGTCCTGAACGTAAAATAATTGATTTATTATCCCGTTTATATAAATAGAAATCAAAATCTTAAATCATTCACTCACACAGTCAGAGTTTCAGTCTTTCAGATAACAATCACTTATTATAACTCTCTTTTTTCTCCTTTCATATATCACACTTTCGGCCTCTTTCTTCTCTTTTACCATAGTTATCGATCGCCAACATCTCTTAGTTGAATAATGTGTTACAATATTGTGTTCGGGCATAAAAAATACTTCTATTTTTATTAAAATATTATCCGATGCAGGGATAGTGGAGGGGAGTATAAATTTTATTTTTACAGGGATGAGAGTGTATATTTTAACATAAGAGAAGAGAGTGTAATTCAAGCTTCTCTTTGGGGTGGAGAGTGTAATCTACTTTAGAAAAAATTGTTGTTGGTATAATTGATTCTTATTTCTTTAATAATACCAACAACAATTTTTATTATAGAAAAAATTGTTGTTTAAAAGTATAATTAAGATAATGAAAAAGTAAGTATAGATACATTCATCTAGTTTGTTACACTATTTAAATGATAAAGGAAAAATCTGGACATTTGTGTTTGTTACATTTTTATTTTAATATTTAAATTTATTCTTATATCTATTTGTTACATGTATTATTTGTATAGAAAATTGAGGGCATTTTTGAAAAGAGAAAAAGTCAACCCAAAGAATTGAAAAAGTTTTTATTTTTATTTTTATATATAGTATATATTTGATCTCACCTAATTCTCTATTATTTTTTCACTGACATACGCATAACTCAAATAATCTCGTAATGACAAATATTTCTCTTTTTTTTTTTACGTATCAATGATTAATATTTTAAAAGTGTTTTAATTTTTATTTTTATTAGTGACAAATATTTGACCCATAATTTTTTTGTGTATCAATGATAAATATTTTTTCTATTTTTTTTATATATTTATAATCGAAAATATATGTTATGTGTTTTTCCTAAAAAAAATACATATGTTATGTGTTTATTATTGACAAGTATTTGTTTAAATTTTTTATATATTTATCAATCATAATAATTTCATAAAAAACTGTGATAACCGATCTAAACGATAGTAAAATTTTGTTTTATTTGAAGTAAATGCTAACTATTTTTTAAAACTATTTAATTCTATCATTTTTAATAGAGTAAATTACACTCCCCTCCCCTCAAAGATGCTTGAATTACACTCCCCTCCCCTCTTATGTTAAAATATACATTCCCCTCCCCTCTTATTCAAAACATATTAGAGAAAAATACATTTCCCTCCCCTAAGAAAAGCTTGAATTACATTCCCCTCCCCTCTTATGTTAAAATCTACACTTTACTCCCTCAATATATATTTTTTTTATTTTTAATAATCTTGCAAAAAAATAATAATCTAATACACTTCGAAAATAACAGTATTGCAGGTCTATTTTAACATAATAAAAAATTGAATACATATTTTTTTGCTATTTTTTATTCACAATTTCATTAACATGTAGTTTTAAACCCTATTATAAAATATGAAACAAGCCAAAATAAAATTAAAATATGTGAAAAATTACTAACGACAATAAACCATGGTTATTTAAAAGTTAATTTTAAACTCTAAATTATAAAATCAATAGCAAAATATTTAAATTTAATTATCATTAACATTTAAATTATAAAGAAATGAATTAATTTTTCTTAAAGGGTGGTTTAAAATTAATATATATCATAAAAATATTTATTTATGTTAAAATAGATTAAAGTGTAATGTATATTTAATTATCAAGGGAGGGGGTTGTAATTCAAGCATCTTATAAGGAAGGGGAGTGTAAATTTTATTTTTCAAGGGAGGAAATTGTATATTTTAACATAAGAGGGGAGGGGAGTGTATTTCAAGCATCTTTGAGGGGAGGGGAGTGTAATTTACTCTTTTTAATATTCTTCCACCCATTTTATAAAACTCCCCGGTAATAAAAAAATATTAAAGTAATAAATTTATCATAAAAGTAGATGATTATTATCAAATTGTGATTTCTGTGTGTATATATTCAAAGTTGATTTTTCATATTTTAATATACATTGATATTATTATTCTTTCGTCTCAAATTATAAGAAATTTTGAGCAATTCACGTGAATTAAGAAATGTAATTAATTTTTCATGAAAAAATATTATGATTTATTTTACAAAGTTATCGATAATAAATAGTATGAGAAATATAAATTAAAGAATTGAAAGAATGAGAGTAATAAATAGTTAAAGGTATAATAGAAGGAGTAATAAATAGTTTGATATTGTAAAACGACATATAATTTTGGACGATTTTTCTCTCAAAGTGGTTTGTAATTTGAGGCAGATGGAGTAATAAGGAGTGTATTTCAAAACAAAACAAAAAAAAATCATAAATGCATATAGAAGTTTGTAGATGATCTTATATTCAAGAACAATTTTTTTTTTTGTAAGATAAAGTCAAGAGGCCTTATATTTAAGGACGAGAGAGATAGAGAAAAGTCACTTGTGATATTATGGTTGATTAATTTAACCAATGTTATAAATTTTATGTCACCCAAATGCTACCCTTAATTCACCTATCCCAATATTTCAGCAACATGTGATTGATGAAACTCAACATTAATGGTGCGCCCCTCTCTAACGGTCCCCGTTAACCGACCAACGGCTCCAAAACTAAGTCTATAAAACGCACAATTCATCATAAATGCAAGGGACACACTATATGTTGGGTCACGAGGAGAGCCCACTGGATGACCCACATTAGACAAGAGCAATCACGCAAGTAAAAGAGATACTACACTTTTGCTTAAAACATTAACGCAATGGGTTTAACTCGCTTATAAGTGATCAACCTCCACTTTTCTATTTGATATGAAACATATAACTCATACTTACACACGACATTATTTACCTATTTTTTACATCCCGTTCTCATGCAACTTAAAGTGCTTCCAGATACCCACAACAACTCACATCTCGTCGGTTGTTGTTCGAAATCAAACTAACATTTTGATCACCTGAGATAAATACCAAAGAAAGATAAGTTGTAGTTGTAGGGAATTGGAGACAAGGTCTCTCTTTTTTAATAATGTTTTTGTTTTGGATCACTCTCCTCAACTGTAGTGAACGACGTTGTTGGATTGGATGTGCGTTTTCATTTTGGTGAACGTGGTAGAAGGCAAAGGCATGAATAGTCGGACTTAGTGCTAGAGCACCATATCACATATATACCAGCTGACTTGTATTGCCAGCTAAATTTCAAAGATCAATAAAAATCAGACTATATAAATACTAGTTATACCTTCTTCATTGTAAAAATATGTATATCCAACATTTAATTTCTTAAAATAAAATTGTGAAAAATGTTAATTTAGACAAGTTACTACGTATGTAACCCTCTAAATTAAAAAAAAAAAAAAAATTGAAGTTTCATGCTATAGTCCATCTCAACCAATGATTTAAGATCGGATGGTTTAGGTTTTAAAATTGATTTTACACAGTAAAATTATCGATTGGAGATTGGACCGTCGAGATTTGTTACAGGTCCTAAGGTAACTCTTGCACTAAATCATTTTCGTGGTCAATGGAGTGTCTATCTAAATATTGGATGAGTTGGTAAGATTGGGTAAGAATTTGATTGTGAAGGAACGGAGTGGCTTGCATTTCGCCAATACCAAATCAACCCCATAGCTGAAATATAATAGACAATGTTAAATGAAAACAATAAATATAAATATAAATAAACAAAAACAGCAAAGTCTAAAATTGGACACCAACCTGGCTGACTTTACCATTTTGACCTTGCTATCATATCATAGCCGCATTTGTTTGAGATTTATTCGGATGATATATTTGCATTTTTGTCTTCCTTTTCAAACCCCTAGCTACATTTCTGTGTCAAAGGTACGTACGTCTCAATATTCTCTATCACGTTCATCTACAACTATTCTTGCATTTCTAGTTCCTTAATTCATCTGCATTTCATTACATGTTGGTTATTTAGATAATTGTTTTTTTAAGTTTCTAACATGTTGTTGGTCACGTGTGATATAATTAACAGGTGCACATAAACCTCAATTGTGGGGATTTGATGTATGCTAGTGCTTGATTTTCTCCTGCCTAAGGGCTTTATTTGATCATTCGAGTTATCTTGCAATATTCGATCAATCATGTGTGACGTTATGCCCGCACCTCTTGACCGACCTGTCAAAATTGGTGAGTCTAATTAAATTCTTCAATTTTATGTTTCATCAAATGCATAATCTGCAGGTTTTGTTTGCAGTAAGGTATATTTTAATCATGCACTATTATTTATTACATCTATTCTATATGGTATATGGTTCTGTTTTGTACCAGCTAAAACGTGAAATGTTACAGTTATGATTGGAAAAGAGAAAATTATATCAAATTGAAGTATTTTAATCTGATGTAATGTTATGAAACAAATGAACAATGCATTAATGTATATAGCTCTATTCCTGTCTTGCATTCTATGTTATTTATTGATAAGGTAAAAGGTGGTACCGTAAAAAAGCAGAGAACAGTTATAAAATCAATATTTTATAATTATTATAACACTAAACATGCAATTTATATTTGCCAAAACATCCATCCATTAAAAAAAAAAAATGGGCAAAACTTTCTCTGAATTAATTTTCTTTTTCTTGTAAACAAAGGTCATGAGATGGAACATTCTGAGGATGAAAAAAAGAAAAAAGTTGGGTCTATAAAAAAGGTGGCAATGACTGCCTCGAGCAAGTTCAAAAATTCATTCACAAAGAAGGGGAGGAAGCACAGCAGGGTTATGTCTATCTGTATTGAGGATAGTTTTGATGCAGAAGAGTTACAGGCAGTTGATGCTTTTCGACAAACACTTATCTTAGAAGAGCTCTTACCCTCAAAGCATGATGATCCTCATATGATGCTAAGGTAACATTTGTGTTTGGTTTCATGTTTGTACCTTTAGAATCACGTTTGGGTTGGTCAAATATGATTTGACCGTGGGCTGTTAGGTTTGACTTTTTCCTTTATAATTGATTCAACTTTCAAAATCAGTTCTATTCCAATGTATATGTGACGATGTATGCACACATAAAAACAATTCTTATCCAAAGATAAATTGATAAAAAATAAAAAAATTTATGAATATATTCAAATATATCACTTTATTTTCATGTTTGTACCTTTCAGAATCGCGTTTGGATTAGTTAAATATGATTTGTCCATATATTGTTATGTTTGCCTTTCCACTTCATAATTGGTTCCGGTTTCAAAATCAATTCTATCTAAAAGCTAATATTTTCAGCTTTTGCACGGACAAAATCAATTCTCAAATTTATTGGCATGTATGCACACAGAACAAAATGACTTTTTTACGAATATATCCTAATATAAATCACTTTACTTTCAACCAAAATCAATTTTACAAAATCAATTCGGTCAAAATCAAATTTTGTCAATGTCACCACATAATGGAACATGAGCATAGGGTATTTTTTGGTTATATATTTATAGTTATCGCATGAGTAGCTTTGTTTAATACCTTGATTTGATTTAACCATAATCAATTTTATAAAATCAATTCACTCAAAATCGAATTTTGTCAATGTCACCACATAATCGAAAATGAGCATAAGGTATTTTTCATTTATATATTTATAACTATCGCATGAGTAGCTTTATTTAATACCTTGGTTTGATTTCAATGCTATAATGGACCTGTAATGTTAATGTATCATGGTCTAGATTTTTGAGGGCAAGAAAGTATGACATAGAGAAAACAAAACAAATGTGGACAGATATGCTTAAGTGGAGGAAGGAATTTGGTGCTGACACTATCATGGAGGTATATTCCAATGAAAAATAAAGAAATCATGTTCATGTCATGTACTTTTTTATTTATGCATCTTATCATAAATTGCTTGTTTTGTTTTGTTATAAGGATTTTGAATTCGAGGAACTAGATGAAGTTCTAAAATACTATCCACAAGGACATCATGGAGTTGATAAGGATGGAAGACCTGTTTACATTGAAAGATTGGGTCAAGTTGATTGTAACAAGTTGTTGCAAGTAACATCTGTGGAACGTTATCTCAAGTACCATGTACGAGAGTTTGAGAGGGCTTTTGCTGTTAAGTTGCCTGCATGTTCAATTGCAGCAAAGAAGCATATTGACCAAAGCACAACCATTTTGGATGTGCAAGGAGTGGTGTGTACAAAATTCTGACCGACTAATTTATTTTTCAATTCTTCAATGCCTAAAGAATAACGAATAAGAATAACCATAAATCTAACCAAATTGGATCCTCTACCATTGCAGTATGGTGCTGCAGCGGTAGAGGATCCAGGTTCAAATCCAACAAGGCAACAATGTCTATTACAAATTATTATTACGGATATCATTCCAATTGTTATGTTCGTATGGAAATAAGTTTCACATAATTACTGACTAGCATGATTGGTAATTAGGGTCTTAGAAGTATGAACAAAGCTGCAAGGGATCTCCTCCAGAGGCTTCAGAAGATTGATGGTGACAACTATCCTGAGGTATACTGATTTATCCATCAGTTGTGTTATAAGAACAAAAATTAGACAAAACTTTTGTGACAACAATCTAAGTGGTTAGCGTAGTTCAAATAGTTAGCTAATGAATACTCCCTCCGTCCCATATTATAAGCAAAAAAAAAAAATCACACTTATTAAGAAAACTAAAACATAGTAGTTTGTAACATAGTTTTTTGTGTTATTTTTTAAATAAGTTTTATAGGAAGATGTAAAAACAATTTTCATTGGTTGTTGGTTATTGAGAAAATGAAAGAGAGAGCAAATTGAATGCACTTTGCATTTAATTTTCCTTTGGAAAAGATCATTGTTGGTCTTTTTTGCTTATAATTTGGGACAAAGAAAATGAGTTTTTTTTGCTTATAATTTAGGACGGAGGGAGTATATCAGGTATCAAAACTCATCAACCATTAACGGTGCCTCATTAATTACAAATTTAAACGCGATTAACCACAATTATCAGGTGTTCAAATCCACATGTAGTTTAATACCTAAAAACTATGGTTGACCGCGTCCAATTTACGTTTTCATGAAAGTTGTCTAAAACTTGGTTGTAGAAAAATCATTTCTCTTCTATCATAAGCATGGCAATAGTTTAAATGGACTTCCAAATTTACCCTAATTGAACTTTTCTTTCCACACAGTCCCTGAACCGAATGTTCATCATCAATGCTGGTTCTGGATTTAGGCTATTGTGGAACACTGTAAAGTCATTCCTAGATCCCAAGACCACCTCAAAAATCCATGTAAGCATTTTCAGACTACTAACAGATTTCTACTAATGGTCCATTTTTAGTTAACTTGTTAAGCAAGGAAATGAACATATTAATGATTCATTGACCAGGTCCTAGGTAACAAATACCAGAGCAAGTTGCTTGAAGTCATTGATGCCAGGTAAAATCTATCTCCTTTCTCATTCAAATTAGCGTGATTTAATTAAGTCAGTAAAGTTAATTCTTCCTTACAATTTTTTTTTTTTTTTTAATTTATGATGACTACTTATAACAATGAATAACACTTGATATGTTAATGTAAATTCACCAGTGAACTTCCAGAGTTCTTAGGTGGTACTTGTACTTGTGCTGATAAAGGTGGCTGCATGCTATCTGACAAGGGTCCATGGAATGATCCAGAGATCTTGAAGGTAGTTTTGTTGTCAAAATGATGAATATCCTTTGTGACATAATATTTTTAACAAAGCAAAGAAAAACAATAAGGTGATTATATTTCCTTGGATGAATTAGATGGCTCAAAATGGTGTTGGCAGATACACAATAAAAGCTTTATCCGGAATTGAGGAGAAAACAATCAAACAAGAAGAAACTGCATATCAGAAGGGATTCAATGATTCATTTCCAGAGACACTTGATGTTCATTGTTTGGATCAACCCAAATCTTATGGTGTAAGTTTTAGGAAACTACCTCGTTGTTTGTTTATCTTAAATTTGAGACAATGTAGATGAATGCTTAAGATATATGGCAAATTTGGACCTTCTTTTCAAGCAGAACTAGACCAAATTTCATTAGTAAATTAAATTAGAATAAAAAAAATCTAACTCCATTGCTACCTTTTTTAAAATATTTGTGTGTTGCAGGTTTATCAGTATGATTCCTTTGTTCCAGTACTTGACAAAGCAGTTGATTCTTCATGGAAGAAAACAATACAAAATGACAAATACGCGCTTTCGAAAGGTATACGTTTGAATAAACAGCTTAATCAACCACTTATAGCATAAATGCTTATCATAAAAGTGCTTAAGTTTATGTTATTTCTATAATAAAAGATAAATAAAGTCAAACCATTTTTATATAATTATAAGCTGTTTTCGTAAGTTATCATGGAGAGTTTATGAAAATAAGATTAAAACAGCTTATGGACATAACATACGTTATTTCCATAAACTCTCTGAAATAGTGTAGCAAGTGTTTATATCAGTAGATAAAGTCAATTCAAACAGACCATTTTGTTCTTTGATTTCTACCATTATTAAAAAGAAAAAAAATCCTTATGCTGCAGATTGTTTCTCCAACAATAATGGAATGAATTCTGGTGGATTTAGCAAACAATTTGTTGGTGGAATAATGGCACTTGTTATGGGAATTATGACCATAATTCGCATGACAAGTAGCATGCCAAGGAAAATCACAGAAGCAGCACTTTATGGTGGCAATTCAGTGTATTATGATGGCTCCATGATGAAAGCACCTGCCATTTCAAACAATGAGTACATGGCCATGATGAAGCGCATGACTGAACTTGAAGAGAAAGTCACTGTTCTCAGTGTTAAGCCTGTCATGCCTCCAGAAAAAGAGGAAATGCTTAATAATGCTCTAACCAGGGTCAGTAATCTTGAACAAGAGTTGGGTGCAACCAAACAGGTACTAGTAATACTTCTTTATTTTGGGAAATAAACGAATAAACCATCAATTTAGTCTTCAAAGTGTCAATGTCTCTCAAAATTATTTTTCGTTGCTAGAAACAAAAACAAAGATTTTTCATTATTTTTAGATGCTACGTGCATGTTTAGAATCACATGGGGTTTGACAAAATTACTTTGTTGAAGTTACGAAATGTAGCTTTTGCAAAATAGAAGTGGTTCGTCGTGATTCCGACAGATTCACTCTAAATTCAAGCATACACTAAAATATGAAGAATTCTTATTACTTTTATATGCTTTAGAGAATTCAAACATTCATTAAAATACAAATGCTATGTTATATGTAATTAATTTGACTCCCTAATTGGACTATAGGCACTAGGAGATGCACTTACTCGACAAGTAGAACTTGAAGGTCAACTTGAAAAGAAGAAAAAGAAGAAGAAGTTGGTACGTTACATCTGCTGTGCATTTTCATAAAGATTCTTTTCTATAGACTCTCGAGTTCTTTTGTTCACAAACTTTACTTTATTTGGTTTGTGCTTGCAGTTCCGCTTCCACTGGTGAAGTGATAATTGTGTTTGTTATGTGACCTTCAAAAACCAAGAGTTGTGAAGTTGGAGGCTTTCTATATTATATGTCCTGCAGGATTCAACTATCTTCTAAAGAGAGTACTGTTATTGTTATTCCATTAAAAAAACTAATAAAGTTTGCCATCTTTTGACAATTGTGTACATTATTGAATCTCAAACCCATTGAGTAACATTTGGTTTTCATAATATTATTGTAACCCCTTTGCATATGCGCAATCTTCAATCTCTCTTATTTTGACTGTATTTTTCCAATCTATACCTCCTTATCAACGACTACTTATTTAGAAAATGTTTTCCAGGTACGCTCATCTTAAACTGACTCTTTACATAAAGAAAAAACCTTAATTACACTTTTGACACTCTAGTTTATCATCAATTGTGCAATTTTGAACCTCTAATTTTAGGCTAACAAACAAAAAACCTACTTACTTAACAATTGAGAAATTTTTAAAATTAAAAAATGTTAATGAGTGTCCTTAGAATTATCTATGGATGCTAACAAATATCCTTTGATTAAAGTAAAGTAAGTTTAGCTTGTATACAAATGTGGTGTAGTTATTATATTGACAAAAGTAACAACAAATTATTCTTTTCCACTCTTGGCATGATATACAGTTTTTCAATAACTGGATAACTATTGAGACAATTCTCTCATACTTACGTTGATCGTCTACTTTTTTTTTTCCAAAAACAAACTTTTTTTAAAGGGCAAGACAGTCTCTTAATATATACTACTCCTATATTCCATTGTTTTTTTAGAGAAATTCTTGTTTAACAATGTGGGTAACATTACCTATGTTGAGTTGGCTCAATCAAAACAACATATTTATGTAACATTAACAAAATAAAAAAAATAACTTTGATTGGTGTAAGCTCGATATGGGTTGTGTTAGCAAGTTGTCAATTTTTTTTATTCAACATTTGAAATAAATATTACAGTTACCCTACCTAAATACAGTTAAATTATTGGCTAAAGTATTTATCCTGACGCATCTGGTTTGGCAGTCATTTCGGAAACAGCAATTCATAAATGCAGAACATGCAGGTCGCATAGCCTAGTCTCCAATATATTCTTTTGACCAGCTCTCTCTATCTGCAAGACTGCAACTAGATCTTATTAAAGATATTGACTTTTGATACCAACCAACTTCTGTGTTGTTTTTCGGTGCCTTGAAAGCTCCGCTGGATTTATAAACAAACAATTAAAAACACTCTCCTTTTTACTTTTGTACGCATTAGAAGAAGAACGCGTGCTTGTAAACCAAATAATTAACACACTGGAAGCAAACACGCGTGAATAAACAATAGAGCAACGTTTTACTTCTGTAGAGAGCAGATATACAAAAACCAGAGGACAAGATAAGCAAGAAATCGTGCCAGCAACTAAAGCCTTTCAACCAAGGAAAACAAACCAGATACTAGGTCAAACAAAAACTGAAAGAGCTTGTGTTTCACAAGCTAGCAAAGATGCTATTCTGGATATACACACATTTGAAGTAATTACCCGCTTAGTTTTACTCATAGTACACTGAAAAACAGTGGATAGAGTTACAACATCGGTACAATGTTTCGTAAGTATAAGTACAACTGTGATCGATCGTGCTGGGAGAAACATCCTCCTCTCCCATCTTTCTATCAGCCATATAGCTCACCAGCAAAACTTCTTTTTCTGATTGAAACAAAGAAAATGAAGCAGAAATATCATAAATCTGAAAAATGCCCCTTTAAAATTTTAACTTTGCCAAGAAAATACAGATGCCAACTTACTCGTAACTTGGCTTCTTCTTGGCTGTCTATGTAAGCAAGCAGCTCTTCTTGCCTCATTAACGCTTCGTAGAGAGCCTATGCACAATCCAGAAAAATCAAATATTAGGGCCAATCTTTGGTAACAACAAATCTAGGAGACTGTTTTGTTCACATCATCACACTATACCATGCCACTTTAGCAAGGAGCGGCGACATGCTTTTAGTTTTAAATTAGAAGATAGTAAGAATAAGAGGAAAAAGAAGAAAAACATGTATCTCATGTACTCGGCTATTATAAAACTCATATTCATTACTTCGCTTTCTTGATGTTAAACAAAAATATTGCATCCTACCTTTTTAGTAGCAATTAACTCTGCTTCCAAAGCATCCACCCGGCAGACCGCAGCATTCAACAATTCCGCCTTCTCGTAAGGCATTTCAGATGGCTTAGATTGTAGTGTGTCAACTTTCTCTTCAAGCTCACCTAACCTTTTCAGCAAGGAGGGAAAGAGATTTTCCTCTGTCTGTGCTTGGCTTGTTGAAGGAAGAACTTCCATGTTTGTTGTCTCGAGAGTTGGTTCTGAAATTCTCTGATCATCATTAGATGATATTGCAGGAAGTTTGTTGGTCATGCGGCAAGCAACTTGACGGAAAAGAGCAAATAACGTCAGGAAGAAGGCAGCCAGGGCTACCCAAACCCGAGCTTTAACTCCTTCTGGAGTGTTTTGTATGTCAGGAAGAGGACGTGTTCCTGTATTGGAAATCTGGTTAAACTTTTGCTGAAGAAAATTACTTTTAATAATTAAAATCAAGAAACCAAGCAATGCTATCGAGCACTAAGTCTCCTAAAGCTCGAACTCTTCTATACAAGTCAAAGAATGGTTTAGACCTCTAACAGACCCCCTCATCAAAAGGCTTTTTGAAATTTACATGCAAATGAAATCCGGATACTATATGAATGATCCATAATTGTGAATCAGCATGGAGTAGCCAACCCCAAAAAGGCTATAGCACAATATAAATAATCCATACAACAACCACGAATGCTAAATTGAGGTTGTAATGGTGTGGCATAGTCTAGACTCTAGACACAGTCATCAAAAACCTATGTCATAATTAACAAAAATATCATACTAGTAGAACTATTTTGTCCAATTGGTTGAAATTTTAGTGAATAAGCAAAATAAGAAGATTCATTAAAAGGGTGCCTCAATAAATACCAAGAAGCCACCAACCTTTTAAGGTGTGAGACCTCTGTAGAGATGTTTGCCTCTTCCATTCAGCATCAACAGGTTTGTCTACCATTGGAACATATTCATCATACCCAGACATGTTAGCATAACTTGCCTTTCCTGCTATCTTAGCCTGACAAATAACAGAATGTGAACGAGTATTATAACTGAAACAGAAAAGGGAAAATTCTCTTAACAGGTTTCTTAATGTTACTTTGATTATCATCATCATCATCATCATCACAATATCTCCAAATATTGTGGACTGCAACAAACAACATCCAAGGTCTTTTTTTCACTATATGTAATCAGCTACGTAGATCAAGCAACGCCACAATGTCCTGTCAAATTAGTTATTATTATATATTTGAAGTAAATAGCAATTTGTAGGGTCAAGACTTACTTCCTCACGAACAGGGGTCAGTCTAAGGTGTGAATAGCTCTTCATTGCTTTTGGAGAAGCTATATCTTCAGCTTCTGACCCTGATTCGGCGGTAGATGTATCGCTTCCTTTTACCTGTTAGATGAGAGTAACAAAAGTAAGGATGATGTATGATAAATAGACCACAGAAAAATATGTGAAGCACCAAATTGGTTCCAACCAATTGATCAAGGCAACAATCAGCCATGCGAAGAGTTACCATTGGGTATCGTGGCTTCGCATATGCAATAACCTTCCCTTCACTGTTGAGAACCTTTACTACTTGTCTTGCCCGTCGTGGTTCACCATTGAGAACCATCTACAAAAAGTGCAAACACAATCAACTGTCAGCCTGTTACAAGTCAGACGGGTATAGTATAAAAATCAACCAAGAATAGCATATGACCTTCAATATTTCAGGATTTTTCCATGGCCCTTTATCAGATCTAAGGCATCCTCCCTCATCTGCACAAGAGCAGGTACCTCCGAGAAATTCCGGCAACTCACTACATTAAGTGCACGATGTGTTAGGTTAGGCTTTTCAAAAAAATGCATTTGTCAATAGAAAAGAAACATCATGGAGCCATAATGTACCTGGCATCAATTACTTCAAGTAATTTGGTTTGATACTTGTTTCCAAGAACCTAAGTAATGTTTCCAACCAAGCATCGGGCAATGTCAGCAACTTATACTATCATCGAAAAGAATTTAAAACAGCTAGAAGATGGCATTTAACTTACGTGGATCTTTGAAGTTGTTTTAGGATCCAGAAAAGACTTGACAGTGCTCCACAACAGTCTAAATCCAGGGCCGGCATTTATGATAAACATTTGGCAGAGTGTCTGTATAAGCACAAAAAAAAAAAAAAAAAGTTATCACACTGGGAATAATAACAGTTGGAATTCCAAAACCTAGTTATGTAGCGTTCAAAAAGAATAGCAAAATCAATATACAGACAACGAGATATCACACCTCGGGGTAATTGTCACCGTCGACCTTCTGCAACCGCTGAATGAGTTCACGGGCTGACTTTGTAAAATTCTTAAGGCCCTGAAAATTGAATCATAAAATAAAAATGAATTTGAATGATTTAGAACTTTGGCTTTCAGTGAACGCAAAAAGGAATAATTACTAGAAACATACCACTCCTTGAACATCTAAGATTGTGGTGCTTGAATCTATGTGCCTCTTTGCAGCAATAGTGCAAGCAGGAAACTTTATTGCAAAAGACTTCTCAAACTCTTGCACATGGTACTTTACATATCTATCCATAGTTGTAACCTGCATCAGTTTGTTCGGATCAACTTTTCCAAGTCTTTCAATATAAACAGGCCTTCCTTCCTTATCTACACCATGATGGCCATGTGGATAATACTTCACAACTTCATTTAGCTCCTTGAACTCAAAATCCTGATGCAAAAAATAAAACATTAGGTAAGGCAATCAATCACTTCAGGGTATGCTCAAATCCAGAGCTTTGGAAAGGGAAGCTTTAGAGGGCTAATTCTATATTCTAACATATCAACATAATAGATGATCAAATAACATATCAACCACACTTAATTCAATTTTAGAAAAGAAAAACTAGTTCTCCTCTCCAAAATCATCCATCTAAACATGCCCTAAATGTCTATATCTTGTTCCATGTTATTTAACCTTCAGAAACATAAACCAAAAGAAACGAAAGCCCCAAATTCTATATGCATTTTACCTGCATAATGGTGTCAGCACCAAACTCCCTTCTCCATTGTAGCATGTCAGCCCACATATACTTTGCTTTTTCAATATCAAATTTCCTTGCTTTCAGAAATCTACAAAAATCACAAAACCAATGATTAAACGCAATTATAACATCATTAATCAAAATAAGTCGAAATATAAATGAAATCAGCACCTTAACATCATATGGTAATCATCAAAAGCTTCAGGAAGCAACTCATCCATGATCAGAGACTGACGAAAAGCATCAACAGCTTGAAGCTCCTCAACATCTCTAACATCCTCAATAGAAACAGAGCTAACACGACCATCACTCTTTCTCCTACCACTCTTCTTTCTAAGAGAATGCTTAAACTTGGTAGATGCACTTAAAGCTTTCTTTTTTAAGGATCCAATTCTGGTTCTCCTTTCATCTTCTGAATTCTCAAAATCAGATCTTCTTTCTCGCTTCTCATCACTGCCAGAAAACCCCTCAAAACCTGAAAATTTAACAAATTTCGCAAATTCAAAGCATGAACAAATGGAATTGAAGAGAAATTAGCGAGAATTGAAAAATTGAAGAGGTGTACTTACAAGGTCTGGCGAAACGATCAAGGGGTCCAGACATTGTAAGAGTTGAATTAGGAATTGAGATCGAATTGAGAAACCCTAATTTGAATTTGATTGGAAGATTGATTTTGTTCTTGTTGTTGTTGCGAGAGAGTAACAAAGTGAGAAGAATAATGAATTAAATAAAAGAAGAAAAGAAGGAATGGATCGACAGAACAGACAGCTAAAGACAGAGAAAGAGAAAGGGGCGCGTGATTGACGATACTGCCTGCAGCTGATGAAAGGGTAAAAGAGGAGCAGAAGTGGGTCCCACTTTCGTTTTGGTTTGAAATAAATACTACTAGGTCTAGTATATCATCATCATAAGGTCAGAGATAGTATCCTAGATGAGCAGTACTTTACTTTACTTTGTTGCCTCATTCTTCATTCCCTTGCCCTTGGGAGGGACGTTTTCTCAAACAAACACTGCAGCTTTTACTACTAAAATTGCACTATTAATGCTTTGAGTTTGAGGTCTAGGACGATCCAAAAATTTATGGTTCACACATTTAAAAATATGAAATTTTGATCAAACTTATTTTCATCATATTTTTTTATGAATATATAAGATTTAAGATTTGTCTTGATGAATATTTTTAAAAATATCAAATTTTTATAATTTTTTTTGATATATTATTCAAGATATTTAAACTCAAAATTATGCATTGGTATATGTAATAGAGTCAACTGTGTTCAGTATTATGACACGGAGGAAGTAATAAGTAAAGGTCAAAGTTTTTTTTAAAGAAAGTAAAGGTCAAAGTTATACTATGGTAAACATTTATAGTATAAATGTGTAAGTATGTAAAAATTATATAAGTTAAAATGTTGAATTTTTTAAGATATTTTTCCATTTGTTTCGGAGTATAAAAAATATTATTATGATTAATTATTTTTCAACCAACAATGTCATCACATAACATTTTTCAACAAATATAAAAAATAGTTTAGAATATAACAGTAGTTTTATGGTTTTTCTACTGATATGTTCTGAGAGAATTGGTTAAAAAGAATTAAAAAAATATATTAATTTAAAAATAAGCGTTATTTATATCGATATAATAATTTTATTTTAGTTTTGTAATTTTTTATAGTGTTATGAATGAACTATATAAAGACAATAATATTATATAAGTAGTGTCAAATTGTATAAATATCGAATTTTAGGTTAAAAATGCAAGAAACAAGTTGTGGCAAGTAGGGTCAGCTGACCTCATTGCTCCCACATTGAATTCGTCCTTGTTTGTAGTATCTTAAATGTCTGCGGTATTAATGTTTTTTCTTTTCTTTTTATGTTAACAAATATCTTAATTATATTGTTTAAGGAATAAAAAAGATATTTTGACTTGAAAATTCATATTAAACATGTATAAAGATTAATGATCATAAGTAACAATTTTTAATAAAAAAAATACTTTTAGATGTTTAAACAATGTCTTAAGAACATTTTTTAACATTTTTTTCTTGTATGTTTGATTTCAATTCAAGAAGGGTTAAAATTTATTATTTCTAGTATAAAATTAATTTTGATGTGTATGGATGGGTTAAACTATAATTGATTATGCATGAATCTAGAGTTTAGAAGTTTTGATTTTTATAATTGATTTTACCTTTAAATTTATTGTTTAATTTACTTTTACATGAATATATTCAAACATGAATGATTTCGTAATTTTGTATGCAACTCACGTTCTGTACCTTAAAAAAACACATTAAACCAAAATCAATTTTACAAAATAAATTCTTTTAAAATTAATTCATATCACCGTGAAACCAAACAAACACTTAATTTGTCATAAAAACTATGAAAAATCAATATATTAACATTCTACTGAAAAATGTGAATTCAAATATTTTAAAAATATATATTTTCAATAAAAAAAAGTTATACTTTTAATATCTTTGGAGCATTTGTTAGCATAGTCCGAAAACTATTAATGTCAACTATCTATTGATTTTTTTGACATTTTTCCAAACATAGCATCACAATTCACAATGGTGAATCTTTCACCTATTTAACATTAATTTAAATAATCATTCACTCACGCTGTAAAGAAAATAAATTAAATGTTTGTAAAAAATTATGATTATGGAAGAATTTTATCTCACTTCACTCTTTTACGAGTGGCAAACACTACATTGTATTAAAATAAATATTTTTTAATGAAATGTAATAATTTAGAGTTCTTTGTGAGATCCGGTTGATAAAAAAATTGAGGTGTTAAGTTGGATAAGTTATGTGTTTTTTTTACTATTAACAATGAAAAATTATAAAATAAATTGTATACACATGTATAATCCATTTAACCATCCAAAATGGATGCTCCGATGTAGATAGTCTTAAAAAACTTGATAGTGTGATTAATTATAGTTTGTGTACCAAATATTTTTGTGGAAGTGAATTTAATGTTATATTAAATGAGGAGTTTAAGTGTAAAATGGACAATGCTCTACTGCGGATGATGAAAGGGTAAAAGAAGAGGAGAGGTATCGTGCCTGACTTATTTTTTAATAAAATAAATATAGGTTTTAAGTTAGACACGATACCATGCATAACTTGTTTATAAAAAATATATAAATTTTTATAATAAAACAATATAAATTTTATAGGAACAGTACAATGCTTAACTTGTTTTTAATTAAAACAAAAAGAGTATAATTTTAAAGCATTGTAACCATGCATCCAATGAACTCTTTAATTAACGTAAAAACACAACACATTAATTAAAAACAACAATACTATGCATGGTACGTCATGCCTAACGTGTGTACAAATTTCAAATACTATTGTCGATGTTTATAAATTAAAGGCTTAACTGCACTTTTGGACCCCTATGTTTCTAAAAATTGCGGTTACGGACCCTTAATTAATTTAATTGCAAAACAGACCCTTATGTTTTGATTCTGTGACAGTTTTGGACCCCCACCCCATTTTTGACTTGGTCTTTGTTGACGTGGCACCCACGTCCCATTAGTAAGGTGCCACGTGGATTTTTTTTTATTTTTTACTTTTTTTAATTGGCTTAATTGCACTTTTGGACCACTATGTTTCCAAAAATTGCGGTTACGGACCCTTAATTAATTTAATTACAAAACAGACTCTTATGTTTTGATTCTGTGGCAGTTTTGGACCCCCACCCCATTTTTGACCTGGTCTTTGCTGACGTGGCACCCACGTCCCATTAAAGAGGTGCCACGTGGATTTTTTTTTATTTTTTACTTTTTTTAATTCTTCCTGTTTTTTAAAAGTAATTAAAAAGGAAAAAAATAAAAAATAAAAAGAAAAAAGAATTGAAGGATCACGTGCGCCAACGGTAAGAAATTAGGGTTTTAAAACCCCCAATTTCCCAAATCTGCAAATCGATCTCCTCCTCAAAATCAAGTTCGATTTCCTTCTCCTTCTTCTTCAATCGTTGTCCTTGTTTCTTCTCAAATCGATTTTGATTCAATTGCATACCTTCTGTTTGTTTGTTCATCTGAGTCGCACAAGTTCAGAGAAAATGGTTGAATATTTTGTCTTTCTATCAGGTACCTCAGGATCATACCACCTAAAAAAATTGCATTTTCTTCTGACAAAATATCTCCCACAGCCGTGAAACCTCCTCCCTGGATTCTCATCAGTCCAAGAAGTCACCAATGGTGAATCAACACCACAATAACAAACCAACTTGGTTATGTGCTTCAATGTTGACCCACTAACCGATGAAGATGAATATTCAACCATTTTCTCTGAACTTGTGCGACTCAGATGAACAAACAAACAGAAGGTATGCAATTGAATCAAAATCGATTTGAGAAGAAACAAGGACAACGATTGAAGAAGAAGGAGAAGGAAATCGAACTTGATTTTGAGGAGGAGATCGATTTGCAGATTTGGGAAATTGGGGGTTTTAAAACGCTAATTTCTTACCGTTGGCGCACGTGATCCTTCAATTCTTTTTTCTTTTTATTTTTTATTTTTTTCCTTTTTAATTACTTTTAAAAAACAGGAAGAATTAAAAAAAGTAAAAAATAAAAAAAATCCACGTGGCACCTCACTAATGGGACGTGGGTGCCACGTCAGCAAAGACCAGATCAAAAATGGGATGGGGGTCCAAAACTGCCACAGAATCAAAACATAAGGGTCTGTTTTGTAATTAAATTAATTAAGGGTCCGTAACCGCAATTTTTGAAAACATAGGGATCCAAAAGTGCAATTAAGCCAATTAAAAAAAGTAAAAAAAAAAAAAAATCCACGTGGCACCTCACTAATGGGACGTGGGTGCCACATCAGCAAAGACCAGGTCAAAAATGGGGTGGGGGTCCAAAACTGCCACAGAATCAAAACATAAGGGTCTGTTTTGCAATTAAATTAATTAAGGGTCCGTAACCGCAATTTTTGGAAACATAGGGGTTCAAAAGTGCAATTGAGCCTAAATTAAACTCCTATTGTTTTCATTAAAAGCAGTAGGGTAGTCATGATACCTCTGACATAAAATAATATGGTTGACAACTTCGCACACATCCAGAAATAGAAAATCCTCTTCTTTTGGGGGAAGGTGAAGAGTGATTATGGGAAAATCATTGTCAACCAGATACATAAAACTGAGAGTTTCATAGTTTTTCTAAAATGTGTAAGTACAATGAACTCAGTCGTACTCATGGTGATGTGATAGTTTGAAATGATGTAAAATCTCAGAATGATAATAAAGGTAGAAGATAAGAAGTTAGAAGATGTTGAGAAAGCTGAATATGCTAAGAATGTCGCAGACTTCATCTAAGATTAGTTAAAATGTACTACAATATTAGAGAACTAACTATGTTTTATATATGGAAGAATATTTTGATAAAATTATTTATGTTATCATTGGTTCAATCGTTTATTTATATGTTGATATTTTATGGTTTTCTGCTGTGTTCGTATTTCAAAATTCAAATGCTTAATACTTAACCTTCCTTTTTCTTTTTTATTTTCATATTATAGATCCAAAAACATGTTTTGATTTTTAAAACACTAACAAGGGTACTCTCCAAAATTCGAAGAGTGTGAAACGTCTGAGGATGAGAGGACAATTTCACACATTGTTCACCAAACGAAACAATGTCCAACGAAAAATGGTAATCAATTACTCCCTCTGTTATTTTTTAAGTATCTTTTTAGGATGAATTTTTCGTTCATATTTAACTGTTTTTTTTATGTTTTAAAGGTACAATTTGTCAATTATACCCTTTTTAAATTATTTTTATCTTTTTCAATAAAACTAATTAATGTTATCTATTTGGAAAACTAAAGCTTGGTTTTTTTTTTTATAAAAAAAAATAAAGTTTCTTTGTTTTTTAAAACAAAATTTGATTCATGTTATCTTAAAATTTAAACAAATTTTTTTTTCCAAACAATAGTTCCAAGAAGAGTTAAAATTCTATAAATATAAGATGAGTAGCAATTGTTAAAAATTTTAAGTGTGACTGTAACATTGATTGAAGCCTTAAATTTGATTAAAGGAGTTAAAAGAAAGTTAATTTTTTCTTAACTTTTGATTAATGTGAAGTTGAAAAAAAAAATATATTGAATTAAAATAATTAAAAAGATGTGTACAATATTTAGAAAATTGGCAATTGTTTGTTATGATAGAGAGGGTGCGTAAAAAAAAGGAATTTGTTGGAAAAAAAGATAATAACTCACAATTGTTTGTTAGGAAAGAAAGATAACATATTAAATTTACTAGAAAATAAAGTGTGTGCAAAAACATATGAATTTATGGGTGAATTAAAATGAGGGTATAATAAAAAGAAAATGTACAAAAATACATATCGTTATTTTTGTGTTAATTTTTTAAAAAGATACTTAAAAAGGAATACGGTGAGAATAAGTCTTATTTCTCTGTTACCGTAGTCCCCAAATATGGAAAGATGCTCGTCCAGCCCACCTCTTACCAATCCTTGAAAAGTTATACCTTATACCCTAAAAATTATACTTTCATCCCTACATTTTATATAAACAATCCAATTTGCCAACATATTTGAACTGAAACTTTCATTTTTTACTCTTTCTTTAACCTGTTTCAAAGTGTTGAAGACAATAAGTTTTTTAATACATACCATAAATCTCTTCGAAAGTTTTGCAACATACATTTCTTTTTGAAGAACTTCATTTAAACTTTTTTCGGTGTGTAAAATTTTCCATAAAACTTTTAAGAAGTATTTTGGTGTACATATTTTTACCGAAAAACCGTCTATTCATGTGTACCCAAAACCTAAAAACAACCATCTTCATATCATGATCTAAAAATAAAACACCTAAAAAACTAGATTTGAATTTCAAGTTCAAACCTAAATATGGTGTGCTTTATACGATAAGAATAAAGATCATCTCCCATCTCACTAATCTTCTATTTCGCTAGTTCATCCACGTAATGGCTCACTATTAGTTTTCAATTGACAATGGTATTTTGGTTTATTCTTTTTTTTAGTCATATAATGTTGTCGTGTGATTCATTTTTCATAGTCACATAATTTAGTTTCATTTAATTTGTCCTTGTTTATCCTCAAATATTATTCTTCTCTTTGGTGAACCTGATGATTAGTGATTCGACAAATACCCTTAATTCTACATCATTCTCAATCTCATTATCTTATTGGAGAAGCATGATTCCCGAAATTAACAAGCATCCTTCACTGAATAATACTACATTCATAAAATTTAACAACCGGAAAACATAATATAATGTTTATAGGAAATTGTATAAATTGGAAAAGGTAAGTCATTCATACTTTTTTTCAAATCGAAAATGCCATTTAGGGGGTAAACATATGAATCTGGAAAGGTTAAAATTACGAGTGCTAAATGAAAGTGTAAAATTGGCATATTTAATTGTTTGTAGGGGTGAAGATAGGGGTGTATGGTAGAATTTTTTATCCTCGAAGTCAACATGGGCCTTAAGTACAACACCACTAACATTGAGCCTAGTGCCAAAATTTGATAACCGAATCCTTGCCCATTCGATTGGAAATTGCTCTTTAGGCACCATGAATGTTGAATGGTAGTTAACAACTGCTCATAACACATTTCAAATCGAGTGATCCGATTTAAAAATTAGCTCAACTAATCTCAAAATATTGAATATTAGTCTATTGTTGTTAGGTGAGTGGGTGAGAGCAATCATTAGGTGCCTAAAGATCAATCATCATTCTATTTGCTATTAAAAGTAATAGATACGCTTTATATTTTACTAGCGGAAAGACAGACACTGTCGTATCCGTCTGTCCGTTTTTTCTACTGTGTCAACGCATGTTATTATTTTATTATTTTTGTTTGAATAATTTTGATTAAATCTTTTAAGTATTAATGAAAATTATTGATATTTTGATTTATAAACAAAATATTGTCAAGGCATATAACAAAATTATTTATGAACTCAACATATTTTTTATTTTTTTTTTAAATTAACTCAACATATTTTAGTTTGCCTGCATATTATAAAAAAAAATAAAAAAATATCAATGATCATTTATTGTTTATTCTAATAGTAATTAGTAACATCATAACATAGATGTATAAATGACATGTTACGTAAAAGAAACATTGTTATAATTGCGATAAAAGAATATCTTTAAAAACTACATTTTTCGTAAATTCTCCATTTTCTCCTTCTATTTTTCCTTCTTTAATGAGAACTTTTGTTGAATTTTGAGAAACTCCTTTTGATAAAGTTACATATAATTGATCATGGCTGAAAATCAAATAATCTTTAAAATTAATCGTAAACAATTTGAATCATAATCACTTATAAACCAGCAAAGTCAAATAATTCATAAAATTAATCGACTTTGATTAGTTGTAACATGAAAGAAAAAGAAAAAAGAAACTTACATGCTAATTATGAATTCTGATGCAGAGGACTGAGAGAGGTTGAGAAAAACTAAACGTGGGAACGAACTATGAACTGTGAGAACCCTACTTATTAATATATTTTGCTCACATTTGTTACTAATCTTTTTTTAGAGGATTTAAAGTCCATTCTTTAACAAAATGTTTTGCTTAAGTCTGTTGCTAATCTTTTTTTTTGGAGGATTTAAATTCCAATCTTTGACATTATTTTTTGCTCACGTTTGTTATTAATCTTTTTTTTTTTAGGATTTAAAATCCAATCTTTAACATTATTTTTTACTCACGTTTGTTACTAATTTTTTTTTAAAAGTATTTAAAGTCCAATCTTTAACCTTATTTTTTTCTCACATTTGTTACTAATAATTTTTGGAGGATTTAAAGCCCAAACTTTAACATTAATTTTTACTCACGTTTGTTACTAATCTTTTTGTTAAAGGATTTAAAGTCCAACCTTTAAACTTATTCTTTTCTCACGTTTGTTACTAATATTTTTTTTTTTAGGATTTACAATTCAATCTTTAACATTATTTTTTGCTCACGTTTGTTACTAATTTCTTTTAAAAGGATTTAAAGTTCAATCTTTAACTTTATTTTTTGCTCACGTTTGTTACTAATTTTTTTTTAAAGGATTTAAAGTCCAATATTTAACCCTATTTTTTCTCACGTTTGTTACAATTGATCAAAGGCTAATGAAGAGTAACTTATATTAATAAAATAATATGGAAATATTGTTTTTTGTCGAAGGGATATGAAAATACTTGGCAATCTTTGTTGGTTGTATTGAGGGGAACAACACAAATGTACAACATAAAAACGACTGATAAAAAAGTAACATGAATTTTTGTTTTGTGCTAGATTTTTGTGAGTTTGATCAGTGATTAACAGAGATAAAAAATGGTTAATGGGGGAAAATAGTGATATGAATTAGTAATCCACGTGTTATTTTATAAGGAAATATGTGTAATTTTTCTCCTTAAATTGAATTAAATTTATTCTTATCTATTTGTTACATGTGCTACTTGTATTTAAAATCTATTTGTTACTTGTATTTAAAATTAAGGGTATTTTTGAAAAGAAAATTCAAATCCAAAAGTGTGATGAAAGGGATAGTTTCCTTTATATATAGTATAGATAACAAGGTTCAAGATTATTCATGATTTATATTTAGACCTGCTAGTGAAATATTATTATTTTAATTTTTATTAGGTTTTATAAATAAAATGGTGACAATACATATGAAGATAAAAAAAATCACGTATATTAAAATTTGCTTTAAACCCCACTTCTATTAAAAATTATTGGACCAAAAAAATCACGTATATTTAAATTTGCTTTAAACCCCACTTCTATTAAAAATTATTGGACCAACCCTAAAATTGATGAGATCTATGATTGAGACTACAGAAAAAATGAGCAAGTTCGCGTGTGATTTTAGCAACTAATTTGTGTGTTGCACCAAATCTGAATGCATGATCAAAAGTTTGTTTTACTTTGACGCAGTAAATAAAAGATGAACTACCCAGATGTTAATTTGAAACTAGAAAAGCATGATGGGTAAAACTGTTACAAACACATAAATTTTGGCTTCAATTTTCGTCACACTTGTGACATGAAATTTGCAACTAAATTAAGTTCTTTTTGTCCATTTGAAAATAAAAAAAAACTTTAAACTAGCAACTAGGAAGGTTTTGTAGAGAATGGAAGTTGGTAGAAAAATAATAGTTTGCTTGCTAATGATCATTGCAATGGGGTCTTACAGAACAGAAGGTAGAGAACCTGTGTTGCACAGGGTTGGAGGTGGAAGGTATACTTGGGATCCAAAAATTAACTTCACAAATTGGGCAAGTAATGAGCACTTCTACCAGGGTGATTGGCTATGTACGTTCCTTCATCAATTTTCATGTCCTTAATTCTTGACACATGTTGATTAATATATATTTGAGCATTTTATTTTTTATCATTGCAAATATTTATTATTAACTGAAGTGAATTCCCTTTTTTGTAAATAGATTTTGGTTTTGATAGACACATCTATAATGTTCTTGAGGTGAACAAAACAAATTATGAGAAATGTGTTGATAAGGGCTTCATAAGCAACATCACGAGAGGAGGAAGAGATGTTTTCCAACTTTTAGAGGCGAAGACATATTACTTTCTATGCGGTAGAGGCTTTTGCTTCCATGGAATGAAGGTTGAAATTAATGTGAAACCACTCGAACCCGACAATGCCTCTCCAACAGTGCCCGAAAAGGCTTGCTCACCAAGAAAGATGAATCAAATTAAGTTGTTTGTGCTTTTGGTCTTAGTTATGACATGGATCTTCATGTAGAGAAGACATTAGACATATCAAATTTTATTATTTGCCTTTGATTATTGTTAGCCTTTCATCATCTATATGTTTTAGTCAAACTTTATGGAGTTACAGTCTCTTATATCATTTGATTGTAAAAACAAATGTAATTCGGCAATTTTTGTTTTAACAGAATAAGAAGCAAAATTAAACCTATCACTCTATTGTCGTATCATTTGTACGTATATAGGTAGTCACGAGAAGCAAACTTTGAATTCTAGATCAGGTACAAATTTTGGTTGAATAAGAGAGCATATTAGTTGAAACTTATGCGACATGTAATAAGATGCTCTACACATACTGAAAAATATATGTTTTTATGGCATTGCTTCAACTAAGCAACCAAACACCAAAGTAATTGTATAAGCCTTTGCCTCTGTCTCGTGCACAGGTAGCTAAAATAAATTCTGAAAATTTAGCAAAAACACTTTGAATGCAAAAAGCTACCCCTTTGTATTTCAATTTCTACAACCAATAGTAGAAGGGCTCTTATCCACACTGAAGAAAAGTTTATCCAACAGAAGAAAGAACAGCTCACGAAAGGAGTTTGTAGGAAAAAGGAAAAACACAATGGGACTTTTTTTATTGATAAAAACATAGAGACTTAGCTGAAAGAGTGTTTTACGAAATTTGTAAATAAAATAAAGCTAGTTAAACATTACTCATAATTTTCATAGCAAAAAACAGGTATTTATCATTGCAATGGTGACTTTTCCCTTTGTTGTTACAACTATGCTTGTGGTACTGAAACACAAGATAGCAGCTACAAGCATGTTTCCAAAGTCGGGCCTTTATTGCTGCAAATAGGTCCAAAAGAGATCCAAAAGCACCATCACATCACATTAAGACTATACATTCTCACGCATCCTGTAAAATTTTCAAAAATGTTTATGGATTTTCTGATTATAAAATATGAAAACATTCAAACTGAGTTCAGATTTTAGCTTATATATAATCAGCAATCAGAATCTCTCTCATTTTAACAGTTTTGATTTTTGCTTTTAAAAACAGTAAAAAAATGATAAAACCTGTCAAATAAAATAATAAAAATACTACCAAAAAATTCTAAAAATCAAATAGAACTAATACAATTTTTTTTGGATTTTTCTGAGAATATGAAAAATTAAAAAAAATTAAAAATGGGTCTAAACGATGGAATTTTGGATTTTGAGGGGGCGGAGTCTCATAAGAAGTTTCTTCTACAGGAGTCTTGATCCTTTATTTTATTTTTTATTTTATGGGGAAGTTTCGGAGCAATCCGATCAAGTAGCCCGAAAACTGATTTTTTTTACTAAGAACATATATCAATGACCCAAAACAGAATGATAAAAGTTAGGAAGATTAATATTGTCATTAAAATGACTGTCCAAGTTACAAATATGTTCATAATTTATGCTGATACAGTTCGTATTATATAATCCAAACAGTTTTTCCCTTGAAAAAGGATGTTTAAGGGGTGTTCGGATTCTATAATCCGAAAAAATCAAACAACGCGCCCCATTTTTTTAGGTTTTCGGATTATAAAATCTGAATTGATGAAAAACTCATTTTTTCACCCTAAGGTGGGAAAAACTCAAATTCGGATTATATAATACGAAGGGTATTTTAGAGAAAAAAAATAGGGCGTACAAGAAAGATATAGGGTGGGAAAAGTAATAGTCTCACGTTGATTATCTTATTAAATATTAAAACCTTCTTCAATATCTACAAAGATGTGCGGTTTATGGGTAACCTTTGCCCATAAATCATCCTTTAAATTGTTTTTATTTCATTTTTTAGTTAAATGAGAGATTTTTTTTATTATATATTTCTACTCTTCTCTTATATCTTAGGGTGTGTTTGGAATTGCTGATTGTCTAAGGATGGAAAGCTTGCAACAAGGAAAGATTCTAGATTTTTGTGCTTCCACAGTTTGGTTTGGTCAAATACAAGTAAGGAAATAAACTTTTCTGTGGGTCCCGCATGCAAAATGTTTCCCCTCTGTTTTGGACGGAAAGCCTTGGAAAGCATGAAATGACTTAAATGTCTCCACTCTATTATTTTTTAAGCCACTTCTCTTTATCAACAATACATCTAATAAAATATAATAAAAAAGTGTATATATATTTTTTTTAATGGAAAAAAATGTAATATATATTATTTATATATATAGATATTTATATACGAGTCTTATTGCATTTGTATATTAAAAAAAAGGTGTGGTTTATTGAATTAATATATATCATTTTTATGTAAGGACAATAATGTCATTCACTAAAAATAACTCTTTCTTTCCTTTCATTTTCTACTCACTTTCACTCATACCAAACACACAAACAATCATCTTACTTTCTATGCATTTTCTTCTTACTTTCTTTCCTTTAACAATCTTTCCTCTTACAATCTTTCCCCTCACTTTCTTTTGTGATCCAAACAAAGTAGTGATTTCGTCGTCTTAGCTTGACATTGTTTGTTTTTTTATTCTTTATATTCTTTTTTTATTTTACGTCCAAGTTCGACGTTTATTTGAATCAGTTAAAAGATTAACTCTGATCCAATGTAGATTCAATCAATGAGTTTAGCGTCGTCAATGTTATATATCCAAATACATAAGTATTTCAAACACTAGAATATAGTCATATTTATAGACTTATTTACTTTTTATTTTTATGCTATTAACATGAACGTTGTTGCAAATTTGTTCACAATTTTTTATTTTTAACAACTTTAAATTAATATTGTATTGATATACTCTCTCTACTTTTGCATGGATTATTTTTTGTAAAAAAGTGTTTTAACAAAGTGTGCTCAAGGTCCCTAAAAAAAGTGTGCTCAAGGAACAATCCTCGTGTCCTAAATACTAGGGAAGTACTTATTTTGTAAGTTATATTTGAAGTATAAACTATGAATGAAATAAGTTAGTAGTTATTGAGTAAATTTCTAGTCTTCCTTAGGAGATGTATTGCTTCTCTAATTGGAATAGACAATATTTAACATGTTATACCTGCACTAACTATCAAATTCACAGTCAGAAGTAAAAAATTACTACTAACCGTGCCTCTAATTAAGACCTGTCTATATAACATGCAAGTCGGCCAACGAACTTTATGGCAAGAAAAACCAGCCACCTAATCATCTTTGTAGTTCCGAACGCCACCACCAACACTCAAACGAAAACTATCATTAACATTGAGTTTTAGAGTAGCTTTCAGAAGTTAATAAAGTAAAATGTACAAAATAAGAACTATATATTGAAATCAACCGTGGAAATCAAACCAATTGTCTGTCTAATAAGTATACGTTTTTTAATTTAATTTAACCGGTTGTTTGGATATTAAAAATATCGGTAATAATGAAGTCAGCCGTATGGTTTGGAAGTATTTTCAAATAAGACATATTGCGTCCTATGTGATTGCTGGTTACCAGCTGGATCTTGCATTGCATTTTCTTCCCATTCTCTACTGTTAGTATTATTACTTCCTACACCACTATACTATTACTATTTGTTTCTTTCTAGTTACTTCTTCCACTATTTTCTTTATTAATTATATCTCTCATCTCTCTATCACTCAAAAGAAGAAAACAAAGAAAAAAGCAAAATAATTAAGGACCCTCCCTTTTTCTTTTCTTTATTATCTTTCTAGATTTCAATGTACGACTTATATTATTTTTTCATCAACTTGTTTGCCTTTTTGTCCTATAAATTCACTGCTTCAAACTCATTCACTCCTCTTCCACTTTCTCCTTCTCTCTCTCTCTCTTCTTTTAAGATATTTCTTTCTTATTACTTAGCTTTTCGTTTTTCTCTTTCAAACCTCTGTTTCTCTCTGTTTTCCGTTTGAAGCTTATAGTCATTAGAAACAATAACAAGCTTCAAAATCTTAAATGCATAACATATTGTTATTGATGTTTGAGATTCATGTATCAAATTCTGAGTGAAATCTTCTTTTCTGGTTGTATGATCAATTCTACTGTTAGGCGCAGGACCCATTTAGTTCAATCTTTCTCTGTTGTCTTCCTTTACTGGCTTTACTACGTTTCATGATTTCTATTTTCTAATCCATTTTATATCTTTTTATTTTATTTTCTCTTTATTATTACTATTATTTTCAATTTTCTGCAATTTCTTTCTCTTTTTCTCATTAGTTTCTTCTGGGTCCTGCGTCCTGTTTCCTCTGTTTCTGTTCTGTTTTGTGTTCTGTTTCTGCAAATAACTCTCTCTATCTCACATCACATGGCTTCTTCAAGTGGAACATCTTCAGGCTATTCAACACTTCCAAATTCAGGTTCAGAGGAAGATTTGATGCTTCTGATGGATCAGCGAAAAAGAAAGAGAATGATATCAAACCGTGAATCAGCAAGAAGATCTCGAATGAGGAAACAAAAGCACTTAGATGATCTTGCTGTTCAGGTGAGTCAACTAAGAAACGAAAACCAACAGATTCTAACTTCTGTAAACCTCACAACTCAACGATTCTTGGCTGTTGAATCTGAAAACTCTGTGCTTAGAGCTCAACTGAACGAACTCAACAGCAGATTTGAGTCTTTGAATGAGATCATCAACTTCATGAATGTTGCAAATGGTGTTTTTGAACCTGTTGATAATAATATTAATGACAATTACTTCAACAACCCTTTGAATATGGCTTATTTGAACCAACCAATCATCGCTTCTTCAGATATGAACATGATACATTATTGAGAAGAGATCCATTGGGTTTGAAGTTTGATTGTTTTTGGAGAAGATTACTGGCACGAAAAGAGAGAGTTAAGGAATAATGATGAATGTGTACTATAATTAGTAATATAGTGTAATCATAAAGAGGGTGAAGCTTGTTATGTTAGGTGCTGCTTCTATAAATGTCCCTTATTTGTAGTGTTCACACTTCATGTCAGTATATTAAGGTTGTATTTGTATGATTGAGTCACTATTGTTGTTGTTACTTTTCTTCATTATAATAATATAATATATAATCATATTAATATTGACTAAGTTCTCCATTTAATTTTCTTTTATTTTTTTAAATTTATTTAGTGTCCCTCTTGGTAGGATGATTAGGTATCCCGAAATCAGTGCTTTCTTTGACTAAACTTCTTAAGGTGGTGTACAATTTTGGCACTTGCTCAATATGATACTAGTTGAGTTGAGTAGACAAAGTTGAATTTATAATTCATTATTAAAACAGTAAGTTTTGATTTGATTGAACTTAGACATAAGGGATTGCATTCATTTAATCTTCCTATCAGTGGGTTTGTGCGTAAGCATAAAGTTTACTTTTCTAATTGTTGTTTTTCCAGTGTGTTTAAAAAGCGATAGAGGAATTAGGTAATTAATCGAGACTTCACAAGGCAAATAGGAATTGGCATAAGTGAAGAATTAGTATGGGAAATAATTGAATTGAAGGTGTTGATTAGTGACAAGTGTATTAAATTAGTAGGTGAAAGAAAATATATTCGGTTTGTATAGAGAGGCCTCAAGTAATGACTAGAGATACGAATCTTATTGGAAGGAAAAGTCCAAAAGTGAGCAGCAAAAGAAAAGGACAGGTGCTGAAGAGAGTTGGCCATGGCACACCCAACTTCTGATCCTCTCCATACTAATTTTTATTTTGGCGCTAGGAAGAAATTCCTTGAAATAGGAAACACACAAACATTTACGGATGCTATCTGTCTTTTATTTTTTTGAAATGTTTCTAACTCCAATTAGTTAAGATTAGATAGTTTATTTGTATCTAGTAATGGCCTAACACTAAGAGCAGGTCCAACCTAAGTAACTTGTTATTTCTTTCGCTTTTAAAAAATTGTTCTTTTGATATCATGTGATTCATTGTAATTTTGATAGATCTATCGCAATACTAAACATGCACTTAACCGTTTATCATTTAAGTTGTGTTATGTGATTTGTAAATCTAAGTAATCTATAGGCAAATGTTCCACGGCCTAAATCCTATTAACCATGTCATTGGCTACAAAGATGGTGCCATGATTGCCATTATTCGACCATACTCGCGCAA
The DNA here is from genome assembly GCA_958299785.1 of Medicago lupulina. Classification (NCBI taxonomy): domain Eukaryota; kingdom Viridiplantae; phylum Streptophyta; class Magnoliopsida; order Fabales; family Fabaceae; genus Medicago; species Medicago lupulina. The sequence continues at coordinate 629,762 of OY283144.1, read as the reverse complement.
GCATGTGTGACAATTTGATTCTTACTTCATATACGCGACACTCCATGTCTTGCGTTGCTTCTCCATATTTTAATTTACGATTCATTTTGTTACTTATTCAATGGACCTTCTTTCTCCGATAATGCTTCATAGACTGTAACCGTGCACGTGCATGTGGTTTCTTGGCTTGGAAATAGGTGATGGACGCATATGAACAAATTTTCTGTTTTCATTGAGTTTAACCCAACGCATTTATGACCATCCTAGGAACCTCATCAACTAAGAAAGATTCGTGTAAATTACATTAGATTGTCCTCACCTCGAATGAGCATGCACTCAATTATCCAGACTTCAGATTATCATAAATTTGTTTGTATATCGTTCTCAACCTAACATTTTATAAATCTTTTATGTATAAACAACCTCAAAACTTAATATCTATATTTTTCTCTAGTTTTAATTAAATCAACAACAATCAAGTCACTCTCTCACTTATATGAAGACAATTTTTTTAAACAGTCAATGTTAATATATTAGTTATTGTTAGTATTATGCTAATATATTAGTCAATGTTAATATCTATATCAACCTTCTAATCACTTCACTCATTAACTCTCTCACTTCCGACCTCAAACAACCTTATATTTCATCTTACAAGAACATAGATGACCATAAATTTCAACTTAAAGGCATCAATGTGGATTATTATTAATAATTTTGAGCGATTTTCAAGTATGCAGACCACATGTAACACTTTTTCATCTTTGTTGATTGTAGAAAAGTGATGTGACCCTCAAGCAATAAGTGTGGGTTCACCATATGTAGGTGCTGCTCTTAAGGAAAGACATTTTAGTTCCAACATTTTTCTATTTTCATATTAGTTTGCCTTTGGAACGACAAATATCATCAGTTTAACTTGAAAGCCAAACTGACACCAAAGAAACTGAAAGTAAAAGTTACAACTTTGAGCTAAAGCTGTTACACCAAGTTCTTGGAAAGTAATCAAAACTTGTGTTTTTTAGTTAGATATGAGAGATGAGTGCGCTGATTTTTTGTGTACGATCACAACTTCCACGTGCAATGAACTAAGATTACTGTCCAGTGTTTTGTTGTGTTGGACATGTAAATATGGTTTGCATATGCCATGTTAAGTTCTGTGACTACTTTTTTACCTGAACCTCATTAAATTATTGGTAAGTCATATGGTTTTGTCACATGGAGCAATTTCATTTTATTTTTTTACAAGGTCACATGAAGCAAATTAAACTTCATGTTTAGAATATAGTTTATATATATATTTTTTAAAATTGATATAACGACTAAAATTTAGAGACGAAAAACGGCAAATTAAGCTTCCTCTTTGATTTCATCGCTAAATGTCAGAGAGGATGTATAATATTTGATGACCGATTTTATTTTTTCGTCCTTAATTTTCATAATTTTTAAACTTTTTTTAGGATGTAAATTAATTGAGCCACTAAGGAATCTAGGGAGTACTCTAGTGCAAACACCGACCAGGAATTACTGCCGCAAACAAAAAATTAATATTTATAAGTTCAAATGCCCCTATATTACTGATATAATTTAGTTGGAGCATGGAAATCTTCTAGCAATAGCAAAGGCTGCTTGCTCTAGATTTAGGAAAAGTAAGCACACCAATTTGTACTCATAGAGATTCATCCCAATCTTTTCAACACCAGATTAATAAGATAAATAATTTCATATATAAAACATTAAAACATCTATCATGCATTATATATGTTGAGGTGAAATTTTGTTACCTTGCTCTCGATAGTTGCTTGCTGTCCTATCAACAAAATGTCCTATCCCAAACATGTAAGATATTGGAAAAAAAATTATATGTACCAGTGTACAACACAACATTTTTTCCATTACTATTTAATTATAAGAAGTAGTTTAGTTCGTTTCCCCTACCTATATGCCTAAGATTCCAACACTTTTACACTTCTACGTCTTAAACAACTAGAACAAATGATAATATTTATTTATATTATATAATAACAAAGATATTTTTTAATTCAGTACACATGTCGTTTTTTATTTTAGAGATAATAAGTACATGCACATGTCATTGTATGGTACGTATTCTCCCACAAACTACAAAACATGTTAGGGGTCTATACTCTATTGGAGGGCTACCAAAGCTTCGATAACAACCCAGAGCTAATAAAACAAGTTTTATCAGGATTCTTTCTGTACTTACGCAACTTATTTTATTTAGCCTCTTTTTAGGAGTTTAGGACGGGTGTGTTTTGGAGAAAAGGAATGATGGAAAGAAGAAAATAGAAGGAATGATAGTTCTCTAACTTGAATGAGAGGTTTTATTTCTTTTCTTTCTTTCTATAATATAAAATCTCTTTAATATGGAGGAATTTAATGTATTGAACGTGGATTTAGAAAAAAATTCTTCAAATCAATACAATACACTTGGAAATTAAAAATATATTAACAATAAAATTCATTTTTCATTCTCTTTCAAATAAAATGAAAGATTTCTATCTTTTTCCTCTCATCCCTTTCTTCTAAAGTCTTCTCATCCCCTTCCATTCAAACTTCAAATGAAACTTAAATAATCTTTATTAAATGTTCGAATACCATTATAGTGTGTTTAGATTGACAATATTAGAGGATTAAGTTGATATTTTTTTATTATATAAATTTGAGATTTTTTTAAAATAGTTGAAAAATATTATGATAGATGATCATATAACATTTCAATCATACTTAATTTATTTTTAAAAATATATTGTATCTCTCATAATTAAAAAAGAAAAATAAGGCCTTATCTTCCCCACAAAATCCCCATCCAAAAATAGCTTAAAGATTTTCCTCAAAAATCTTTTAACTTTACTACAGTTGAGATTAATATCCTCTATACATCAACAATCGCTAAAAAAAACTTTACTGATGAAGAAGAGGGAAAATGGTGAGGGTAATAGAAGATGGTCTATTTTCACATCAAAACATCCTATGCCAACTTGAAATGACAAATGTGCCCTTGGATTGCATACAAAGATGTTGGTGTCTTTTATTGAAAGATATTTACAAAGATGTTGGTTTCTTTTATTGAAAGATGTTTATCTATGCATACAAAGCAAAAGCATTTGCTTACGACCTCTTGAAAATAGACTTCCATCTTCAAATCACATTTCCTAAGTAATTATTAAGGTGTCATTGCATATTAAACAAAGATTTTGTTCTATATATTTTTAAACTAGGTATCTTCATGCACAACGACAAAAATTCTCTTACCATGTGTTATTTTTCATACATATCGGCCATAAATCAAACCTAGACCAAATAATTAAATGGCTTGAACATCTACCACTTATGTCAACATGTTGGTGATTTCTACTTTTATATATATCTTATGAAATTTGTATTTATTTTATATGTTATATAAGTGGGCATTTAATATCTTTGAAAATTAGAAGAAATCAAGTAAAAATAAAATGATGATGTTTTATAATTAGAAATAAAAATTGGAAATGGGATCAAAATGAAATGCAATCATATGTTATTTTAGCATTACCAGGACCCCTAAAAAATGTTATTTTAGCATTGCTTATTCATGTCACGACAGAGAATTTGCAAAATTTTATATTAATTAATTGTTGGGTGCCTAACACAACTCTCCCAATGTCATAAAGCATAGAATCAAAGTAGAGTAGATGAAATGGAGGTGTGTTTCATGAGTTTTTTGTGGTGGAAAGTTATTACTCAAGTTAAAACGAAAAGGACAAGTTATTACTCAAGTGGAGTTTTTTTTTTTTTTTTTAGCATGTGATGTTTGTATGGGCAATGAAATGACGAAACTACAGGGACACCATAATATTGTTGTAGTTTTAAAGTTTAATTTTTGCTAAAATTATGATGGTTCACTATAATTGTGTCATACTTATTGCGAAAATAAATAAAAAATATCACTCAATAGTTTTGACATTGGAATATTATGATAGATTCCCCTAAAAAAAATTATGATAGATGTGTTGGGTATAGAATAAGATATTAATAATACAAATATCATTTTCACCTTCGTGGAATTTTTTCCACACCCTTTTTAAATTTTATTAATTAAACCAAACGCACACTTCAATAGTATGAGCATGTAATCCTTAGTAGCCCCAACAAAGATAGTAACTAACATGGAAAGCAGTTCAATAGTTAGAAACTTAAACTCTTTAAAAAAAAAAAAAGTTAGAAACTTAATGGCCACGATTGAATTGGCATATATATCTTTGCATGTAACAATATTTCAATTGGAAGGCTGACAATAAATTTTGGAGAATAACTTGAAATTTTCAACCAGGACAAGGAATAATCATATATATTTTTCTAAAAAAAAAAAGAATTATAATATATTATTTGGAACTTATTTTATTTGTATTTTTTTGTCTTAATCCTTTGTTTCCGGCAGAAACGATCTATGGCAATGCCGAGTCTGGTTGAAAGATAAGTATAATTCGATCAATAAATGCTTGAACTGAGATTCAAACTCATGTTCTCCTGATTTATTCATCTTTAGCTAAAATTCATTAACCATTTGAGCTTAGTCACTTGGTTATTTTATCAACAATTTTAATCTTTAGTAAGGAATAAAATCATATATGCTTTATTTCTTATCAGACCTATCTATTCCCATTAATTATCGTTCACTCAACTCTGGTTCACAAATGAAGAATAATTCCCAGTTTACAAAAGGGAAATAAATAAATGGTTGGTTTACTGGTCATCAGATGAAAGCATGTATTACATACATCTTTTGGCGATGCTCCATAGTGCTATATGTTATGTTATGTGAAGAAATGCAATATTGCTGTAAAGGAACAAAGATTCTCAGAGTATATTATTTCAATCAGATAATAAAGTTTCTCTTCTATCAGGGTTAATGGCATTTGGAACTATTATTAAAAAAAGATAGCAAAAGAAATAGTAAGTAAAAAAATACATGATTAATTTCCTTATTTTGCCTATTGTATTAAATTTTGTTATGTGTTTGGTATTCCCCTCTAGAAGCATATAACTTGGAATACGCAATTGAAGAGAAACTTTTTTGGTGCTTGTCAATTGTTTTAGAGTTAAAATATACTAACTGATATGATTCCCATGCCTATTGCTTGTAATACTAGGCTTGGCTTGGCTACAAAATGGTGAGTCTTACTTGGTTTCCATTATTTGATTAAGTGACAAAATAAAGTTAAAAGGTGAAACCACCCAAATTTACATTTAATTTACTTTTGCTCCTGAAATAAAAGGGAACAAAGATGTAATGACATTAATTTTGAACAAACAACAGAACTTATGAAAGTCGGTGTACTTTGCTGTTCTGGTTTATAATTCTATTATTCTATGTCTGGGGTGTGTATGTACAAGGCTTGTGTTATTATATTGTCTGGGGTGTGTAGAAAAGAGGGGCATGGGGTGATGAAATCTCCCATGATGCCTTCTTTTTGGATTAGAATATTTGATTACATGTTTAAAAATTAAAAGTTTGGGGTATTATTTATTGGAAAGGGGGGTGAGCATGTGGCCAGCCATGCAATTGAATGGTTCACATGCTTTGGTAAAAAGTTGTCCTAACTCTGATTACATTTGGCAGGAGTTTAGTATTTTAATTAAGATCTAATTGAAGTAGGTTAAAGTGATGTCATTTAGCAAGAGTGCTCTAGAATATGCCATGTTCTTAAAAATGGTTAAACAGCAATATATATGATATGAATTAAAAACGTTCTTACATATGGTGTAGCTGAGCATCATTAGAAAGGGAGAGGACCAAAGAAAATTATTTCTGTAAAATTCATATAGGTAACCAGAAACATATAAGGGATAATTGAAATTAGCGAAATTCTCAAAAACTGAGAAGGAATATTGTCTCATGAACTTAAAAAAGTACAGAAACTGAGACCAATTGGAATCAAAATTCAGGTTAAGTTATGAACTGATTTATTTAAGTTCCTGAACTTGGAAGCATTCTGATAAATTTAAAACATTTAACAGATCAATTTAGAAACACCTCGTGTCCGTTTGTCAAGTTCAATGCCACAAGGTAGTAATGAATAAGAAATGACATTTTATAATATATAGATGGTAACTTCCCGGAGGTTAATAAAACAGCCTACAAATTTTATTTTAATCATAAATGACAAAATATATTAACAGTTTACTTTATCAGCAATGGTTTTTACATCTCTCACTTTATCCTTTAAAACGAGGCTTAACTTCAGAGGAGCATTCCTTCATATGTATTAGTTCACAAGATTGATGTCAGAATTTAAAAGCATTCTGAATTCTTGACAGCATCGTCAGAATCGCAAAGGGTTCGTAGACTCGACTCGTAACAGTCTATCCGAGTCCAAGCGAGTCTACCACTAAAACAAGTCTGAGAGCGAGTCAACTCGTTTTGGTCTCCTAGACTCATAAACTCGTCTGAATCTACGAGTTAATTCGCAAGTCTCACAACCATGCTTGACAATTGACAATATTGGTCCTTAGTGCGTGTTTGGTGTCACGGTTAGTTTACCAAAATTATGGTGGCCACCGTAGTATCAAACATGCACCAAGTGTAGTTAAATATAAAGAAAAAGCGTAATATAAATTCTACGAGTAATATGTCTGAGAGTATAGTTAAATATAAATTCTTCCTTAATTGGTTTCATTCGGTTCTTGATTGGTATTTTGCCCCCAAATGGTATTTTATGAGTAATATGTCTTCCAAATAGAAATTTAATTAGTAACCTGTTCCTTAATTGATTGATATTTGTCCACCAGTTAGACTCTAGATTTAGAATTATTATGTTCACGAGACAGAATACTCACATAATCATTATTTATTCTCAAACTCTTGGTTTTGAACAAAAGATCTAAGCAGCTTTTCTTTAATGAATGAATAGTAAGTGCACGATACAAACTAAACCCATGTTACAAACAACAATCACGGGGGAATCAGTTTGCTTCACTGTCACAGCAAAACTATTTTTAGGACAATAATCATGCTTAAACTATGACAATTAACAACAATTTCATTAGAAACAATGTTAAACTTGCATAGTTCATATTTTTTATTTTTTTTATTGATTGTTGACTTGTTGTTGTCTTCTACCCCACCCCTCTCTTGCTCTCAACAAATATAAGGTGACAAATGTCATTTCATATCGTTTTTTTCTGTTCAAAATCTTCAAAGAATTCCTCTAAAGGGAATAGCATAAAATTAGAAACAGATTACATTAATTTATCCTATATTATGTTGTTCGAAATTCCTCCTTTTTCCATGATGATGGTCTGAGGTTTTTTTATTTATAAGAATAGTTCAATGTTTTCTGAACATGGACTAACTCTGTGATAGCACTCTGGGTTCGGGCCTAAGCCCAACAACTACAATGAACAGGGAAGTTAGAGGGGAGATATAAGGTGGTTAGGGTGGGAGAGTTAAAGAGGTTGTGAGTTCGACCCCCACTCACAACAAAAAAACTAACATTAACAACTAACATTTGCTATTCCCCCCCCTCCCCCCCCAAAAAAAAAAAGAATAGGGAAGTTAGAGAGGAGTTGTATCATGTGGCAGGTTGTTAGGATAAGAGTGGGAATATAAGGAGAGGGAGGAGAAGAGGGAGATCATTCAAGCATCATTACTGTTAGAGACCTTTTGGTTTGGGCAGAGAGATTCATCTCTTTTTTTTTTTCTTCTGAAAGAAGATTCATCTCTTCTTTGAGGAGCATTAGCTCCGGGATTACAAGGATTATCTTATGTAATAGTTCTGGTTTCTTAATAAATAATACATTGTTCTGCTTGTGTTTGATTTGGCATCCTACCGCTCAGGCTAAAATATGAAATTGGATTCTGCAAAGGTACTGGAGCAATGAAAAGGAAAATGAGTCCATGAAGCTCGATTGTAATTATACTGTGTCAATTTTTGTCAATTTTATATTAATAAATTTCTCAATAAAGTTGGCTAAGTAGCAAAAGGGAAGAATCTCCAATTCTGAGCAGATACATTATCCGTGCAATTCAATCGTTAATTTTAAAAACCAAATGTAGATGCCAAAAAGAAAGGATAAGGACAACTGGGAAAGAGATTTTGACAGTTTGTAAGACATTAAGTTCAAACTTATGTGATGCGATAAACCTAAACAACTTATTATAAAGCATTCAATCTAATTTTGTTGAGCACAACGCTTCATATTGTTATCTCAATATGAATACGACGCAAGAATAAGAGTACAATAATGATAAAAAAGTATAACTTCAGTCCATTCTAAATGTAAGTTTTTTTGACATTATTATCTGATTCTGTGTCTTCAAGTCATTACAAAAATCAAACTTTCAGAATAGTAATATACTAATATGATAGTAGAAGTTCTTAATGACCTGTTACCAAGTAATCTAATAAAAATGTAAATCGAATGGCACAACTTAATCCATTATCAAGTAGCAATGTCTATAACTAAAGAATAGAATGTGATAACATACATGAAGGCGAGTACTTCACGACGAAAAACAAGTATATCTCCTTGCAACGTACCTTACAACATTCAACCCAAGGACAATTCCATGCTACCAATAATCCTTACAAGAGCAATCTCCATTTTTGAAATGATGGAAACGAATTCTGTCTCTCACTATGATGTCTCTTTGGTATACCTTAGAGATTAGTTTCATGAACTTGTGACAATCGTCACAAGACCTTAAGTTCTTCACAATCCTGATTTTTGACCCAGGACATGTCCTGATCAATCCATAGGCAAGAGCTAGCTTCTCACTATGGTGAAGCAACTGAATGGCCTTCTCCTCATCGTCCATCTCGAGCATTACCTCTGATACTTTTGGATTATACCCTTCTTTTCTCAGTTTTTCTACCATCTGATCCAATTTGGTAAAGATTTTCTCTGCGTCAGGGTGATCATAATCTCCCATCACAAATTCATGTACAACACCATCAACTTCAATCCTACTAGACCCCGCTGGCTTTACCAGTCCCTTTTTATTCATTAGTTCCCTCACCTCTGCCTTAACACACCACTTCCCTATCGACGCATAAACATTACTAGCAAGTATATAACTTCCACTGTCATTTGCACTCATACCTTGCAGCTCAAGGTGTTTCATCAAACGCTCGGCTCTTTCTGTATCTGCATGAACTTTGCAGGCCCATATCAAAGTCCTCCAAAGGACTGCATCAGGTTTCATTGGCATTGCATTAATGAAATCTTCAGCTTCCTCCAAACACCCTCCTCTTGCAAGGAGGTCCACCAAGCAACCAAAATGTTGAATCGTGGGTTTTATACCGTAACGCTTTTGGATATCATTGAAAAACATGTAACCTTCACGAACCAAGCCTGCATTCCTACACGCTGATAAAAACACCGTAATTGTCCTCTCATCGGGTTTTACATTACAAGTTTCCATTTCCGCAAACAACTCAATAGCTTCTTTACACATCCCGTGACAAGCAAGGCCAGAAATCATCACAGTCCAAAGAAAAACATCTCTATCCAAAACATTATCAAACAAATCCCTTGCACTCTCTAAACACCCACATTTCGAATACATGTCAATAAGCGCAGTACAAACATTAGTCTTCAAATCAATCCCCTTCTCCTTCACAATCCCATGCACTTTCCTCCCCACACTCAACGCCCCCGAATCCGCACAACCTCTCAAAACAGAAATGACCGTAGCCTCATTGACATCCACTCCACCTTCCAACATTCTCTCATACAACTGAATTGCCTCAACAGTTAGACCGTGATTAACAAAACCATCAATCATAGACGCCCAAGAAACCACATCTCTATGAGACATTCTATCAAACACTTGACGTGCAATACCCAATTCACCAATTTCAGAGTACATGTGGATAAGCGCGTTTTGAATATATAAATCATAACCAAAACCCATCTTTTTAATCAACCCATGAAGCTGTTTTGCTTGTTGGGTAAGTTTCAAACGTCCACAACACTTCAAAACAAAGGGATAAGTAAAGTTATCTGGTTTGGGTACATTGTGGGAATAAGTGTGTGGTTGAAGCATGAAAATGAAGAGAGAAAGTGCTTGAAAATGATGGGTAGGGTTGGAACTATGAGAATAAGCACGAATGATGGTGTTGTAGTAGTAAGAGTTGAGAGATGGGTTGGAGTTGAGAAGAAGACGAGCGAAGTTGAGGTCGCCGGAAGGTGATAGAGCAGCGAAAGTGAAGAGCTTTGAGAAGTTTCGTTGATTTCGGGGTTCGGATTTTAGGAATTGAGCGTGAAGTTGCAGAGCTTGGGACATGCTTGTTACTTCCATACTCAACCAATGCTACCATTACCATTGCACAAACAACAGGGACAAAGATTCAATTGCTACGTATGCTTCAGTTTTCTTATCCTTATACTAGTATTTTTTTTCTTTCCAAAAATGGGATATACTTATAAATGGGTATATTTATTTCTTCTGATTCTCAATTGCTTGTTTAATGTGCTTATTTATTTTCCCTTAAAAAGAAGAAAAAATGTGCTTATTTATTCTCAAATAACTATATATTTTTCAAGTTAATCCCATGAAATCAAAGTTAGAACCACATTAGATCACTCATCTCATTACAACTCTTGTCTAAATATATTTAACTGCAAAGTTCGGATGAAATGTTTGTGTTGGTATGATCGTAACTTTTTGAATCGGTTGTCTAATAACACTAGGACTCTCATCCTTATTGAAGCATGTGTCACAATTATAGTTAGAGTCTTGTTAATCGGTGCCCTAAAGTTAATAGTTAAATAATCTATTAATAAAAAATTTATTTTGAAAATATAAGATGTTATTTTTGATAAAGTAATTATTACACAACTTTTTCATAAAAACTTACTTGTTTTATAAGCTTAACCATTGCCCTCAGAGCACTAATTATCATTCTCCTCTTAAGGCTTGGATTAATTGTTAGGGGTGTCCAAGTGAAGTACAATTATAGCAAAACTAATAGTAGTAGTAGCTCACTAGTTAGCAAATTATAAGCTCCTCCTCCACACTTGAAACTTTGTTGCCTAAAATTTAAGTCCTCATATTTCGTCTTTCGTAAATTAAATTTTGTTGTGTCAATTAGCTCTAATTTATCGATGGAAGAATATTGACTTTAAGCCAAAGTCACCATTAGTACAAACAAATCATCAAATATATGCTCCAACTATAACACACATAACAATAACTTTTAAGAATGATGAAGATATTATATAGATCAATCACAACTTCAAAATTGTGAAAAAACTATTTTATTGAAAGGAAATGAACTTAGACAAGAAATGTATGCTGGATGCAATATGATCGATCATTCTTAGACTAGAAACTGATGAAATTGTAGAAATATTTATTCAAAAGACTAAACAGCTATGAAATGTGACTTAAATCCCCTTGAATAGAACGCAGGAATCCATCTTATTAGTACGTCTTTGGTCATGCAGTTTATGTAGAGAGTTTCTCTTCCTCGTCACAGAATTGGCATTGGCATTTCTTGAAAAAGAAAACACATTGTCCTGAGATTGCATTTTCTACTTTCTGGCAGTAATGACTGCATACCGCAGAATGATAGCATCTTGCATGAGGCCATGTGTCACTGATACGCAAACATGCCTTGCTTGGTTTTGGTTCCTTCTCGTCCGAAAAACCTGCATGTCCATTTACATAATTAAATAAACAATTATATTATACTTAAATGATCTCATAAAATACGATGTAATGATTAAATAATGTGATAGGTTAAATTTAGTGTCACTTGCCTGAAGTTACAAGGAGAACGGTAGCAAAGAAAGCTGCAAACATTTGAATACGATTAAGGAACCTAGCCATGCTTGTTTATTCACTTGTGTTGCTTTTTTCTTTATAGGTATTCACTTGTTTTTTGCTTGATATAATGAAATGAGGATGGGTTTGTATATATATAATAAATAGTAGCAAGTCGTATAGGTCTTTTTCATTCATGCTTAAATGGTGAACTCATGGTTAGGTTAAGTACAGAAATAACGTGAGTCCAGCAAGCGGGTAAGTCTACCACACCTTAAGCCTTTAAGCATAAAAAACGTTATCATCTTAGTCTACCACACTTTTTCGATTTAAACTTGGTAAAAAAATACTCCACGCACAGATGCAAAAATAATTTCTAAAATTGAGTGACACTGCATAAACAACAAATTTCCAGGAATTTTAATGGTAATTCCAAATTTGAATTTGACACGAGGCAACTTGTTATCATTCTAAACTCTAAATAGTTTATTGATTAAAAATTCACATTTAAGGTGAATAAGTGAGGAATTTATAGTTCGAACGTCGACTTATTTCTACAGCAATATTTTTATCAATTGAATTAAGTTTACATAGATTTCTTAAGTTAATGTTTTTTAAGTGAAAGTATATTTTTTTTGTCTCCCTATTGAAACCGAAATTCAGTCTTCTTATTTTGAAATTTGGCATTTTAGTCCCCATATTTCACAAATTTCATAATTTTTTTCGACAACTCCTTTTGAGACTTTTTTTTTATGTCATATTCATTAATGATGTAGATTTTGTTTTTAATGGCAAAATATATTATATTAATGATGTAGAATTATATTTGATGATATGGCATTGCTAATTTTAACATCCAACAGTGAATTGGAGAAGAATATAAAAGGTGATCACTCGCAATCAAAAGAATAATATAAAATTTGTAAAATGATTTATGGTCCGAATTAGGAATATTACATAATCAACGAAAATGTTGCATCATATAGAAAATAAGCCTCAAACTTGATCGTGGAAAAAATTCTGAAAAATTGAAGGGTTAAAATAGGAAGAAAAAATTATGGCAAATATAAGTAAAGATTATGAGTATTGTACTCAATTTTGTTTCTATATATGATTTTTATATATGGTGTCCGGGTTGAATTAAAGAGGGTAAAAGTAGAAATGAAAATGAAAAAAAACTAATCCTTTTCAAAAATGAAATGGAGTTCAATAAAAAAAAGAGTTATTTTTATTATTTTGCTCATAATTAAGTGTATAGATATACACTATGGTTAACAATGATGTTTTACCAAATGTCCAACATTAAAATTTTGTGCATGAAATTTACTTCTTTTTTATGTTTTAGAGATTGCAATATTTAACTCAACAAATAATTCTATCAGAGAAGAGATATTCTACCATGAACCAAATTTGTAATAAAATTGAAAATGAATTGATGAAAATAAAAAACAACAAAGAACAATGAAGCTGAAAAGCTAACTCAACTAAGTATTTTTCATTATTTTTCCTTCAAAAAAAAAGTATTTTTCATTATTTGTTGAGATTTGACACAATATATTATTTTCCCTAAAAAAAAAGACAATATATTATTTGGACCGTAAAAATAAAAGAGAGAGAAACGTAACATTCTCCACCAACACAATTCTCATTTTTTTATAGTTTAGATTATGGAGGAAAAAAACATGACATACACCGGCGAAATCAGTTTAGAATATTGAAACTTTTGTACTTAATCGTGGAGGTACCATCTATCTCATAAAGTGGAAAAAATATTGAATGATTTGTCATTGATTGTCGATTCTAACTACCATAGATATGGTAATTAATGGTAGGATCTTTTAAAGACGCTTCTTTTATATTGCAACAAAATTCCTTCATGTAATATAGAACAACTTGAGTGGTTGTCAAGTAGTAGCTATTTTTTTTTTTTAGGGATTAAATAGTAGTAGCTCTTAAGTCTTAACATTAAATAATGATAAAATTCTTAGGTATAAGATTGATTTTTACCTTATTTCAGAATTAAAAGATGGATTAGTACATGGCATCTCTCACCAACGCATGACACTTTTTGGCGGTTGAATTGACAGTGATTCAGCTCGCTCTATGTGGCAGGGACCCAAGTATGGTGAAAATGCATTTATGACCTTCATCTTAATTTCATCAACTCAGATATTACTCCTTAAAAAAAAAAACTTCTAATATTACTAGTTTGCCGTCCATATTCCGTAAAATAAAATAGTTTGCCGTCCAATTAATTTAAAACTTAAGGAAAATGAAAATGATTTGAAATAAATTATAGAAGTTGTCAAACCCTAAGACGATTTATTCATCTTAAAAGATTAACTTTTAACCGCAAGATTATTTGAAAAAGAAAACTTGTTTGGTTAGTTGTTTATGTTGAAAAAATCTACAAATTTAATATTTATAGACAAACATTAATCCTAAAGGCCAAAACAATGTGGCCTATAAAATCCTATTGGAAATATGTGACTACAAATTTGATTTGATTTTCTTTCTTTCACGGCATTTCTTGTTTTTTTCCATCCATGTGTGTGCACTGTACAGCTTCCACATAATGTGCTTTAATGTTCATAGCTACTATGATTAGTGACACTAAAAATATCAAACATGAGTTGATTGTTCAATTGTCTAAGTTTCACTTCCACTGAATTTTTACTGATTCTAACACTTCAACGACTTTCATGAATCTCCATTAATTTTCAAAAGATTTGACGAATTCAGTAACTCGTATTCAACTGTATTTGCACTCGACTAACTTTTCCTCAGCTAAGGATAGTTCCTATGATCATGGAACAACATGTTTTTCAATCTAGTCTTACAAGTTATTTACTTTTAACACAAACGTGATACTATTGGTGATAAGGCCATAGTTTGGCACTTCACTTGAGACAGGGAAATTCAAGTGGAACACAATTTATTTCATGGCACTCACGAGTCACGTCTTTATTCAATTGTAACATAATCTACATCCCTTCGTATTCACTTTTGTTTTTTGGTTAAACTTCAATTTGATCGAGTGCATATGCAGGTTTTTCTCAATGTTTAATGGGTTATTTATATCCTCCCATCACCCGCCCGTTTGTCAAAATATTTTTTTTATATATATAATTATGCTTATTCATTTTATCTAATATTAAGCTATATATTATATATGTAAATGCAGAGTTTGCACTACCGTTAGCGATGACTAATCTATGTTAGAGAATCTTTGAAGTACACAAGGCGGAGTCTCCCATTCAAACCAAATTTTATCCATATTCGAATATCAGAGATTAAAACGCCGACCACTTATTTAAGAGACTCAAGTTTCTTACCATTTAGACAAATCCATTTGTGGTTTATATATTATAAATTTTAATCTTCCACCAATAGAAAATATATTTTTATAACATTTTTTTTAATAATTGTAGTATATTAATCATAAAAAGTAGGATTGTTTTTTTAAATTTTATTATTTTATGCATATTGTAGAGGTGGATAAGAGGTGGGGGAAACACGATCATTCTCGAAGGCGGGATAAAAACCTAAATTTCAACCCAACGAAGAATAAAGGGATCTGGATTTTTACTGGAACGTCGGGAATGAGGGTGGGGTAAGCAAAACCCATTATTGACTGTCATACCAAAATTCAGTGTTTACACAACATACTAAAACTTCAAAAATATTCTTCGACTAAACACTTTCATCCGATTCGAATCCAAAAATTTATGTTTATATATGTGTATTTTAAGCTGTATTTGGCACTTCATTTATAACAAAAAATAGATCATATAAAAAATAAGATCATTTTTTTTTCTTGAAGTGTCCTAGTTAGTGATTTCACATACTTTAAGTGTAAAAATGGAGAATTAGATTCAAACCTCCGTCATTAAATATTATTATCTTTGTGGTTATCAACTGACCAAACATATTATTTTTTAAACAAGCCTTGAACTTTTTAGGAAAACTGCTAATAAATGTCTAACATGATATTAGTTAAGAAAACAAATATAGTAAAAATAATATAAAACACTTGATGTAATAATTAAACAGTTGAAAGTATAAAAAAAAAATTAATACAAAATCATTTTTTTTCAACTAAATTATACAAAATAACTTTTGTTTGTTTTTTATTTTTCATGGAGAGACATTATAAGCGGGACCAAAGTTTTTTTTTGTTGTTGAAGGAAGTGGGTCCAAAGTTGTGTTTTGAGAAGGGAGTAAAGTTTTTTTAAGAAAACTGCTAACAAATGTCAACATGACATTAGTTAGAAAAACAAATATACAGAAAATAACATTAAACACTTGATGTAATTATACTTTTGAAAATATAAATTTTATAATTTCAATACAAAATTGCATTTTTGTTTGGTATATAGACGAAATGACAAAGCTATCATCATAAACTCTATATATATAGTGGAGATATCGGAGTTCGAACTCTAACCATAACGTTCGGCTTAATAATTTCGATATTTTTATCAGTTGAGATATGATTTATCAAACAAAATTACTTTTTTTTTTAAATAAATATAGAAAATTACTTTGGTTTGTTTGTTTTTTTATTTTTATTGAGAGACATTATAAGTGGGACCAAAGTATTTTTTCTTCAAGGAAGTGGGTCCAAAGTTGTGTATTGAGAAGAGAGTAAAGTGGGAGCCTGGAGGCAGCAAAAGCAAACATTGAAGAGGTAGAGTCCTAAACGGGTTTGCTCACAACAAACAAACCGTCCCAAACACTCTCTTCTCTTTCTCTTCTTCTTCTTCGCGCCCTCTTTCTCTGCATACATATATTAGAGAGACGACGTGGCGCTTTGTGATTTCATTAATCAATAGGTACGCGAGTTTTCAACTCATATACGATGATTTTCTGTATTCGCTGATTTATTTTCGTATAACCATATTTATGTATCCCAATCAAACCATGATGATGTTTATGCACTTAATTTCATTTTCGTTAATATTAATTCAAATCATTTTTTTGTGGGTCTTGACTTTGAATACCGTTTTTTCAGCATCTATTTCGGATCCTTCTTTCTGACTGAGCTTAATGTCTCATGTTTTTTGGGATCCTATGTTTCCTCTATATATATATATATATATATATATATATATATATATATATATATATTCACTCTTTTCACTGTCTACCAGATTCATCTCATTCCATTTTGTTTTTCCCAATCATTTTCCGCTGATTTTAGGTTAGTACTCATTGTTGTGTTTCATCGTTATGGATCACTTTTCTAGTTGTGTTTTTTTGTTTGTGTTTGTTAGTTTTAAGTTGATTAGTCAGCCGGCAAAGGTTTGTTTAGGTAGGTAAAGAGTTGGCCCATATGCCACAAGGGCGTGAGTTCAATTACCGTCGCTGGTGTGATTGGTGGGTGCTTTTCAAGCATTGAGGTCTGTGTTGATTCTGGTGTGTCCCGGTACCCAACTCACCTAAACTTTTCATCATAAGTAAAAGTTGATTAGTTAGTTTGGTGTCCCTGGATAATTGGCGGCTAAAAACTATAGGATGATAAATTATGTGTTCTGTTTCTTTTTGCGGGGTGTTTTAAATTGAAATTGTGTTTAACTTTAGTGAGAATACACCGGTTGAGTAACAATGATATTTTGTTTTGGACTATTTCTTTCAGATTTTGATCGGCATGGTATTGATAGTTGCAATTTGATTATATGCCTTTTACATCACTGTTCCAGGCTAGGTGTTGTTTGTTTGAGTAAATGGTGTAGACCTGTATTTTTGGATGCAATTGGTGGCTATCTTAGTTTAAGAAGCTGAAAACTGTTGCTACTTCACAATGGGTAATGCTTGTTTTGTTTCTGCCCGAGATAAAACTGTACAAAGTGGACCGACTAATGAGAATTCGCTTCGAAATATTCGAAATTCTCCGACATGGAGCTTTCGTTGGGATCATCGAGGACGTGTAGCTGGCGAAGACACTTCTATAAACTGGTTTTCTGATGGTAATAGCAGGAATGGTGGATCAGAGACTAAAAATGAATCAGGACGTGTGTTAGAGAATGGAAGTCCGGCGCCGAATTGTCAACTGAATACATGCCAAAAATCCCCAATTTCTGAAGGGACTGGTGCAAATGTTAGAGATTCAACTTCAGGTAACCTTCACATAGTTAGCTTTCTAGATTTAACTGTGGACCTATGTGATTTGGATTGTTTAGAGTTGTATTTTGTATCAGTTATTTTACAATTCATCCTGTTTAGACCCCACATTGACTAGAAATATGGTCAAGATATTCCTTTATTTGTAGATATGTTATTGGTGCACCAAAACTTGTCCACCCTCTAGATGTCTAGTTGTAGATGTGAGAGGATGTTGTTAATGGACCACCAATATTTATCCATGCTTTAGATGTCCAGTCCAGCGGTGAGAGGGTGTGTTGAGATCACACGTTGATTAGCAATACAAACAATGTGATCTTAATAATGTTTGGGCCATGCTTGACCTAGTTCAGTCTTTGTGGAGTTGAGTTGGACCTAGTTCAATTTCTAAGCCATTATACACTAATAGTCACAGATACATGTGAAAGATATAAAGTTAGTAAACCGTGATACAAGAAATTTTGAGACAGGGTGATGCCTTCTCAAATATACTCCTATCTTGTAATCTATCAAATACGAAGTAGAAAAGTTGAAAATTAGCAATTAATTTAGTACTTATATTGATAAGTTCTTGTTGAGAGTCCCACGTTGGAGTGTGACATGGTTTGAATAATACTCCCTCCATCTCTTATTAAAGGTCCTATTAGCAAAATAAAAATGTTCCAAAATAAGTGTTACTTCATATTTTCTATTTAGCATTAATTATTTGAATTCAATTCTACTCCCAAATTAATACCATATGTTTCACTCCCAAGTCAATTATACTCCACTGTGAATTTTATGACAATAGTTAACACTTAACACTCAATAGTTAATAAGGATAAATTTGGAAATTGATACTCCCTCTCCGTCTCATATTGGTTGTCTTTCAAGGTTATGCACACTACTTAAGAATATCGAGTGTAGTTATTTATATGATACATAAAGCAAGCTTTATTTACTAAAGTACCCTTATTAATAGTAGTTAGTGGAGTAGTTGAGATGCAATAAATAAGGGTATATTAGTAAAAAAAAGTAATTAATGTGACATTTAATACGAGACAAGTAGATGTTACAAATGAGATATTGAATATAAGACGGAAGGAGTACAACTTAAAGTGACACTAAATATGGGACAAAGGGAGTAGTTATAAATGGAGGGGCAACGCTCACCCCAAAAGTTAGTTTTTGCGGGTTAAGCCCAAACTCAAATTCTAAGAAGATATCAGAGCCTTGTTTGGTTCAAATAAGAGGTTGACATCAAATAAGCAGGACAAAATAGTAAAATTGGTTGTAAACTTGTAATCATGATGGTGCTGATGAAAGTCCATTCTTTATGTTAATTTCTCAATTAAATCTGATCATCTAAACCTCTCTGCTAAAATTTGAACTCGTCATTCCATATTGGGTGTCAATTCTGCAAAGATTTATTTCTTATTAAAATTTAAGTGTGGTATGACACTATGTAACTGATCCAATAACGGTCTATTGTTCTGTCAACTGGTTCTTTTTTAGTATCTGACATGGTTATTCATGCGTATTGCAGATCTATTTATTTCACGATCTGTTTCTATTGATGTGAGCATGCAACAGGTGAGGTTATTATAATGCAGAATTTTTTCATATTACATTTTTGCTTAGTTGTTGGTATGTGGTTTCTTTGACGCTCTCCTCACTAATAAATCACTTTCTAGGCAAATGGGTTGGGAGAATCATCGTTAGCATCTTGGCCATCACCTACAAAACCACCATTACGTTCAACTTCATTGTCAGCATCTCCTTTATCGTCCCAATCTCACATGCTTCCACCTAGCTTTACCCCATCAAGGTGTACCGGCCATTCCCCAGGACACCAGCCGTTATGGCAAACTTCTGATATCCAAAGGCAAGCCTACAAGTCGCCCGGCAGCTTCTCTCTGTCTGAGGAAAGACCCGTGTTATCTTGGAGCAACGGATCAGGAATGCACTCCCGTGGGGGATCTTCAGATGGTTGGTCTACTGTACCACCTGGCTTTCCGGAGCTGATGGGAACTCCACAAAGACAAAGATGGTCACTTGATAGTGAGTCCTTTGGTTCGAACCGTGAAAGGTTAGTTAGATCCAGTAGTTGGTTTTCAGCCTCACCAGTTGATTTGAGAACATGCAGCTTTTGCTCAAAGGTTCTAAAGGAGAAGTCTCCTTGGAGCACCCAAAATATATATTCAAATAGCGACCTTTCTGTAGTTGCTGTTCTTATCTGTGGACACGTCTATCATGCTGAATGTTTGGAGAATATGACATCTGATATTAATAAGTACGATCCAGCTTGCCCAGTTTGCAGTTTTGGTGAGAAACAAACTATGAAGCTGGCCAAAAAAGTTCTGATAGCTGAAATGGATTTGAAGGCTAGAAACAAGACACCGAAGAACCAGGCTGAGGACGGTGATATTGAATATTATATTGAAAATAATGATTCTGTTGTGATTGATAGCTTTAAAGTGAGAGAACCTAAAGGTAAAGGCAAAGGTAAAGGTAAAGGTAAAGGTCCTCAGATGGACTCCAGTTCCCATGGGAAAAGCTCCTTCGGGAAACCTTTTCTGAGACGACACTTTACCTTTGGATCAAAAGGTTCCAGATCCATGTTAGATAGTCAACCTACAAAAAAGAAGGGCTTCTTTTGGACAAAATCTAGCAAAGCATAAGCTGCATCTTGGTTGTTGGGAGGTTAGTTTCATAATTTTCTTTTTATCTCATGCATCCGTTCATCAGAAGCATCCTTAAAATTGGCTTATGCCATGCATTGCAATAAAGAAATAAGTTTTTGCTTCTTTTTCATTTTATAGATGTAAAGTTATTGGGCTTCCAGATTCTTTCAGGTTTGGCTTCATGCATCAGAAATTTAACCAAAGTTCACACACTTTGTTAACCCCTAGCTATATAGACTCTAGCTGTTTAGCATACTGGACATCCCTAGTATTCTTCAATATAACAGGTTTCTTTTCACCATCTCTATAGCAGGCTCCGCTCCACTGTTGATAATCTCTGCACCCTCAAATGGATTATGGAGTATCTATCTATATACTAATCCGTGATTTAAAGAAAATTAGAGGCTGAAGTTACTGTGTAAAGAACACATACAAGTATCTTTTTGTGCTGTACAGGTCGATTTGTTTATTGTATGGATTGGATATAATTCATACAAATGATGTTATGTTTGTCCATGATTCTTCTTATGCCAACAGCTCGATGGTGTTTCTGGTGTCTTGGGCAATAGTCTTTACAGATTCATAGGCAATACTAATTATTTTGATTGACTTTGGTAGGTTCTTTTAATAAAAGAAAAGTTTCTGATAAGCTATCATCAAATTTGCGCCTTTTATGAAGTTAATTATTTCCTCTATGAAGCATATTGAAATTTATATAAATTTTCATTAGTGGGTCGTGTGTTTCTTTCAATATTAGTTGGTGAAAAAGAATTTAAGTATGTTGTTTGTTGACTGCATGTTGTTCATCACTATAGAGCTGGTTTTATAAGGTGGCATTTAAGGTACAAAAGTCAATTTTGTGTGGTAAAAAGTGAGCTTTTCACCATTGATTTTATTTCTAAACTATTCAATGGTTAAGATTGAGGAAGGGCTACTTGAATAGTAGTTTTTTTGTTATAGTTGGGTATTTTCAAAAGGAGTCTTTAACAATAATGCAATTGCAATTATATTTATATTTTGAAACTTAAAAGTAATTATGGTTATATTTTTTCAACTACGAACAAACAACTATAAAAAATAACAGAGAAAACCCAAATCGTGTGTTTTATAAAGAAGTACATATTTGAATATCTCTTCATCATTATGGATCAATGTTCATATCTTTTACGCAAATCAACAACAAAAGAAATACAAATTGAAAGATAGAAATCCATTTTCTCTTCTTTTCTTTACCCTACTTCACAACCCACCCACCCACCCACCCTATTCATTGTTCTTCTTCTTCTTATTCTTTGGTTTATCCACCTTACCGTCGATATTTATGTTTCTGTCACCGACTCCGGTCTCCCATTTTTGCTAGTCTTTTGTGCAATACTGATTTGTTAGGTTGATCAACATCTATTTTTTCATTTAACGTGAGGATTTTAACTCTCATTTAACACATCGACAATGTGGAGATAGGAGGACTCTCAGTTGAAGAATACAAATAAAGGATTATAATGAAAAAAAACCAACCGTGATCATTCATCAAATAATATCTGATAAATTTTTGAGAGAAAATAATATCTGAATTGTTATGATTTGGAAATCATTAGTTAAATATTTATGCTACATAGTTGTTTATTGTTGTATGAATATGATAATATATGGTGTTTATACTATAGAATGTTGTTGGGGTTGTATGATGTTTGTAAATTGTAGTATTTACTAACTGGGTTTTCAATCAATATTAGAAGTTATTTGTGTCGAGAGAAATTAGATTTCTGCTCTGAGCCCAACAAAATTTGCTCGCGCCCTGTAATGCTGTCAAAAATACCCCTGCGTTAGTTAAGTAGCGCAGCGTACTTTAACTAGCGCAAGTAATATTTTCTGCGCTAGTTAAGTAGCGCAGCACACCTTAACTAGCACAAGTAATATTTTCTGCGCCAACGGATAAACAAGCTGAGATTTACCACTAAAATTCTAGAGATTTAGGTGCGATGGGCAACAATTATAAGCAAACCAGCTTCTCTGAAATTATGTGAGCAACTTGTAAGAATATTCAGCTTTTATATTTTAACAATTAAACATCGGGTCTCTTGTATTGAGTATCATAAAGAATTTCTATGGGCATGTATGAAACAACATATGTTACGTGTGTCAAAGAGTGACATGTTATTAATTAAAGTGTAGGTGTTGCCCAATTACAAGATAAGGACATGATCTCTAGCAAGGCCCGATTCTGATGTGATTTCATGGAAACAAGATATACAGGAATAAGAATGCTAATCCTTTAGAATTGCAATGATCTCTAGCAACATAACTAGGCAGGTGTTAACTTGTATGTGAATTAACTCACGAAGCGTGACTTAAGTCACGTATGTGTAAAAACTAAGTCTAATTTTTTTTACACTTGCGCTAATTAACTAGCGCAGGGATATTTTGAGAATGACTGCAGGGCGCGAGCGAAAAGTGCAGGACAGAGAGCAAAATTCGAGAAATTATTTACCATCGGCCACAAATTAGCACACCTAAATTTTGTAAAGTATGCAATGCTACAAATTAGTGTACTTTATTTTTTTTTGTGTATTTGTAAAATTTAAGAGGCTTAAATATTGCACTCGTCCCTGCAAATATGACTCAATTAAGTTTTAGTCTTTGTAATATTTTTTTTTTTAATCGGTCCCTGCAAAAAATTATGTCTTTTAAAAATACCTCTGAGTCTATTTAAGCTAGGCCATGTCACCACGATGTTGACGTGACACATGTTGACTGTGCATAAATAGCCACTTGGCATTTGATGTGTCAGTTTTTATTTTAAAAAATAAAAAACATATTTTTTAATTAGGAAAATTACTTTTAGTATTTAAAAAATAAAAACTATTTAAATTTAATTAAAAAAAAACATAAAAGGAGAAAGGGGGGAAATTGAAACTAGGGTTTCAGATTCTCCCCAATTCGTGACCCTTCTCCCCCCTTTCCTCTTCTCCATCGTGTTCCTTCACCTATATCCTCTTCTTCGTTCATTTTCTTCTTCATTTATCTTCTTTTTTGTTTATCTTCCTTCTTCACAGATCTTCTACGAACAATACCCACAAATTCCAGATCTGAATTGTTGTCACAACAAATAAGAGGGCGACGGAGCGGCGGTTGCTATAGGAGGAAGCGGCGGTTGCTATGGTGTTAATGTCTACGATTGTTGACAGAAGAGGCGGCATAGGTAGAGGAGATTTACATTCTTCTTGTCTTCGTATTTGGAACTGGGTTTATTTTCCATTTTTTGCTCGGTTGGTTCTTCTGTTGATATATTGAACAATAGGGATTCTTATGCTATATTTTTTGAGATTGAAAGAATGAACATTGACAGTAGCAAGTTTAACAAGTTCTATGCTAAGGGGATTGCTACCGTAACAGACCTTATACCATCAAAGTCCATGCTATAAGGTATGTGCTTGCATAAATCAAGCTTATTGACCACAACAACAAGTATGGAGAAGAATGAATAGGGACAGTAATGACAACAATTTCTTGGCAGCAAGAAGATGATGATTATGAAGAGGGAAAGGTGTTTGAGCATGAATCTTTGTTGTTGGAGCAAAATGATAATGAATTTCTATAAATAAAAACTAATTTTCTGTTGTTGGATTGAAATGGAGAAGAAGAAATGGGAGAAGATGATGATGAATTTCTACTAATAAAAACTAGTTTTCTGAAATTATTTTTAATAAAAATCAATATTTTCTTTTTTATTTTCAGAAGATTATTTTTCAAAATTTATAAATTATTTTTTAATTTTTTAAATGTCATGTCAGATGCCTAGCTTAAATGGCTCTTGAGGCATTTTTAAAAGACAAAATTTATGGTAAAAACTATTTAAAAAAATAAAATTACAAGTCATATTTATCAATATTTAAGCCAATTTAAGAATCAAAATAGCTGGTATATTTACATACTATTTCAAATAGGAATTTACTTCTTTCCATGTGATTGATCACCCAAATGAAAGCAAGCATGTGGGACCCTGCAAAAGGGGGACAGGTGTCGTCATTGATGTTACGTGGCATGGGATGACGGTGTGTTGTCTAACTACGTGTTGGCGCAAAGTTACATGCATTCTTCACCGCCAATGGTTTTTTTGCTTATATAAACAACAACAATTGTGCTCTTTGTTTAAGGTACATAATTGATTGTTGACGTTGTTGAATCTTGATTGAAATTGAAAGAAGCTAAGGTAAGGAAAAAAATGGCGGGAGTGCAAATAAGAGACGAACATGGAAACCCAATTCAACTAACTGATGAATTCGGTAACCCAGTTAAGTTAACTGACGAACATGGAAACCCTATCCATCTCACCGGTGTAGCAACCACAGCTCATAATCCTCCAACTGCAGCTTCAGCTGGTTTTGGCACTTATGGTAGTGTTGCATACGGTGGCGGTGCAACCACACACCCAACAACAACAGTGGCAGATCTTCTGTCCACCGAACCACCCGGGCAGCAGCTCCATCACACTGACCAGGTTTCAAGAGGGCTTCGTCGCTCATCCAGTTCAAGCTCTAGCTCTGTAAGTATATTACTACCTCTATTCCTTCTTTTTTTAATTATCGGTATGAATAATATATCTTACGGATTTGGTTTTGGTTGAACATTAATAAAAGTCGGAGGATGATGGTCAAGGTGGGAGGAGGAAGAAGAAGGGAGTGAAGGATAAGATAAAGGAAAAGATTCCAGGTGTAGGAGGAGGCACCAAGGAGCATAATAATAATTCACAGACAAATGCAACCAGTATTCCAGGTGCAGGTCATCACCCTACGGCAACTGCTACCCATCACCCAGCTGAGCCAACTCATGAGAAGAAGGGTATACTTGATAAGATCAAAGAAAAGTTGCCTGGCCACCACAGCCACTGAACAACCTATATATCCTACTATATATATATATATGTCGTTTGTGTGTATAATAATTAGTACTGTTATAAGTACATTGTACTAATGATTAATAACTAGTTGGAATTGTTATGTTATGTGAAATCTATGTACTGCATATGCAACAAGAATCTCGCTCTTACCATTATTGTCTGCTCCAAGTAGTATAATTAAGCTGCGTCGTTTTGAGTAGTGACATTGATTGAAGGATTCAATTAATTGCATGCCATTATATATGTATGGGTTTGTATAACTGTAATTGATTTTTTTTTTTTTATAAAAAATTAGGTTTAATTACACTTTTGCCTCCTTAACTTTTACAATATGTGATTTTGATCCTCTAAAAAAAACTCTTTTCAATGGGCACGTGTGTAAATTATTTTATTTTTATTTTTGTAAATTTTTTAATTTTAAGAAATATTTTTTTAATTAAAAAATGGTTTTATTTAATTACAAAAATAAAAAAATAATTTTTGTTTTGTTTTTTAATTACAAAAACTAAATGTTTTTGTTTTTTATTACAAAAATTAAAAAAAAACTATTTATTTTTTTAATTACAAAATAAAAAAATATTATAAAATATAAAAATGTGTCCACGTCAGCGTTGACTGAGTCAAAATTGGGCTAGTAGTTAAAAATTGTAACAAAAAGTAAACTTAGGAAGCTTGAAAAGAGTTTTTTTTTTTTTATAGTCAAAATTACAATTTTACCAAAAATATAATTAAATCAAAAAATTATGTTCTCTTTACGGTGATCTATGTACATTTGCGACAACGATGTCAACAAGTTAATTGCCTAACATCCTATTATGTTAAACTAACTATCCATTCTAGTGAAAACAAATTAGTCCTCAAGATAATTTAGTTATTTAGTCCATTACAATCTAAACCGAGACAATCTAATCTTTGGATCATTGCACTATTAATTTGACTATGGCGTCATCTAGTGTCGGCTTTGAATTAAAAGCAAGAATTAGTTCCTCATTTTGGAAAGAAAAGAAAAAACAAAATTGAATGGTTTTACAATCAAAACTTAATGGTGTGTGCTTGGATGGAGGGGAGGTGAGGGTCTATTTTATTTTTAAATTACGGACATTATGAAATGTTTTATAAAAAGTTAACATATTAACATGATAAACGATCCAAAGACATCTTAAATGATTGTGTTAGATGCAAAAAGTGAACATAAATGATTGTGTTCAGTGAAGAAAGTGAACGAATAAATCATGCATGACACATAATGAGTTGAGAAAATTGAAAACCCTATACAAACAGGTTTAGGGACAAAAGAAAAACAGGCTTGGGGACTGACAAAAGAAATGGAAGAGATTAGGGACAAAAGAAAAACAGGCTTACGGACGGACAAAAGAAATGGTAGAGAAAAGAGAGAAGATTCTAATTTTTTTTAAGAAAAATGTTTTAATGTTTGAATTCTTGAATGTTTAAACATATGATGATGAGCCTTACTAATACAAGGTTTCACATAACTTAATGAAAAATAATATTTATACAACCATTTTACGAGAACATTTTGACAACTATCTTTCTCATACTCATATTATCCTCCTATTCTTTTTTTTTTTTTGTTTCTCTCTTCATTGTTTTGACCAATTAGAAGAGAGAATAAAGAAGTTGTCATCAAAGTTGTTGTAAATAGTTGTTGTAAATATCACCACTCTAACTTAATTACAAGAATTATTCATAGATACTAGAATCTAGTTCATGTAGCTAGAAAGTTTTAGGGATTTGTCAAAAAAAGGTTCTAGAGATATTACGACTTTATTTATTAATATTCTTGAAAGGTCTGAAATATTTTTCACATCT